>OY998235.1:14052434-14377434 GCA_963922035.1 Amblyjoppa proteus
AAAACAACCTTTTTTTAATTTTTAATAATTACTTACCACTGACAAAACATCCTGTACGAGAAATAATTTTCGTACGATCAAAAAAACGGCCAAATCCTCTTTGCCCAATTTTTTTCTTTTTTTTTTTTCTTCTTATCGCAACATAAATGATACTATAAGGAAGAGAAACAGAATCCGGAAAGGATTATGGAGCAGTAGAGCAGCTGCTATCATAGCGAAGAGTTTAACAAAATTAAAAAAAGGGTTCTTTTTCTTAATTAAGAAAAACAACCTTTTTTTAATTTTTAATAATTACTTGCCACTGACAAAACATCCTGTGCGAGAAATAATTTTCGTACGATCAAAAAAACGGCCAAATCCTCTCTGCCCAATTTTTTTCTTTTTTTTTTTTCTTCTTATCGCAACATAAATGATACTGTAAGGAAGAGAAACAGAATCCGGAAAGGATTATGGAGCAGTAGAGCAGCTGCTATCATAGCGAAGAGTTGAACAAAATTAAAAAAAGGGTTCTTTTTCTTAATTAAGAAAAACAACCTTTTTTTAATTTTTAATAATTACTTGCCACTGACAAAACATCCTGTGCGAGAAATAATTTTCGTACGATCAAAAAAACGGCCAAATCCTCTTTGCCCAATTTTTTTCTTTTTTTTTTTCTTCTTATCGCAACATAAATGATACTATAAGGAAGAGAAACAGAATCCGGAAAGGATTATGGAGCAGTAGAGCAGCTGCTATCATAGCGAAGAGTTTAACAAAATTAAAAAAAGGGTTCTTTTTCTTAATTAAGAAAAACAACCTTTTTTTAATTTTTAATAATTACTTGCCACTGACAAAACATCCTGTGCGAGAAATAATTTTCGTACGATCAAAAAAACGGCCAAATCCTCTTTGCCCAATTTTTTTCTTTTTTTTTTTCTTCTTATCGCAACATAAATGATACTGTAAGGAAGAGAAACAGAATCCGGAAAGGATTATGGAGCAGTAGAGCAGCTGCTATCATAGCGGAGAGGGCTTATATCAGGGACTTCGAGTGTGCTGAGCGAGTGAACGAGAACGAGAGTGAACCAGTGAGGGTTGTGTCGGCTCCGAGTTCCGGTGACCTCGAAACCACGCGCGCCTTCGCCTCCCACGTCCCGAGCCCGTCGTTGCCCACCGCTGCTGCTGCTGCCGCTGCCGCACGCTCGGCGGCACAGCGATTGGCCACACGGGGCACAGTCATCGGCAGACCAGTGCGTAGCTCCTCCGGTCAATGCGAATTTGCCGCACACGTACTGCCAATTACTGTACGGTGGCCGACGACTGGTGTCGCTGCTCGGCGTCCACCAAACGATCGATATTTTCACTCCGCCATTCGTCCACACACGACGTCGTCGTCGGGGCCGACGACGACCCGCCAAGTGAATTGCCTCTCTGCATTTAACCGAGATACCTCACCCTTTTTTTTCCATTATTATATTATTTATGTATTTATTAATTTTTTTGCTAATTCTTATGCAGTGGTTAATTTTTTTTTGTTTTCAATTTTTTTTTTTTTTTTTTTTTTTTTTTTTGAGGATTATTCGCTTCGGAGACAATTTGTTATTTCGATTATTTTCCACTCGATTCACTGATGAAACTGTCAGTTTGACAGCTAATCTAAACGGAGGATCCGTTTACATCAGTTTTAGTGGCAGTCGAGTTTTTTTTTTTTTATTTTTTTTTTTATTTTATAAAAATTTTTTTATTGGCGAATGAGAAATAGCCATTCCCCAATTGAGGACTATAGTCGAAGAGACGAGTAATTTTGCCGATCGAAGATCTTGGCCTTGCGACGATCGCTTCGGCGAAGGTTTCCCGAAAGCTCGTAATCACGTATGCAACCTGCGTTTTTTTTCTTTTTACAAGCTTCCGCTCAGCGATACAATACGGTTCAATGCGTTTCACAAGGTTTCCCTTAGCTCATTCGATAAATTAATTTTTCATTTATCTACTTTCATTTGTATTTATTGATCGATTGCATGATGACTCTGGGAGTAGCGTTAACATTTATTTAACAAGAATAGTTAAAAACTTACCCACCTCTTGGGAGCTCGCTCGAACGACAAGCAAGTCCTTCAACATTCCCCAAGTTAAATATTGTCCCTAACGTTCACACACGCAAGACGCACTGTCACCTGTAATGTATATATATATATATATATATATATTTTTTTTTTTAATTTATTTATATTCTCTATTGTGATTAAATTTTACAAAAAAAGATTTTAAGGCGTCGATTTTTGTGATTCGTTTAAAGCACTCCCGATGTGTGTTTTTTTTTTTTTTTCTCCTCCTCTTCCTTATCCGCGGGCTCACTTTATCGAAGTGACTGGATAGCGAGGTCTCAGCAAGCTTTGAAAACACCTTGCAGGACGGAAGCTGCCATACTACTGCTGGAACTCCGTTAATACAAGCCCGCTAGCAGTGAAACCCACCGGGTTTCTTTACCGTCGATTGTGGACTCCAGTGAAACGGGCCTAGTGGAGACATCTAGGGACATTTAGGGACGATACGACCTCGACGCGCCCTCCGAAAGGCGCAGGACGATTCGCCGTGGTGGATAAGCGAGATGTGCGTGTGCGTGTGCGTGTGCGTGTGCGTGTGCGTGTGCGTGTGCGTGTGCGTGTGCGTGTGCGTGTGCGTGTGCGTGTGCGTGTGCGTGTGCGTGTGCGTGTGCGTGTGCGTGTGCGTGTGCGTGTGCGTGTGCGTGTGCGTGTGCGTGTGCGTGTGCGTGTGCGTGTGCGTGTGCGTGTGCGTGTGCGTGTGCGTGTGCGTGTGCGTGTGCGTGTGCGTGTGCGTGTGCGTGTGCGTGTGCGTGTGCGTGTGCGTGTGCGTGTGCGTGTGCGTGTGCGTGTGCGTGTGCGTGTGCGTGTGCGTGTGCGTGTGCGTGTGCGTGTGCGTGTGCGTGTGCGTGTGCGTGTGCGTGTGCGTGTGCGTGTGCGTGTGCGTGTGCGTGTGCGTGTGCGTGTGCGTGTGCGTGTGCGTGTGCGTGTGCGTGTGCGTGTGCGTGTGCGTGTGCGTGTGCGTGTGCGTGTGCGTGTGCGTGTGCGTGTGCGTGTGCGTGTGCGTGTGCGTGTGCGTGTGCGTGTGCGTGTGCGTGTGCGTGTGCGTGTGCGTGTGCGTGTGCGTGTGCGTGTGCGTGTGCGTGTGCGTGTGCGTGTGCGTGTGCGTGTGCGTGTGCGTGTGCGTGTGCGTGTGCGCATAGCATGGAAATATTTCTGAAATATTTTAAAGATAATTTTATTGAAATATTAAAAATATCAAAAAATATTTCTGGAAATTTTTTTTTTTTAACATTTTGAAAATATTTTTTTTTTTTTTACTCCGCTCATAAATCTTACGTTGAAATGTTTTTGAAAGATTTTAACGAATATTTATAAATGTTGGTGGGAATATTTATGAGATATCTTTCTGAAATAATCAAGAAATTATCGATACTTTAGTGTTGTAGATATCGTTCATTATTTTTAAAGACATGTGGATGGAGCGTTGGAGGCACCAGCACTCCATCTATGGGATTCCTTTGAGCCCCTTCAAGAGTGCCAATAACATTTAGTAATAACATGTACGAGACATTAAATAGACGAACTGTCTTATTTTGCGTTTCTTCGGAACGTAGGTTCAGTACACATTAGGGTGTGTCAAAAAAATTCATTTTTTTTTTTTTTTTTAATTTTCCTCCCATGTTCTTAAACGACAGATTTCAATCTCAAATTGAACCTTGCGAAAGGCGGTGCCTAGAAAAAAAATCCCAAGAGGTGCCGCATTCGACGTTTGTACCCAAAAATGCGGCACCTCTCAAACTTAATTGTCAGTGACTGCCTTTCGCTGGATTTTTTCATCGATGAAAAAATGTAGTTCTACGGGGTGGGAGGTCAACTTTTTGTCTTTTTTTTTGTTATAAACACAAAAGATTTTGATTTTTTTAATTCGTATACAGAAAACTAAAAATGTCCAGTTGGGTGAATTTGTTGAAAAAAAACTCTTCCCACCCTCCAAAAGTATATATTTTCATCTAAAAAAACACCTCCCGAAAGGTGGTCGTTGACAATTACGTTTAAAAGGTGCCGCATTTTTTGGGTACAAACGTTGAATGCGGCACCACTTAGGATTTTTTGTTAGGAACCGCTTTTCGCGAGGTTCAATTGTTAATGGAATTCTATACTTTAAAAGGGTGGGACCAACGTTAAAAAAAAATGTCCTTTTTGAGAAACACCCCAGTACACATCTGCCAATATTCACTTTCAATATATTTTTCACCGTTTCCGAAATATTTCGGACATACGATATAGATTAAGTATATTTCTGAAATATCTTAGAAATTATTCGTTGGAATATTTCGAAAGGATACTTTAAGATATAATTTTCCAATGTTTCAGAAGAGTGTCACATTGCAATATAGCGGCAGAATATTTCAAAATATTATTGCCATTATATTTCAGAAATACTTTGGAATATTGGGAAATTTTACGATATTTCTGAAATTATTTCAAAAAATTTCTGGAACTGCGCTCGATTGGTAATCTCCATTAGTCACGTCGGTATTACACTTGCAGTGTATTGCAATTGACTCTATACGTGCATCATTACGGCAACGATTTATTCATGAAAACACGCCAATAAGTGTGAACGAAAGCGGAAACGTTTGGTAACTCGACCCCAAATCGGAAATGGCACTCGCTCTATGCCAAAATATTTTGTACCTACAGTGTTAATGAATAGTACTATCCCTCCTGATCCAGTATTGCATCATTCGCTTCCCGTAGGATTCATCTTCGGGTGCGGTTGTGGGGCACCAGCAGACGAAATGGAACCCTTAAGCATGGCGGACAATTTTTTCGCGAGATGTAACAAAAAGTGTTCCGTCGCATAGGACGAATGCTCTATTCTTTAAACTAATTCTAATATAGAAAGTAAATTCTCTCGACGATGGGGATTAACGAATCCTCAATACAATACGATATCTTAGACATTCGCGAGCAGTAATAATAAAACATTGGCGATGCAGCGAGCTGCGTCCATCATAAAGAGATTAAAAATAATCCTCAAAAGGCGAAAGGAGTCACGAAAAAGTAATCGCGAAACTCAATGGGTCATTTGTGAGCCCGCGCATCTTCAGGTACGATGCGTCACCGCACAAGGGTCAGCGTCGAGCGGAAAGTCTTTTACCTGCCTAAAGCACAGGAGTGCGGCAAGCGTCTTGCTCCCCACTTGGACTCCAATTTTTATTCATTGACTCGTGAAAAACCCCTACTTGTCTTTCTGTCGGCCAATCAATTGATTTTACCTAGAACGCGCCGAATGTCTAAGACCCTCCCATTATTTTTGCCCTTTGACAACTCAAAACTTTAAAAATCAGTCTAAGAACTTTCACTGTAACGAACAGTCGCACTTACAATCACTCCGTGCCCGTTACTGGAAAAAATAAGTGCAGTACCCAATCTTCAATCACTCGTAACCAAGTTCATTTTTTGTTAACTCCATAGTGAAATAGTGTATATATATCCGTTGTGTTTGTTGTCGAATAAAACTATTCTACGTTCAATAATTAAACCATTTTACTTGCAATCATTCTGAACTTTCTCATTCCCGAATAAGATAAATATAACGATCGTTGGTGATTAAATTCCCTGACGGCATTCGGTACCAGCGAGGCTTCGTCACCAGCAGCGTGAATTCAGGCCTTACAACCCTGAACGGTAAGATCACTACCGCGAGGTCCCAGCGTCCCGTACAAAAAGGATTGTCTCGTCTTAAATAAGAACACTGATCGGGTTTATTTTTTATTTTTCTCTTCCTAGTGACATGTCGGTTATTAGGAAACGCTGTTTTTTTTTCTTCCCTATCCACGGGTCTCACTTCGTCGAAGTGTCTCGATGGCGAGGTCTCAGCGAGCTTGGAAAACACCTTTGCGGAACGGAAACTGCCATACTACTGCTGAGACTACGTTAAGGTGATGTGGAACACCCTCCCGCCCGCTTGCTCCGTGTTCGGCTGGTAACAAAAACTGTGTTAAAACTATTGAAAACCATGCACGAAAGGCCCGGCGTTAAAAGCCTAGTTACTTTTGTTTTATCTTAGGGACAAAAAGAAAATGTACGCTTTCGTTTCCGTTTTCTTTTTGCGCCATCTTGGTAATTCCTGTACGCCGATAGAGTTTGTTTACACGCAATCGCTAATAAAGATCATCGTGCATTATTCACTATAATCCTTTTTCTAAGAACCGATTAAACCCGTTTGCTTGAACAAACTGTAATTAATGCCGTTTTGCGACCTGCAAAACCCGAGCAAAAAGAAAATTGTCTTTCCCTGCGGCTGCCGATTCTCCAGAGAAAGACAATTTCCCTCGTCGGCGGAGTTTTGTCTCAAAAGGCCATGCAGTGCAGTTTTTTTTGTTACCGGCAGCGTGATCTCACCTCACCTTAGTAAATACCCGCCAGGAGTGGAGTGCACCGTGTTTCTTTACCGTCGATCGTGCAGTCGAGTCAAACGAGCCTAGTGGAAACATCTGTAGGGACGTACAACCTCGCGCCCTCCGGAAGGCGCAGGACGATTCGCGAGTGAAGAAAAACGAAGAGCTATGCCCGCCTAAATCCCTCTGGTTCTCGTGAACTGCGTCGACAGCCAACCGTGGCACAGGCAAAGAAGGGCAATTGCTTGCCATCAAGCTTTGCTGTTCACTTGCCAGCAATAATGCGTCAATAGTTTCTAGCACGAGATCGCAGCATATTGGTAGCAAAAATCCAACAACGGTCGCTATAAGCTGATTCGTTATTCTTAACCGTCGTGAAAGAGATCGAAATTTCTTCTCATCGGAAGGCGACCTCTCATTACACGTTTCCTCAATCCGTGTTATTGCTAACGATAATTAAAGCTTATTTTTTCATGCATTGAATGAGTTCGATAATGGATTATTTAAGAGTTCGTTTGCCTGAGGGTCTCTAAGATTCCACGCAGAATAACCGTGACTCAAGCAAATTGATCTTCGTAGTCATTCGCAAAGCACCAGCATGCCCTGCTGACAACTTATACTACTGACAATATGCTCCTAAGAATTTTCGACGTTGTATATGCTGGCAAAAACATAGACAAGTGCGGACGCACATGCTGGACTTTTGCCGATATCACGTGCGGACATACGCTGCTCATGTGCCGGGCACGTGGTTCGGCAAAATGCTATCTGCGCTCTAAAGACAAGCATGTTGTCAAGTGTGTTGAAACAAGTCACAGCACACATATCACATGTGTTGCGCCAACCAAATGCATTAATTAAATGCGTGTTCGTCGGTTTGCGTGTTGAAACAACTTGCACTGCATCCTTTCTGGATTCCCTGTACAACACACTGTAGTGTTTTGCTGTAGAGCACACTTATTGGAATGCACGTTATGTGTGTTGTTTAAACGCATTTATCACCGACAACTTACTTGGTGTACAGATACACCGCTACTTAAAAAAAAAAAAAAAAAAAAAAAAAAAAAAAACACTAGGAAATCAACACACTTGCATATGCATTTGATTCAATCGCAATATGATGGATTCGTATATCGCACAGCACGATCATGAACAGACCGCCCGATATTTTCAAGTGTCGTATGTGGTATTTTCAAGCTGCGTCTGATAATCAGCTGTTGAAACACGTTGTGCAACATCATCGATGTGATGCGTCGTTTATAATGAAGTGCAACGAACATTGATGTGGCGCCACGTTTACAAAATGGGAGTCTTTCAAGCAGCGTGTGTTTCGTAAGCATCCTCACGTTGACATTAACGAAGAAGCTGCAAATATCCGGGATGTCCACAGAGATGACGAGGTTGAGATAGAACGTAAATCATTGTAATTAATTTGTAAGATTATTCATAATTGGTACAGCCTCATTTCTTTTCGACATCCACGCAGTACGGTGTCGATATGTGTTGTCAACCATGTAAAAAGTAACAACATGCGTGAATGCGTTTAAAGCGCGTTGAAACAATGCACGTAATGCGTGTAAAATTAACCCACTTTGACATGTGTTGAGAATCAACACACCTTGTAGGGTATAAAAAGTGACAACACGATTTACACGCGTAGAGCGTGTTGAAACAACACGCTTGTTTTTAGAGTGCGGATACGTTCGTTTTCCGGAAGATTCATCTTCAGGTGGGGCTGTAGCGAAGAATGGGACAAAATGGAATCGCCAGGCATGGCGGACATTTTTCTTCGCGAGATGTAACAAAAAGCGTCTGTCTCGTCTTACATAGGACAACGGTTTGTTTTTATTTTTCTCTTCCCAGTGGCACGTCGATTGCTAGGAAACAGAAGAGAATAACGCGTGTACTTTAATATGAGGTATGTCTGCGAAGATCTTTGACAAAACTTCGCTACAAAGAGCGCAGAAACGTTAAGTAAGAAACGGATGTCTTCAGAAACTGGAACACATAAATCAATGATAGAATTTTTTCGGACAGTAATTCGGCGGACTGCCACAGTATTTGTATGAAATGTCTATGGCCAGGCAATTATTCGTACCACTGCAAAACCTTCCACAGATATAGTAAATAAATTACAGGCTCTCAGTTCGCAAGGTACGTTGCAACGCATCATCATCATTAGCAGGAGCTTCTGAGTTTTCGACGAATGGATATACCACTGGCTGTTTTGTCTGCTAGGAAAAAAAACATTTTTTTTTTTTTTTTTTTACGATTCCTACGCGATCGACACACGATCGTTCACTCACATGTAATCGCGAATGCTAATACTGTGATCCATTAAAACTTGTCCAAGGTGGCTCTCCATGTAGACGTACAATACGCAACACATAGCAGAAGTTCCAAATCTTAAGATTTCTTGGGGTTCGTTCAGTCTCGTAATAATCTGTTTAGCTTCGATGTTTAATTTCTTTTTTTCTCGATTTATTTGATCGATCACCAAAGTTATTAGCTTTTACCTGAAGTCCTATCATGTTAACAATTAAAATTCTGAATATCATTGTTACGAAGAATATGAATGAGTAAGATGTCTTGAGGAGATTCGTGTACCTGTAAATAGTGCCTGTAAATAATTATTAGTAACATCAAACAGATAGACAATTCAAATTAACTCACTCGATAACATCGTTGTGTCTTACGATAATACACGAATGTATCAGATATTCAATAGTCCTGTTAATCTTATTCGAACCGTACGCGGTCTTTCCGGTACCGGCTGATATACAATTTCTTGCGATTCTATGGAATTTGTGCCTGAAAAATGTTTAGTCGAAACATTTTTATGCTCCCCGTGAGATTATTATCTTGTACGATGGTTATGAGATTAATTGATTTCGGACTCACCCTAGCGCCGCAAAAACACCACAGCCGTGTTGTACGTAAACTATCAACATGACGTCACTCGTTATGTGTATCGTGAATAGCGCGGATACACTTACGTAAGTGTATATCATAAGATAAATATAATATTTTTGGGCGTCAAGATTATAATAGTAGACCGCATATGGAAATTTCCCGGGCTTGGAGCTGTTACTGAGCAGAACGTCAATGATCTTTGGTACAATCGGTTGAGCCACATAGATAAAGATGACCGAATACATCCCAACTGTACGTAATATCGATTGATCTCTACAACTTCTGTCGACCATTGTAATACATCTCACTGTACTTGATGCCAGAAAGAAAGAAAGACGCCCTTGTGTCCTTCGTGAGCTCAGATTTAATTTAAGAGTGAGAAAGAAAAAAATGTAGTTTCGTATTATTGCTTTTGGGCAAAAACGTTGCCGGATGGTTTAGTGCATACGACGATGTAGACTGGTAAATGTTCACGATAATTTTCGTATAATTCAACAACATTGACGATGAAAAACCGTTTGGATGTGAAATAATCATCGATTTTCTATCTATATTTTGCCAGAATTGATTCTCAAAGTGATCATAAAAAGTCACCACATTTCAGTAAAAGTACTGTTGTTACGTGACAGTTATACTAATTCAAAATCATGGGTACGAACAAAATATCCGGACGAGCTTTTAGAAGCGTAAGAAACCCGTCATCCAAAGAACGTTGAATGATTGAGAAATAAATTTGCAGTGTCCTTCAGGAGCGAACTAACCTGCGTACGCGAGTACATACTTTCTTCCTTGCATAGCGTATTCGTGAAGAATGTTAACTTCTCGATCTCCGGCCCATACAAGCCAATCGGCACGAATATGATTAAGCAGCTTCAACGTCTGTATTCGTGCCATTTTTTTGTCATGAGAGACGAATACGTTAGCGTTATGATTGGCGTGAATGAAACTCACCTTCTTCGAGTTCAACATAAAATTAATCAGCTTTATGAGGCAAAATAAGCCACAGCCTAATGCCAACGCGCAGTCTAAAACTACCACCCAATCGTTGTAATATTTCACGCATGCCATTACCACGGCCGTGTATTGGCTTATGATGAGTAAAAGTATAACAGCGACAGAGCCACGCCTTGCACGAATAGTCTGATCCGGCCACTGTCCGATGATAGACATTAAGATATAAGTTGGTCTGTAATACCGGTGCTGAAAGAAGTCCATCGTTCCTCGAACGATGCTTCAACGACGAATGCTTTAGCTACTATTGCTGAACCCCACGGACCAGCTCAACGGCATCCCCGTCCGTGCTTCCAATTTTTTATTCATCCCCATAGTGGATTCTCCATGCAATTATGCCGGCGGCTCGTGGACGTGTAAATTGAGCATCCACGTCGACGTTGAGTGACAGCTTTTGCCAAGAAACCAACCCCCTACACTCCGTACACCTCGCGTACTGGAGTGAGATACGCTATACGACTTTTGCGATACATTGTAAAAACAGCGAAACCGCGCTCTCGCGAAGATATCCCTCGGTGCAATATTCTTCTATTGCAGTCAATTGATATATAAAGTACTTGGAATTTTCCTCCGACTGGGAACACAGGGGTCTTTCGTAGAATGCAGTTGTAGGGAAGACCGGGGTAAAATGGCATAGCGAGGCAAAACAGTCAGGGCAAAATTCAATCTTACAATCATTTTTGGATGCCCCATTTTGTCCCAACGATTCATCCGGTTTTTTCAGATCTGTTTCACCCAATGTACCACCATCGCCACCATTCAAAAGTTGTTGGAAAACCGCGTTTTGGCTCGTTGTCCCTTTTTGCCCCGTTCTCCCCTAGATGGGATCCAGTGCGTAAAGGAATATCACTCTTGCACTGACTTGAGCAACAATTTTCAACAAGTGCTCTTACCATCGTTGCGTCAAGCACTCGCATAACGTTTGATTCATCGTTTCAAGTGTTACCTTCGTGAATAGCGAGAGGAGCGATCCAGGTGAGATTTAACCATTGGCACGGGTAGGGGACTGCATCAGTTGCCGCGGGTCTTGTACTCGTCTGACGTTCAAGCCGGTATCCGCTCGACCATACACCCACAAAAATAATTTATTTGACGGCCACCGTTTATTTAGATTAAGTAAAATATTTATTTGACTCAAATAAATATTTATTCAAATTAAGTGAATAGTTACTTGAATGAAATAAATATTTATTTAAATCAAATTAATATTTTACTTAATCCAAATAAATGATGGCCGTGAAATAAATTATTTTTCTGGGTGTAGTATTGATTCGGACCCAGCAGGTCGGCCCGGTACGATGTTACTTCCGGTCGGAAAGTAAGACTTTCAAACCGAAAGCGGTGTATTTCCGGTACGACGTCATCTCCGGTCGAATAATAAGATTTTCAAACCGAAAGTGACGTCATAGAGAAGAATATTTTTTTATTTTTCTTTGCCAATCAATGACGTAGTAGCATTACCAAATGCTTCTTAGCTTTCGAAAGACCATCGGCTTTGCTCTGGCTACCGACGCCGTCCGAAGCGAGACTGATATGGCTTTTTGGCGCACGGCAGCCAGTGGGGCTCCCAGCTGGGGGCCTCGATTAAACTGAAGAAAAACAAAGTTAACTGAACTCCGCTTGTTACTGAGGATGTTTTATTTTTAGCGACACCAATACATGACAGTTGTGTCGATGCAAAATATACATCTTCAGTACGTGCGGGATTTGGCATCAGTTTCCTCGGTGATGTCGTACTTCCGAGATCAACGCTCAGGTAATTTTCGTCAATGAAGTCTCATTATTTTATTATTACTTTTTTCACGTATTGTTACGTCTCGGCGGGCAGGACGTAACACCGATAATTTGTTGCCGCGCCAGTAAAAAAGATGTGCTGCTATGGCAAGACAGTTTGTTGTGTTGCAGCAGCCTCAGCGAATTGCGTATTGTTCAAAATTGCTTGAATTTTGTTTTGTTCCAATGAAAAATGTCTCCTAAAATCGTTCGCCGTAACTACCCGATATCGAGCGCAGAACGGTCAAGTATGACATGGCTGTCTTCAGAAACTGGAACACAAAGACAATCTGTAGATTTTGTCAGACGGGAATGATTCCAACCATCAAAGTGTGCATATATACAACATCACTTGTCGAATGATCGTTCCTACCACTGCGAAACTTTCCACGGACAAGCGAATAAAATGTCCGGCCGTCAGTTGACAAGGTACATTACATCGCATCATTATCATTATTAGGAGCTTCTGAGCTTTTGACGACAGGCAGTACCACTGGCTGTTTTGTCTGCGAGGAAGACATTTCTTTTTTTATGGTTTCACCTTATCAATCCCTCGATGGTTCACTCACATGTGATAACAAATGCTAACACTGTGATCGGTTAAACCTTGTGCAAGGTAGCTCTCCATGTAGACATACGATATTAACCACACGGCAACAATTACGAATCTGACGGTTTGTTGGGGTTCCTTCGCTCCCGAGATTATCTTTACCGATTGAATATCAATTTATTTGTCGATTCAATAGAAATTGTTAATTGTAAGTAACAACTTTTACCTGAAGTCCCGTGACGTTGATCATCACAAGCCTGAATATCATTGTCACGAAGAATATCCACGAGTACCATGTCTCGATGAGTTTCACGTACCTGCGAATAGAAAAATTATTGATAACATCGATTGGATACGATCGGGAAACGATCTCACCCGATAGCGTCGTTGTGTCTGACGATGCAAGAGTGTATCAGGTGTTTCAAAGTTCTGTTCCCCTTCTCCGAATCGGACGAGGCATCTCCCGCTGATTTTTCATTTTTTCCAATTCGCATCAGCTTGTGTCTGAAAATTTTTCATCGAAAAATCGTTAGGCTTCGCGTAGCAATCAAATGATCTCAGACTCACCCTAAGGCAGCGAATATTCCACAGCCGTGGCGCACACAAATGATCAACATAACGTCATTCGTTACATTCAATGTCAGTAGCATGCACCAGCAAACGTACGTGTAGATGTAAGTATACAAATAATATTTTTGAGCGTCGAGATAATAGTAGTAGACCGGAATAGGAAATTCTCCGGTCTTAGAACCGTTGTTCAGCAGGATGTCGATGATCTCTACTATAATCGGCTGGGCCATGAAGGTCATCAGGACCGAATAAATCCCAACTGTACGCAACATTTATTGATCTCTATAACACTCGTCAACTTCCGATATATACTTCAATAGGTTTAATTTTGGAAGAGACCATACAAAGTTACCGATTCGCTGTGAAAGGATTTATTAACAACTGTTCCGATAAAAACATTTATAGAAGCAAAATGTTCGGGCAGATTTTGAGGATAAGAAACCTTTTTCCCAGAAAACGTCGAAAAACGATGAGTTAAATTTATACAGTGAACTTTTTGATTGAACTAACCTGTGTACGCGATTACATACTTTCCGCCTTCCTCGGCATATTCGTGAAGAATGTTAACTTCTCGATCTCCGGCCCATACAAGCCAATCCGCACGGATATGATTGAGCAGCTTCGACGTCTGAATTTGTGAAAATATTTTCCACCAGCGACGTCGACTAATTATTCAGTTCACGCAACGTTAAGATTAGCATGAAATGAGACTCGCCTTGTCTGAGTTGCACATTAAAGCAATCAGTTTTATGGAACAAAATACAGCGCCAACAATCGCCGAAATTGACTTCAAAAGTATATCCCAATCCTTGTAATATTTCACCAAAGCCATTATCATAGCTGCGTATATGCTGACGATGAGAAAAAGTATAACAGCGAAGGAGCCACGCCTTGCACGGATAGTCTGATCAGGCCACTGTCCGATGATAGACATTAAGATATAAGTTGGTCTGTAATACCGGTGCTGAAAGAAGTCCATCGTTCCTCGAACGACCAACGACGAATGCTTTAGCTACTATTGCTGAATCCCACGGAGCAGCTCACCGGGATCGCCATCGCCGCTTTTCATTTTTTATTCTCACTGCAATTATACCGACGGATCGTGGACGTGTAAATGGAGCATCTACGTCGACGTTGAGTGACAGCTTTTCCAAGGGGTTACCTTCAACGCTCCGTACACCTTGCCGCGTATTCGATGGAGCTGCGCCGTGCAACCCTTGCGATACATTGTAAAGCCTGCGCAACTCCGAGTTCGCGTAGATGTTTCCTGGTAAAATGTTCTTCTATTGTAGTCAATTGAGATAACAACGGTTTTCAGTTCCCTTCCGACTCAGAACGAACGGTTGGCGTGTGTCTGACTTAAACACGTATTGAGTATGAGTCCTCTGTATGTGACGCAGTCTTGTGATGGATCTAGTGCGTAGAAAAATATCGCTATTCGACTAAAAGTGTGCAATTTTTTCCAGAAGTGTTTTTACCATCGTTGCATAAACATTCATATATTAAATTAATAGTTTCCGCAATTTACTTTTATGTTAATACCGCACGAGTTTCGGTTACGCGTGGGGAAGGAAAGGGGTGAATTAGTCGACCCCTTACGTTGGTACATACTATGAGGTACCAGGTGAAGACAGTCATATGAAAGTCATGACTGTCTTCAGAATCCTGAACACAAAACTAATCATCCGTAGGTTCTGTCAGATGGGAATTATTCGAACCGCCTGAGTATCTATATGCAACATCAATCATCGAACGATCGCTCCTGCCACTGCGAAACTTTCCACTGACACGTGAAAAAACTTTCTATCCGCCAGTCAACAAGGTACATTACATCGCATCATTATCATTAGCTGAAGTTTCTGAGCTCTTTTTTTTTTGCGACGACAGGTTGTACCACTAGCTGTTTTGTTTGCGAGGGAGAAAACATTTTTTTATGATTCCATCCTATTGATCGTTCGCTCACATGTGATAGTGAATGCTAATGCTGTGTGATCTGTTAAAATTTGTCCAAGGTAGCTCCCAATGTAGACGTACGATATTAGCAACACAGCATAAATGACGAATCTGAAGGTTCTTTCATCACCTGCAACAGGGATCTGACTCTCAAATCTTGTTTCATAAGCCACAGTTAAGCCACACTTTGCCATACGGATGCCCATCAGTGTTGCTAACTTAGTGAGGTTTCCATTAAATTTTGTTGTTTTGGAGACCGCTTAGTGGTAAAAATATGGCAACGGTGTTTAATGGGAGATTTAGTGGTTTTTGAGAAATAACTTGTTCCTATTTAGCGGAATGGAACGATATTATATATTATTATTATTAGTCATCGAATAATTTTTCTTTTGTAATCTTTAGAGAGACAAGTCAGATCCTTATACGATACATATGTTCCTTACACTTAAATCACAGTTTGATAGTATACTGAAACGTTTCGATATTACGGAGCAGCGGAATATCGAACTCACGATCTATTAGATCGTCTTTTTTCAAGTGGAACGTAAAGATTTCGGCACTGAGCTGGCTCGATATTTCGTGGGGGTAGGAAATTTGCGGATTTCTCCAGTCTTGCAATTCGGGGACCAGTGGTCAACCTGACTTTCAAAACCAAACACTATCCTTCCTTAGCGCATAGAATTTCAAAAATGAGTTCATTCCTCGCAGACTCATCTCTCGCCAGAACGCCTGGTAAAGATTCGCAAATGTGAACCGAGTCGGCAGAGAACTTACTTCATCCTCGCACGATCACCTCTTGCGATCCTGGTAGAGGGTCTCAATGCCAACGGAGTTGGCAGAGAACTTGCGGGAGATGGTTCAGTATCAGGAGATAGGATACGGAATCTAAAGGATGGGACAGGTAGAGCTTTTATAGCGGCCAGGGACTGCTTCGCTTGCGCGAGCTGGCGGAGGGCCCAGGATGATTCCCGACAGTGGATCATGTGAGAAAGCGAAATCTGTGAACCCCGTGAATCCCTCTGGGTCCCATGAACTGCGTTCGATCAGTAATGTCCATCATCACGTCGGTATTACGTTCGTTTCCCGGAAGATCCATTGTCCAAAATAGGACAAAATGGAACGGGACCATTTTTTCACGAGATGTTATAAAAAGCAACGTCCTCGCCTTAAATATGACACCGGGCTGTTTTTATTTTTTTCTTCCCAGTGACACGTTGATTGCTGGGAAACGGACGAGCTTAACTCGTATCCGAAAAACTTTTCCGAAACTTCCTTACAAAGAGCGCAGAAACGTTAAGTATGACACGGATGTCTTCAGAAACTGGAACACAAAAATGTGCGATATGTTTTTTTGAATGGCGATTCAGCGGGCTGCCACAGTGTTTATACGCAATGTGGATAACCAAACGATCGTTCCTACCACCGCGAAACTTTCCACGGATATGGTAAATAAATTACCGCCTGTTAGTTCGCAAGGTTCATTGCAACGTATCAGCATCATTAGCAGGAGCTTCTGAGCTTTCGACGACAGGATATACCAATTGCTGTTTTGTCTTCAAGCAAGAAAACCTTGTTTTTATGATAGCGTCCCATCGATTCCCCGATCGATCACTCACATGTGTTCGCGAATGTTAATACTGTGATCCATTAAAACTTGTCCAAGGTGGCTCTCCATGTAGACATACGATACGCAGCATGCAGCAGAAGTTCCGAATCTTACGATTTCTTGAGGTTCGTCCAGTCTCGTAATAATCTGTGTTGTTTCGATGTTTAATTTATTTGTCAATTCGACAGACCGTTCACCGAAGATAACAACTTTTACCTGAAGTCCTATAACGTTAACAAATAAAATTCTGAACACCATTGCTATAAAGAACATCCACGAGTAAGATGTCGTGACGAGATTCGCATACCTGTAAATAGTCAAGTTATCAATAACATCGAATAGACAAATCATTCAAATTAATCTCACTCGATAACATCGTTGTGCCTGACGATACACGAATGTATCAAATATTCAAAAGACCTGTTCGTCTGTTTCAAACCACACGCGGTCCTTTCGGTTCCCGCTGATTTTTTATTTCTTCCGATTCGCCGTAACTTGTGCCTGCAAAATGTTTCGTCGAAAATTTTGTATGATATCCGTGCGATTATTATGTTGTTCGATTGTTATGAAAGTAATTGATTTCAGACTCACCCTAGCGCAGCGAATACTCCACAGCCGTGATGTACGTAAACGATCAACATGACGTCATTCGTTATGTGTATCGTGAATAGGGCCGATATACTTATGTAAGTGTAGATCATAAGATAGATATAATATTTTTGGGCGTCGAGATTGTAATAGTAGACGGCATATGAAAATTTCCCGGGCTTTGAGCCGTTATTCAGCAGAACGTCAATGATCTTTGGTACAATCGGTTGGGCCATATAGATCAAGATGACTGAATACATGCCAACTGTACGCAACATCGATTAATATCGATCTATAAATTTTGTCAACCATTGTACTATAATCTCAGTGTACTTGACGCTAGAAAGTCGCCCTGAGATCCCTCGCGCGACCCCGGAATTAAATTAATAACGAGAAAGAAATGAATAGAGTTTCGTATTATTGCTTTTGGGTACAAATTTAACCCGATCGTTTAGTATGTACGACGATGTAGAATATGTAAGTGTTCTGAATAATTTTTGTATTTTTCAACAGCATTGACGATGAAACCGATTGGACGTGAAAGAATCATAGATTTTTTACGTATATTTTGCCAGGATTGATTTTTAGAGGAATCATAAAAAGTCACCATTTTTTTTTTTTTTTTGTTGCGTGACAATTATACTGAACCAATGTCATGGGTACGTACAAAATATCCGGACGAGTTTTTAGAAGAGTAGGAAACACGCTATCCAGAGAACGTTGAAGGATTGAGAATTGAATTTGCAATGTCTTTCGGGAGTCAACTAACCTGTGTACACGATTACATACTTTCTTCCCTGCATAGTGTATTCGTGAAGAATGTTAACTTCTCGATCTCCGGCCCATACAAGCCAATCCGCACGGATATGATTGAGCAGCTTCAATGTCTGCATTCCGCGAAAATGTTTTTCATCAGTGACATTGACTGATCATTCGGCGCTCGAGAATAATACGAGTGCATGATGACTGACGCGAATAAAACTCACCTTCTTTGAGTGCCACATAAAATTAATCAGCTTTATGAGGCAAAGTAAGCCGCAGGTTAATGCCAACACGCAATCTAAAACTACCACCCAATCGTTACAATATTTAATAGATGCCATTACAACAGCCGTGTATTGGCTCATGCTGAGAAAAAGTATAACACCGACAGAGCCACGCTTGGCACGGATAGTCTGACCCGGCCACTGTCCGATGATAGACATTAAGATTTTAGTTATTCTGTAATACCGGTGTTGAAAAAAATCCATCGTTCCTCGAACGACGAATGCTTCAGCTAGTCTTATCGAACCCCACAGAGCAGCTCAACGGCTTCTCCTTCTACGCGTATAATTTTTTATTTCTCCTCATCGTGGATTCTCCATGCAATTATGTCGACGGCTCGCGGACGTGTAAATTGCGAGTCTACATCGACCTTGAGTGACAGCTTCTGCAAGGCGCCCACCCTCAACGCTCCGTACACCGCGTCCCCTCGAGCGAGCTGCGATATACAACTCTTGCGATACATTGGTAAAACTGCGGAACTGCGAGCTCGCGTACATATCTCTCGGTGTAATATCCTTCTATGGCAGCCAATCGAGGTACAAACTACTTGTCATATCCCTCCGACTGAGAACAGAGGGGTCTTGTGGAGGAGGTAGTTGTACGCGGAATCTAGTGCGTGGAAGAAAATCACTCTTGCATTAAGGTGAACAACACTTTTCGACAAGTGTCCTTACCATCGTTACATAAGCATTCACACAATGTTTGATTCATCATTTCAAGTGACTACTTCATGAACAGAGAGAAGATCGACCCGGGTAAGATTTAATCTTCGGCACGGCTACGGAATTATACCGGTTGCCGTGGTATTGTCTTGTACTCGCCCAGCGTTCATGTATTCACTCGGACCCAACCTATCGGCTCCGAAGAACGTCACTATCTTTTGAAAAATTAGATTTGTCAAACAGGAAATGACGTATTTCGGGTATGAGGTCACTGCCGGTCGAAAAATAAGATTTTCAATCCGGAAGTGACGTCGCAGAAACTATGTTTTATTTTTCTCTGCCAAGCAGTGACGTGGCATTACCAAATTACCCAATTTTTACCTACGCTAGCCAAAGAGAGCCTGATATGGCCTCCTCGCGTACAACAGCCAGTGTGGAGAGAGAGAGAGAGAGAGTTCCGTTTTTCCATGCTAACCATGTGCCGCTTTTCCAGTTACTGTTGCCAATTTGCTGTCAAAAATTTTGTGCCGCGTGACAACTGTACTGACAAAAATCTTGTAAGGTAAACGTATCAATGGCTCGACATCTGAGGCCATATCTATCGTCCTACCCAATTCTCGCTATCATGCATCAATCATTTTCGCAAATACCGGTAATCAATCTGTGGATTAGACTTTTTAGTTTTCAAAATATATCCATTAAATACTTTTGCATAATCTTGAAAAAATACGTATTCACGAAAACGCTGCGATGTAAATGTACCAGTGGCTGAACAGCTACAGTAATACGCAATTGAAGTGGAACAAGGTTATTTTGGCGACAGTATACGTGAAAGGGTCCAACTTTTGCCAAAACAGGCGAAAAAAATCGTGTTCCACTTCAATTGCCTTATGACTGTATTTATGGGTGTGTATGGATGTTGGGATATCAGATGTACGTATAGCTGGCTAGCTATTTATAAGTTTCTTCCGATCTTTGGACATCAGATGTATCGGCGTACCAACGGTTCGTTAGTCCATTCATCAACAGACCAACAGTTGATGAATCAATCTTCGCCTGAACATTGCCTTAAAATCGACAGACCAATGGTTGGTGAATTCATGATTGGTCGAACATTGGCCTCAAATGGAGAAACCAACAATCGGCGAGCCAATACGCGGTCGAACATTAGCCTCAAAGCTACCCACGCCGATCAGAGAAAACCTGATATGACGTTTTGACGTACGGCAGCCAGTTTTGGCATACGGAGCCAGCGATGTGCCGTTTTTCCCGTTACGGCACAATATTGCCTGGTGAGACTCGAATAAATTTGAGGAAAAAAAAATTAGACATGTGCAATGACCGCCATTTAACGTTCACGCCAATTAACACAAAAATTACCGTCAAATGAATGTCATTTTAATATTTCTCGAATCTATCGTAAGCAATGTCGGTAATTATCACAAAGCGTCAGAAATATGGTCAAACTGTCATATAAGTTGTACAACGGCGGTCGTTTTTTCTGGTCGCAAGTTCTGTCAGATTTTTAATAGAAAAGGGGAAAAATTTGATTTTGAATAATCACAATTTCATTGAATGCAACGCCATTTTTATATTATTCGATTCTTTTGCATTACGATGGAATTTGCTTACGAAGGGTCCTGCGCACAGAAGAATAGTTCTTCGACGAAAATGTGCAGCGTTTTTTCAGAAGCATTCACAATTATCGTTGCATAAGGATTCATATGTTAAATTGATATATTCCGGAATTTAATATTATTACTGTTATTTGCCATTCTTGTTGTGTTTTTTTTTTTTTTTTGTGTGAAGTTTAAGTACCGTGGATTGTCAAACGGCTGATGGTTCGTCATTGTATCTATAGGATGTCTATTTTAGAGGGTTATGAAATATGTCGACTATATTCTGCGTCCAAATCTCCCTATATACAACGTAGAAGCGTAAAATATGACAGGGTTGTCTTCAAAAACTGGAACAGACAATCATCCATAGGTTTTGTTGTGTCGCCATTGAGCGAATTGTGAGGATTTGTGCGCTAATAGAAAAAACGCGGATGCTTACCACCGCGAAACTTTCCACGGATATATTAATCATGTTTCCAGCCGTCAATTGGCAAGGTACGTTGCAACGCATCGTCATCATCAGCAGGAGTTTTTGAGCTTTCAACGACATGATATACCACTGGCCTTTTTGTCTGCGCGATAGAAGATATTTTTCAGACGTTTCCACTTCGCCGATCGTTCACTCACATGTAATAGCGAACGCTGATACTGTGATCCCTTAAAACTTGTGAATAGTAGCTCTCCAAGTAGACATACGACGTGAAAGACAGGCCACAAGCTACGAATTGTACGGTTTCGTGGGATTCGTTAATTTCGGTAACAGCCTGTATCGATTCGATATTCATTTAAGCGTCAATTCGATAAATCGTTCAACCCAAGTTACGCAACGTTCACCTTGAAACCGGCTATGCTAACAATTGCAAGTCTGAATAGCATCGTTACGAGGAACGTCCAAGAGTAAGTCGCCTCGATGAGGTTCGCGTATCTGTTCGACAGTTGAATTGTCAACATTATCAAATTAATTAATTCTTCAAACGATCTTACTCGATAGCGTCGTTATGTCTGGCGATGCACGTAAGTATCAGGCGCTCGAAGGTCCTGTTCCTCTGCTTCGCAGCATACGCTGTATCTCCTGTTTCCCCTGATTTATCATTGGCGCCGATACTCGCTAGCTTGTGTCTAAACTTTTTAATTAAAAAATTGTTGCGATTATTATCGCAATTAAACGAATCTCGGACTCACCCCAACGCGGCAAATATTCCACAACAGTGTTGTATGTAACCAAATAACATAACGTCGTAGGACAGTGAGATCGTCAGTAATATATAGACGGTTATGTAATAGTACAAGATAATGAAAAAATAATATTTCTGAACGTCCAGATAAATATATAAAGGAACAAAAAATTGCCGAGGCTTGGAACCGTTATGCAGCACGACGTCGATGATCTTTAGCACAACCGGTTGGGTCGAACCGACAAAGTAAAGCGAATAAAACCCAACTGTACAGAACATTGATTTATAATTTTTATGTAATTTTCTTACTTTTCGAATGGAAAAATGTATGGTATATGCTATCAAATTCCCATGTAAAACTTGTTAAACTAACTTTCTGGAGTAACGCTTCTTCAGGATACTTTTGACCTACCTCTTTGCGCTCCCTATTGTTTTTATATGTTTAATATTTTTTAGGCCAGTTTACAGCCGGAGAATTTTTTTTTTTTTTGTCGCATGACAACTATTTCAATAAAAAAAAAACTCAAACACAGGAATAAAAAGATTCGACCGGCTTTTGAGGGGGCTTGCGAAAACCGTTTTCCAGAGAACGTCAAAGAGTTAAGAACCGAATTCACAGGATTACCTTTTAGAGCTGAACTCACCTACGTACACGTTCACATACTTTCTTCCTTGTTCAGCGTATTCGTGGAGAATGTTAACTTCTCGTTCTCCAGCCCACACAATCCAATCCGCGCGGATACAATTCAGCAGCTTCAACATCTGTGTGCTCGAAATAATGATGATTATATAATTTGCGTTAAATACAACTCACCTTATCCGAATTGCACCGAGTAGTGATGTGTTTTGTAACGCAAAATATTATGATAGACGATATAAAGATGCATTGGAGAAATATATCCCGATCTTCGTGATATTTCAAAAAAGACATTATCATCATCGTGACTTGTCCGCCGTTGAAGAGGAGATCGAGAGCGAAGAGGCCGCATCTAACGCGGGTAGATAGGTATGGCCATTGTAGACTGGCCAACATTACGTTTTTAGTTGTTCTGTAATACCGGTGCTCAAAAAAATCCATCCTTCCTCGACCCATCACCAATGAATGCTTCAGAACGACTGTTGCTGAAGTTCACCGCGCAGCTTTCACCTTCCACGCGCACTGTTTTTCTTTCTCATAGCGAATTCTCCGTACAATTACGACGTATATCCGAGGACGTTGAAATTGCGCGTCAACGTCGACGTTGAGTGACAGCTGTTCCAAGACGTCTACCCTCTACGCTCCGTACATCTCGCGATGTACTCGACCGGGCTGCGCTGTACGACTTCCTTTTACGATGCACTGTAAAAACTGAGAAACCCCCCCAGTTTGCGTAAATATTTTAAGAGAAAATGTTCATCTATTGTAGTCAACTGTCACACCATTTATTATCAATTCCCCTTAGACCGAGAACAGAGACGTGGTGTGTAGTTGACTTGAACACATATCGAGTTTCGTCACTCCGTGAGCAATGCAACCTTATGAGGGATCCAGTGCATAGAAGAATACAGCTCTGCAACTGAAATGTGCGACATTTTTTCAAAGCCGTATTCTCATCATCGTTGCATAAGGATTCATGTGTTGTAAGGTAAACATTCCCATTAGTGGCAGCTTAAAAATTACGCCACAGAACAACAAAAAGTATTCACACAAATATACGTATCAGATAATGGAAATGGGATCTATCGGGGAGAGGATACTTTTAGCTTACCAAAAACTAATTACCTATTATCCTTTGGGTATTTGTGGGTATTGTGTGGTTACACCGATCCTCTGAGGGTTACGGGCTCCTTCACTTTTTTCCTCCTCCTTCCTTATTCGTTGTCGCCGATTCGATTCTTGGGCCCGGAGCTTCGTCGCGCCCCGTTCGGTGTCAGTAGTCCCAGACATACGGATATACACCGAGAAAAAAAGTTTATTAATCGTCAATAAAATCGGATATTAGAATATTTTTATTTGAATTAATTAAATTTTTATTTGACTCAAGGATATTTTTCCCTGATTCAAGTGTATGCGATATTTAACTGTAATAAAATTTATTTTTAGAGGACACTTTTAGCTTACCAAAAACTAATTACCTATTATCCTTTGGGTATTTGTGGGTATTGTGTGGTTACACCGATCCTCTGAGGGTTACGGGCTCCTTCACTTTTTTCCTCCTCCTTCCTTATTCGTTGTCGCCGATTCGATTCTTGGGCCCGGAGCTTCGTCACGCCCCGTTCGCTGTCAGTAGTCCCAGACATACGGATATACACCCAGAAAAAAAGTTTATTAATCGTCAATAAAATCGGATATTAGAATATTTTTATTTGAATTAATTAAATTTTTATTTGACTCAAGGATATTTTTCTCTGATTCAAGTGTATGCGATATTTAACTCTAATAAAATTTATTAGATTTCAATGAAACTCTATTAAGCCCATATTTAAATATGGCAATTTTTATTTGTCCTAAATTAATTTTTTTTTCTGGGTGTAGTCGTAGTTCGTACGTCCTGTCACCGGAGCTACGTCCTCGTCAGTTTTCCTTTCGCCTGCGGGACTCCAGTCTCGGGAATCGAACCTGCGACATTTTCCCAGTCTTTCGGTTTCCCACGTTACCCATATCGAGGCGCTGGATCTTTCCTCTGGACCTCCTATTATAGTGGGTTCTAAACCACTTTTTCGCAGATAAAAACACCACAGAAAATTCTTGGTGCTTGCCGGGAATCGAACCCGGGCCTACTGCGTGTGAAACGCGCGCCGATCCACTCGGTCACGCTCACCCTATTACCTATTTTCCTTTGAATGATGTGATTAAAAGAATAAATTGCTGCCGTTGCTCCTATTAGTGACACCGTCACAACACTGACTTACACCCATTTTTTGACAAGCTTGAGTTATAGACAATTGTTTACCACTCAAGCTTGGTTCGGATCTATCGTTATCATAAATATAAAAGGGTCATCAATAAGTGTTTTTACTATACTCGATCTTCTTTAGACATTCTTTTTCAACTTTTTTTTCAACCTATGCTCACAATGGCTCCCTGTCAGCCACTAATAGGAGCTATAAACATTTATCGTGTTCCTAACCTGGACCATCAGATATTTCGGATAAATAATACTCCCTAAATATTTTTCAGTCGTCAATATCGTATTTGAGGTTTATGTGAACATAATCCTGACATTTTTATGCGGCTAATAAATCATTACGTATAATACGACCATCGAGATAATGACGTAGTCATCATCCAACCTGTTAATGGTCTCCATCTACTCAGTGAAGGCAAAGACTCGAGCGAAAAACTAATTTGTATTCCTCACGTCGATGATTTAGAATTTTTTGACTCTTGTATGAAACAAAAGAAATACAAGGATAGATTTTGTTTTTAAAAAGTATTGCTGGAGTGTTTAAATACGTTGTTATAGAGCATAACGTCATAAAACTCCCATTAATAGGAGCACTGCCGCGAACGAAGCATTTAACTTATTAATCATCTCCATAATTAATATTTATTGGCTACCAGTATCTCTTTTTTAAGATGAGTGTCGTCAATTGTGAAACGGATGATGGCTGGAATACACCATAATCACTACATCATCTACCGATACCTCACGGTACGATAAAGTGTTTTACAAAATTTGATATTATTATTTCTCAGAGCACCCGTGTTTTTCTAGAGTTTACCGACGGCAGCGTCAAAGAAATCGAGTAATTGGTTCCCAACAAATTTTTTTTTTTCCTATCCCCTCCGCTGCATTTTTTCTCTCGAACTTTGAAATTTTGCTCGCAACTTATTGGCTTTTTTTTTTTTCTTTGTATGCGAATCGATCTACAGGTTTTCCTTGTACGCAATGCCACTTCTAAGAGGATATGAAATGTGTCTGCTATATTCCTGTCGTGAATCTCTCTATATAGAACGCAGAACGGTCAAGTATGACATGGCGGTCTTCAAAAACTAGAACAGAAAAATAATCGATTGGTTTTATCGGAGGATAATTAAGGGGGATAAATTAACACACTGAGAGAAGGATCTAGTAAAAACTACCGATCATCTAAGAAAAATTACCATAGCACATAGCAGTAGGTCACTAGAGCTCCACCCATGGCAGAAAGTCTCAGACTTACCAAGAATTTTTACCATAATATCTACGAAAAATTCTTATAAATCTGGTACTTCCTACCATAGGTGGCACCCCAGTTCCCTAATACTATGTGCCATTGTAATATCTGTGAAGCGATGTAGTCATATTTACTAGATTCTTCTCTCAGTCCACGCAATGCCAATGAAAAATAAACGACAGCTCTTACCACCGCGAAACTTTGCACGGATATATTGCAAATTTTACCGGCCGTCAGATGGCAAGGTACGTTGCAGCGTACCGTCATCATCAGCAGGAGCTTCTGAGCTTTCAAGGACATGCTGTACCACCGGCTTTTTTGTCTGCGAGAAGAAGGCCGTCTTTCAAACGATTCCATCCCACTGATTCCTCGATCGTTCACTCACACGTGATAGCGAATGCTGACACTGTGATCCATTAATGTTTGTGCAAAGTAGCTTTCCAGGTAGACGTACAACGTGAAGCCCAGACCACAAGCTGCGAATTTTAACATTTCTTGGGGTACGTTTATACTCGCGACAACCTGTATCGATTTGATATTTATTTATTCGTCGCTTCGTCAAATCGTTCATTCAAATAAACAACTTTTACCTGGAATATCGAGATACAAACAATTAAAAGTCTGAGCAGCATCATTAGAAGGAACATCCACGTGTATGTCGTTTCGATGAGTTTTGCATACCTGTTCGATCGTCAAATTGTCAGTAACATCAAATAAATACAATTTTTTTAGACGATCTCACTCTATAGCATCGTTGTGTCTTGTGATGCACGTAAATATCGTATACTCGAAGGTCATGTTGCTCGGCTTCGGAACATACGCCGCATCACTCCCGGTTTTGCCATTTTTATCAAAACTCTCCAACTTGTAACTAAAATTTTTCATTAAAAAATGTTTGTGATTATTATCGAAAGTAATCCGATGTGGGACTCACCCCAACGCGGCAAATATTCCACAACAGTGGTGCACGCAACCGATGAACATAGAGTCTAACGACACTGCGACGGTCATTCCTACTATTCCCATTAGGTAAGTGTAGGCGATAATGTAAAAATAATATTTCTGAACGTCCAGATGATAAATGTACACGGGAAACGGGAATTGTCCGGGCTCAGAGTTATTGTGCAGTACAATGTCGACGATCTTCGGCACAACCGGTTCGATCGCATATACGAAGAGGGTCGAATAAGTTCCAACTGCAGGCATTATCGATTCATGATTCAAACACAATTTTTTCAAATTTTCAACCATCGCTCAGTGGAAAGTACTTGACGATGGAAAGATTCTCTGACGTCTTTCACATCCCAACAATATTTTGTCTAAGTGTGACATTTTTTTTATTAAAAAAAATAATAACAACGTTCCGTATTATTGTTTTCGGGGAAAAATGTTGTGGCCTTAGCAACTTGAGTAACTGTTCAATTAAGAAAATAATAACAGCAGAATAACCGAAAAAATTACGGTAGTTCCCGGTCACTTTGCACTCTGTAAATATTACCGGAACATAACCTGTTTCAACTTCTGAGCATGCACGGCTTTTCCTACGGTTATTTGTTCGATTACACGAAGAAAAAAACGACGATTCGCTTTTTTAAGTATTTCGGTTTTCTTTATGGTTGCTGCTTTATGGTTTTCTTCGTGGTTGCTGAAGCTGCTAGGGGGTTATTTTAGTACCCGCGTCTATGTAGATGGGTAAATTTTCCCGTTAAATAAACTAGTCGGATGCGAAAAACACAAGGACACGTGCTCAACCCTTTAACGCACGAATTTTATATGGCATACTTTGAAACTACTGAAACTTGGTCAACTGTCTTACCGGAATAACATTTTCAAGCTATCTATTATTTGGATAGGTTTAATTTATAGGACAATTGCAGTTGGAGCATTTTTACTTCCTCATAGAGGAAGCTTCGTTTTGTTACGTGACAAGTATTCTGTACCAAAAAAAAAAACTCAAGTACAAGAATAAAAAATTACGAAATATTTTTAGTTGCTAAACTATCCGGATAACGTTAAAGGGTTAAGAACCAAATTCACAAGATGTTCATTTGAAGCTGAACTGACCTACGTACGCGTGCACATATTTTCTTCCTTGTTCAGCGTAATCATGAAAGAATGTGAACGTCTCGTTCTCCCGCCCACACAATCCAGTCGGTGCGAATGCGATTTAGCAGTTTCAATATCTATGCGCATGAGATAATGTTGATTGTGTAATTTACATATAATACAAATAACTCACTATAGCCGAGTTGAACAGTAAGGTAAGAAACTTTGTCAAGCTAAATAGGCCGAGAGATACCGTCATAATGCAATAGAGAAAGACATCCCAATCTTCGTAGTATTTAAGAAAAGCCATTAACGTAGTTGCGGCGGGGCCACTGCTGAAGAGCATTATGGCAGCGAAAAATCCCCATCTGGTGCGGGTAGTCATGAATGGCCATTGTCCTACGAATGACATTAGGATCTTAGTCGTTCTATAATACCGGTGTTCAAAGAAGTCAATTTTTCCTCGAACCATCACCAACGAATGCTTTAGAGCTACTGTTGCTGACATCAATCGCGCAGCTTTCCCCTTCCACGCGTATTATTTTTCTTTCTCATTGTGGATTCTCCGTACAATTATTATGTCGTGGATTCGCTGACGTTTAAATTGCCCATCCGTCAGCGATGAGTGACAGCGGTTCAGCAACACCTACCCTCTAGCCTCCGTACACCTCGCTGCGTGCTTGGCTGAGTTGCATAATACAACCCTCGCGATACACTGTAAAACCTGAGAAACTCCGAGTTTACATATATATTTGCCGGTAAAATATTCTTTTATTGGGTATTGTGTGTTACACCGATCCCCTAAGGGTTACGGGCTCCTACACTTTCTCCCTCCTCCTTCCTTATCCGTTGTCGCCAGTTCGATTCTTGAGTTCGATTCGTAGTTCGTACGTCCTATCTCCGGAGCTACGTCCTCGTCCGTTTTCCTTTCACCTACGGGACTTCAGTCTCGGGAATCAAACCCGCGACACTTTTCCCAGTCTTTCGGTTTCCCATACCGAGGCGCTGGTCCTTTCCTCTGGACCTACTATTATAGTGGGTTCCGAACCACTTTTTCGCAGATAAAAACACCACAGGAAATTCTTGGTGCTTGCCGGGAATCGAACCCGGGCCTACTGCGTGTGAAGCGCGCGCCGATCCACTCGGCCACGCTCACCCCTTAAAATATTCTTCTATTGCAGCCAATAGAGACACAAACTGTTTTCAGTTCCCCTCCGACTGAGAACGAACGGTAGTGTTTATCTGACTAGCACACATATCGAGCACAGTCTCTCTGGATTCTCACAATTCCTCAGTCTTGTGGTAAATCCAATACAGAAGGATGTCGATCTGATACTAAAATGTGTGAAATTCCTTGACGAGTGATTTCACTATCGTTGCATAAGAAAGTGGGGATAAACTGGACGCGAATAGATAAATTGAAACAAAAACAAACAAATAAATGTAGTCCCGTAGAAGGAAACCGACATGGTAACCTACATGACGTACATGAGTACATGACGAGGCACTCGTTTTTTTTTAAACCTAGTAAGTTGTCGTGGCTCGGGCGTTTTACCCTGTTATGTCCTACGTACTTCCTCCCACGAATTCTCTACTTCTATTCCTCAACCAATTCCTTAATTCAAATGTGAACCCTGACAACACTGGCAACGCAGCGATGCACTGCCGCCGAGAGTCCCCTGCATCTCCTACACCGACGCACACGCGTACGGCCCCGCTCCCTCGCGCTTGCCATGCCGAGATTTATGGCCTTTCCCCCCAATTTTCCTAACACGCTCTGTTCTTTAAATTTCCTTCCTTTTAAATACTAGAACCCTTCCGTTTCTTCCGATTCCCCGAAAAAGATCTATTTTTAAACTTGTTTACTCTCTACGATCTATTTTTAACTACTAATACCAACACTAAACAAGGTAAAATTCAGTATAAATAGACGACCACATTAGGATTAAAATCAGTTATTCTACGACCACCGAAGCATCAACATCTCCAGAATCGCCGAAGTGCGAGCAAAGCTCTGCATCGAAAGACTCTAGCCCTGCGTGGCAGAGTACTGCGACGATAATTGGAGCTCTCCGACAATTGTCGGAGCTTGCTGCCAAATTATCTAAGTAGAAGTAGTAATCTCAACATATACAACCAATTGTACTTCAAAACCATCATATTGTTTATAATACATTGTGAGCATTTCAACTTAAAACCACACCAGATTATTTGCATGCACTGCCGGGCCTACTGATAATTTCTCAGAAGCTCATTACCTCCATCCGTCAACGATCCTTCATAAATCCGCAGCAGTTCGGCGAGGTCTCCGTCCCTGGGTAAAGGGCTAACGCCTTGACCCGAAAGAGAGACTACTCATTGTATGATCGTCACCGATCAAACTCACTATTTGCTCGTTCAGACGTAACCAGCCCCCTCACTATGTTTTAATTTTATCATACTTATTCTTATTACAATTATATTTATAATAAATATAGATTTTCCGAGATTTTTCCAGAAACACATCATTTCCGTTTCGAAAATCTGCCTTTCTGACGAGAAGTGACGTCGTACCGGGGATGCGTCACTTTCGGCTTGAAAATTCCATTTTTGTAACTCATGCATGAAAAGTGCTGCTTTATGTGGGGGTCGGGCGCGACATAAAGTGGTATTTTTCAAGAAGACGTTACATAAATACTGGAAGCGTTGCATAAATGCTCGAAGCGTGTCGTAATGAGTATTTACGACACGCTTCGAGTATTTATGCAACGCAAAAGCGTATCGAAAATACTGTGCGCATGCGCACAGTGTTTACGTGCGCATGCGCACGCCGTCTGTTTTTCCTCTATTGGCGCGTCCGGCCAGCAACATAACCTGGCACCTTTCATGATGACGACCATCCACATTAATTTAACCCCTAAGGCACCATTTGATGCATAAACTCGTGGCGAACATAAAAAACTAATTTTTCCAAAAATTCAAAAATTTTTAAATCTCATAAAATCTAAACCGTTTGATCAATTTTCGACAAATTTAATACCAAACATTATACAGTGTTGCTCCATTCCCATATCAAGTTAGAGTTCAATACCTCCATATTTACTGGAATTGGACAATATTTAGTCATTCTTCAAAAAAATCCCATAAAATCCGACCATTTGGATAGATTTTGGCCAAATTCAATAACAAAGGTCTTTGATCAAAATATTATATTCGTGTGCAGTTTAAGGATGATAGCTCAAAATTTATGCGAGTTAGAGATACCACAGACATTTTTCAAAAAATTCAAAATCTCGTAAAACCTTCAATTTGGCCTCAACCTTCATAAAAATTGTACTGAACGAAGAAACGTAACGACTCTACTAGTGTGACAAATTTCAACAGGCTATCTCAAACCGTTTTCGAGTTATAGTCGTTTTAAACGATGCAAGTCTGTCACGCACGCACGCACGCACGCACGCACGCACGCACATACATACATCCATTCGGACGCCAGGTAAAAATCACATTTCTCGACGTTTTGGACTATTTTAAGTACTCTGACACTAAAATCTGAATTTTTTTTTTATTTTTTTTTTTTTTTACGAAAACAAAGCTTCCTCTATGAGGAAACAAAAGGGCGATCAATAAGTGTTTTTACTGTACTCGATTTTCTTTAAATATTCTTTTTCAATTTTTTTTTAACCTATACTCACAACGGCTCCCTGTCAGCCACTAATAGAAGCTATAAACATATCTCGTGTTCCTAATCTGGACCATCAGATATTTCGGATAAATAATACTCCCAAAATATTTTTCAGTCGTCAATATCGTATTCGAGGTTGATGTGAACATAATCCTGAAATTTTTATGCGGCTAATAAATTATTACGTATAATACGACCATTTAGATAATGACTGAGTGATCATCCAGCCTGTTAATGGTCTTCATCTACTCAGTGAAGGCAAAGACTCGAGCGAAAAACTAATTTGTATTCCTCACGTCGATGATTTAGAATTTTTTGACTCTTGTATGAAACAAAAGAAATACAAGGATAGATTTTGTTTTTAAAAAGTATTGCTGGAGTGTTTAAATACGTTGTTATAAAGCATAACGTCATAAAACTCCCACTAATAGGAGGACTGCCGCGAACGAAGCATTTAACTTAATAATCATTTCCATCATTTATTTTTATTGACTACTAGTATCCTGTTTTTAAAGTGAGTGTCGTCAATTGTGCAACGACTAATGGCTGGAGTACACCATAATCACTACATCATCTACCGATACCTCACGATACGATAAAGTGTTTTACAAAATTTGATATTATTTCTCAGAGCACCCGTGTTTTTCTAGAGTTTACCGACGGCAGCGTCAAAGAAATCGAGTAATTGGTTCCCAACAAATTTTTTTTTTTCCTATCCCCTCCGCTACATTTTTTCTCTCGAACTTTGAAATTTTGCTCGCAACTTATTGGCTTTTTTTTTTTTCTTTGTATGCGAATCGATCTACAGGTTTTCCTTGTACGCAATGCCACTTCTAAGAGGATATGAAATGTGTCCGCTATATTCCTGTCGTGAATCTCTCTATATAGAACGCAGAACGGTCAAGTATGACATGGCGGTCTTCAGAAACTGGAACAGAAAAATAACCGATCGGTTTTATCGAACGGGAATTAAGGGGGGTGAATTAACACACTGAGAGAAGGATCTAGTAAAAACTACCGATCACCTAAGAAAAATTGCGATAGCACATAGTAGTAGGTCACTAGAGCGCCACCTACGGCAGAAAGTCTCAGACTTTCCACGAATTTTTACCACAACATCTACGAAAAATTCTTATAAATCTGGTACAGAGCTGGGCAAAGTACTTAAAGTACATTGTACTTAAAGTCCTATGTACTTTATACATTGTCGAGTACTCGGGACTTTAAGTATTATGTACTTTAACTACTTATAAAGTACTTTAAGTTCTTATAAAATACCCCAAAAAAATCGTATTTAGTTGTTTATCAACTAAGGAAAAAAAATATGTTTGCGAAAAATCATACAAATTAAGGTAATGCGACGATTTTTCTTTATTAGAAAAATAGTAGAATTACGTGATGCTTTGTAGCCGAGCTGGGCGGTACTTGAACATCATGGTCCGCGATTGGTAATTGAAGTACGGGCTTCAAGTACGAATCTACTTATGGCAAAGCTGAACAAAGTTCCAAAAAATAGTTCAATTACAAAGTACAAAGGATCACTAGTACCTCTTGTACTTGAAGTATTTCGCAAATACTTTTTCCAGGTATCCCTAAAATTGATGTAATTGAAGAGGTCCCTACCGGCTATTTGAAAAATTAAAAACTTTGGAACATCTGAATTTAAAGTAAAAATAAAAATAAAAATCGAAATTTCCTTGAAGATACCCCATATTTCCAAATTATAACGTATACGAAAAAACTTTGCAAAATCACTGTGAAAAATAGGAACATTTTATTTGAATAATCAAACATTTTATTTGAAACGATATGTTTGTTGCAATAAAAGTTAAATTTGGAAACAACCGATGGTTTGTCGTTTTTGGTAAAGGGAGTTGACAAAGTCGTGCAATGGTCAAAAGACAGAAAGTATCTCTATCGATGACCGAACGAAAATTTTTATTTATCCAATTATCCAATTTATCCAAAATATAATTGTCTTCAACAGCTGAAAAAGGGTACTCTCGTTTCAGAATTAGGTAACTAAACCCTCGGTAGCAACCTCTAAAAAGACTTCGATTTCGTACGGATTTTGCAGAGTTTTTTCTTATACGTTATACTTTGGAAGCGCGGAAGCGTTTGACTCCAATGAAATCTCGAATTTTTCACTTTGACTTTAAATTTAAATGTTCCGAAATTTTTCATTTTTTAAATAGCCGATAGTGATCTCTAATAATGCATTAATTTCGGGAACCCTTGGCACATGACATTTTCATTTGATATCTCACGATAATACGGGGTGGCCCCCAAAAAATTGAAAAATGTTCAATTTAAGGACCACCCTACCCTGCGGCCTTAGTCGCGCGATATAATATATCAGATCAGATCAAAATAATTGAGAAATCCACCCAGAAATATTTTACTTACTTAAATTAAACTTGTATAATCTTGACATACTTTGGCCAACTCTGATTTTCGCGTTTTACGCAATTGAAAATACATTAAGTAATGAAAAAGAACTTTTAATGCAGTATACTTCAAGTACTTCCTGTACTTAAAGTATCGGAATTAAAGTACCAAATAAGTACAATGTACCTTAAGTACCGTCCAGCTCTGATCTGGTACTTCCTATCATAGGTGGCGCCCTAGTTCCCTAATATTATGTGCTATGGTAATATCTGCGAAGCGATGTAACCATATTTACTGGATCTTTCTCTCAGTGCACGAAACGCTAATGAAAAATAAACGACAGCTCTTACCACCGCGAAACTTTCCACGGATATAATGAAAATTTTACCGGCCGTCAGATGGCAAGGTACGTTGCAGCGTACCATCATCATCAGCAGGAGCTTCTGAGCTTTCGAGGGCATGCTGTACCACAGGCTTTTTTGTCTGCGAGAAGAAAGCCGTTTTTCAAACGATTCCATCCCACTGATTCCTCGATCGTTAACTCACACGTGATAGCGAATGCTGACACTGTGATCCATTAATGTTTGTGCAAAGTAGCTTTCCAGGTAGACGTACAACGTGAAGCCCAGACCACAAGCTGCGAATTTAAAAATTTCTTGGGGTACGTTTACACTCGCGACAACCTGTATCGATTTGATATTTATTTATTCGTCGCTTCGTCAAATCGTTCATCCATATAAACAACTTTTACCTGGAATACCGAGATACAAACAATTAAAAGTCTGAGCAGCATCGTTAGGAGGAACATCCACGTGTATGTCGTCTCGATGAGTTTTGCATACCTGTTCGATCGTCAAATTCTCAGTAACATCAAATAAATACAATTTTTTTTGTTTTAAACGATCTCACTCTATAGCGTCGTTGTGTCTTGTGATGCACGTAAATATCGTATACTCGAAGGTCATGTTGCTCTGCTTAGGAACATACGCGGCATCACTCCCGGTTTTTCCATTTTTACCAAAACTCTCCAACTTGTAACTGAAATTTTTCGTTAAAAAAAATTTTTTGTGATTATTATCGAAAGTAAATCCGATGTGGGACTCACCCCAACGCGGCAAATATTCCACAGCAGTGGTGCACGTAACCGATCAACATAGAGTCTAACGACACTGCGGCGGTCATTGTTACCATTTCCATTAGGTACATGTAGGCCATAATGTAAAAATAATATTCCTGAACGTCCAGATGATAAATGTACACGGGAAATGGGAATTGTCCGGGCTCGGAATTGTTATGCAGTGTAACGTCGATGATCCTCGGCACAACCGGTTGGATCGCGCATACAAAGAGGGCCGAATAAGCTCCAGCTGCGGGTATTATCGATTCATGATTCTAACACAATTTTTTTTTTTTTTTTTCAAATTTTCAACCATCGCTCAGTGTACTTGACGATGGAAAGATTCCCTGACGTCTTTCACATCCCAACAATATTTTGCCTAAGTGTGACATTTTTTAAGAAAAAAAAATAATAATAATAACATCGTTACGTACTATTGTTTTTGGGTAAAAATGTTGTGGCCCTAGCAACTTGAGTAACCGTTTAATTTAAAAAAAAAATAACAGCAGAATAACCGACAAAAAATACGGTAGTTCCCGGTCACTTTGCACTCTGTAAATATTATCGCAACACAACATGTTTCAACTTCTGAGAATGCACGGTTTCTCCTATGGTTATTTGTTCGATTAGATGAACAAAAAAATGACCATTCGCTTTTTTAAGTATTTCGGTTTTCTTTATGGTTGCTGCTTTATGGTTTTCTTTATGGTTGCTGAAGCTGCTGGGGAATTATTTTAGTTCACGCGTCTATGTAGACGGGTAAATTTTCCCGTTAAATAAACTGGTCAGATGCGAAAGACACAAGGACACGTGCTCAACCCTTTAACGCACGAATTTTATATGGCATACTTTGAAACTACTGAAACTTGGTCAACTGTCTTACCGGAATAACATTTTCAAGCTATCTATTATTTGGATACGTTTAATTTATAGGACAATTGCAGTTGGAGCATTTTTGCTTCCTCATGGAGGAAACTTCGTTTTTTTTTACGTGACAAGTATTCTGTACAAAAAAACTCAAGTACAAGAATAAAAAATTACGAAATATTTTTAGTCGCTAAACTATCCGGATAACGTTAAAGGATTAAGAACCAAATACACAAGATGTCCATTTGAAGCTGAACTGACATGCGTACGCGTTCACATATTTTCTTCCTTGTTCGGCGTAATCATGAAGAATGTGAACTTCTCGTTCTCCAGCCCAGACAATCCAGTCGGTGCGAATGCGATTTAGCAGCTTCAACATCTATGCGCATGAGATAATGTTGATTGTGTAATTTGCATATAATACAAATAACTCACTATAGCCGAGTTCAACACCAAGGTAAGACCCTTTACGAAGCTAAACAGGCCGAGAGATACCATCATAATGCAATAGAGAAAGACATCCCGATCTTCGTGGTATTTAATAAAAGCCATTAACGTAGTTGCGGTGGGGCCACTGCTGAAGAGCATTATGGCAGCGAAAAATCCCCATCTGGTGCGGGTAGTCATGAACGGCCATTGTCCCACGAATGACATCAGGATCTTAGTCATTCTATAATACCGGTGTTCAAAGAAGTCAATTTTTCCCCGAACCATCACCAACGAATGCTTTAGAGCTACTGTTGCTGACATCAACCGCGCAGCTTTTCCCTTCCACGCGTATTATTTTTCTTTCTCATTGTGGATTCTCCGTACAATTATTATGTCGTGGATTCGCTGACGTTTAAATTGCCCGTCCGTCAGCGATGAGTGACGACTCTTCCGCACCATCCACCCCCCCCCCCCCCCCCCCGCGCGCTCCGTACACATCGCCGCGTACTCGGCTGAGCTGCGCAGTACAATCCTCGCGATACACTGTAAAACCTGAGAAACTCCGAGTTTGCACAAATATTTCCGGGTTTTTACCCGGAAATATTTGTGCAAACTCGGAGACAAAAATCGATGGGATTGTGTTTGTCTAAATAGGACGCGTATGGTGCACAGTCTCTCTGTGATCTCACAGTCCATCAGTCTTATGTTTAACCGAAAACAGGAGAATATCGATCTCGTACTAAAAAATGTGCGGAAAAATTGCCGCCGAGATGGATTCACGGTCGCATGGTTTGCACGTCCTGCGCCGCTCGCTCATAATGTCAATAATCATAATGATGCGCGAAAGGTCCGAACTTTCGTATGGGTTCAGTTCGTTGAGTTGGCGAAAAATCTTTCATTCTTCTCTACTCGACATCTCGGATCGAAATTTCAACAACACTTTTACATTATAATTTGATTTTTACCCTTTTTTACTTTTCGAATCATTTTTGCTTCCTCATAGAGGAAGATTTGTTTTTGTAAAAAAAAAAAAAAAAAAAAAAAAAAATATCGAGATTTTAGTGTCAGAGTACTTAAAATAGTCCAAAACGTCGAGAAATACGATTTGTAGCTGGCGTCCGAACATATGTGCGTGCGTGCGTGCGTGCGTGCGTGCGTCTGCGTCTGCGTCTGCGTCTGCGTCTGCGTCTGCGTCTGCGTCTGCGTCTGCGTCTGCGTCTGCGTCTGCGTCTGCGTCTGCGTCTGCGTCTGCGTCTGCGTCTGCGTCTGCGTCTGCGTCTGCGTCTGCGTCTGCGTCTGCGTCTGCGTCTGCGTCTGCGTCTGCGTCTGCGTCTGCGTCTGCGTCTGCGTCTGCGTCTGCGTCTGCGTCTGCGTCTGCGTCTGCGTCTGCGTCTGCGTCTGCGTCTGCGTCTGCGTCTGCGTCTGCGTCTGCGTCTGCGTCTGCGTCTGCGTCTGCGTCTGCGTCTGCGTCTGCGTCTGCGTCTGCGTCTGCGTCTGCGTCTGCGTCTGCGTCTGCGTCTGCGTCTGCGTCTGCGTCTGCGTCTGCGTCTGCGTCTGCGTCTGCGTCTGCGTCTGCGTCTGCGTCTGCGCGCGTGTGTGTGCGTGTGTGCGTGTGTGCGTGTGTGCGCGTGTGCGCGCGTGTGTGTGTGTGTGCGTGTGTGTGCGTGCGTGTGTGTGTGTGTGTGTGTGTGTGTGTGTGTGTGTGTGTGTGTGTGTGTGTGTGTGTGTGTGTGTGTGTGTGTGTGTGTGTGTGTGTGTGTGTGTGTGTGTGTGTGTGTGTGTGTGTGTGTGTGTGTGTGTGTGTGTGTGTGTGTGTGACAGACTTGCGTCGTTTAAGGTGAAGTGAAACACGCTGTCTGTCGCTCTCTCTCGCTCCATCGTAAGACCAATCGCGCTATCTCTCTGACCACTCCTGACGCCATCGCGTGACTGTCACTTCACCTTAAAACGACTATAACTCGGAAACGGTTCGCGATAGCCAGTTGAAATTTTGTTCACCAGTAGAGTGATCGCATCTCCTCATTCAGTGCAATGTGAAAACATCAAGGACTAAAGAATCTATTGAAGTATATCGGTAAAAATTTTCATGAAGATCCATCAAGGCGTTTTTGAGATATCAGCGACACCGATTTTGAAAATCACCTTTCGAGAAAAACGGGTTCAAATTTTGGCCGCGCCGTTGCTCAAGCCGCTCCACGACTTTTCACATAACGGTCTCTAACTTTCGTAATTTGCTGAATTTCGACATCAAAATTTAATAGAATATTCTTGACAGTATAAACTATTAGAGAAAAGAAAAATCAAAATTTTACTGCGGCGTAAGCCCTTAAGGCTATCTCACATCCGGACCGCCGTGATCGGCTATCTATCGGGCGTTGCGATTAATTAGACAAAACATTCTTTCTACTTGGTTCCGTTGTGAGAGCAGGAACAGAGGGTTGCTTCACGCTAGCTCCGATCAGTTCAGCTGAGATCGATCCCAGTGCTGTACACTTCATCGAACCTGATACTAATAAATTACACACCTCAATTATATTACAACTCGGCTTGAACGTTTAGTTAGTCCATCCTAGACCTAGGCGTACAGCCATCACATACGTCACTTCCGGTTCGAAAATCTAACTTTCCGACTGGAAGTAACGTCACACCGCAAATACGTCACTTCCAGTTTGAATATTCCATTTTTTGATCGGAAGTGACGTCACACCGGAAATATGTCACTTCCGGTTTTAATATTCAATTTTTCGACCGAAAGTGACGCCATACCGGAAATACGTGATATCCGGTTTGAAAATCCCTTTTTTCGATCGAAAGGGACGTCATACTAGAAATACTGGTATTAATAATGCAATGTTGATTTCACTTTGAAATTACTGTTAAATTTTTTTTTTTTTTTTTTTTTTTTTTAAGGCACCGTTGAATCGTTCATCGGATTTGAGCTGTTTCCTGCAACTTGAAATTTTCGATGCAAAATCTTATAAAACAAAGCCACATTAAAACGCCTTTGACTCTTATTATTTTCAATATTTCAAATCTTACGAAATATTTCTGAAATATACGTATATAATATTTTGAATTATTTTATCAAAATGTCCCAACGAAACATTTCTTAAATATTTCAGAAATATACTGAATCTTTCAATACATCTGAAATACTTCTGAACCGGTGAAAACATTTTTTTTTCGATCGGCAGTGACGTATTTCCGTAAATCCACAACCTTCCAAAATATATAATAGATCAAGAAAAATGTTGTATGTACAAAATGTAAACTGTTATTCGAATGTGTTCGTATGAGATCGACCATGCGAACAACTTTTGAAAGAATCGTCATAGTTCTATGTAAAATTATTTTTCTTTCAAATTCTCCTCGCATCAATAATAACTATATATGCGTGTGTGTTTATATATATATATATTTTTTTTATTTCACGTATTACAAGAACTGAAAACATCGTTACCATAAAGATTACCATTCAGACTTCTTTTAGGCCCGAGGCTCTATAAACAACCACTTCGTCAAAGGCATCCAAGAACTTTGAGGAGACATTTACGCAAATAATTTATGTATCTGTGGACCCACGATTTTTATTTTAAAAAAATTTTCACCTATTATCCCGTTTTTTACTGGCGCTTTCTTTCCGCTACAAAATTATCTTAGACCCCGTTTCTCGCGTTTCACACGAGCTGTCTCCGTATTTACATGTATAGTGAGTGTATGCAATATATATATATATATATATATATATATATATATATATAAATATCTGCGTGTGTATGTATATTTACTATATCTCCTAATACATCATTTTCTTTTTCTTCTCAATATGCCTTACCCTGTACTCAAAAAGTCGTACGTTATGAATTATCTCGATATCGCGAATCTTACGTTGGGCTCGAAATATTTTTTATAGACAGATTCTTTCGCCTCAAAACAAACGAACAAAACGGAGAATATCTTGCGATCGAACGAATATAGGCAATTTCCTAGTATACAATAATTACTCGAAGGTATGTCTATATCCTAAATGCGAGTCGTTAACGTTTTTACTGCGACGATGTCCTTTGCAGAGTCGGTACGACTAGGCCCTGCGCTGCTTGCTCCATTTCCGGATAGTTTTCCATTCGGATTCTGTAGGAACTTTTCGTCCGAGATCGATAAATCCTTTATCGTTGGGATTATTTGATCCTCGACTAATATCGCTTCCGTGGCTTCTTCTATTTTGTCGTCGGGCTTTCGAGAATTCAATTCCATCAGACCCGTGTGAATTCGAAAATGCAGTCTCGACTCCAACGAATAACCAGTATAATTTTTCCTGTCGAAGAAAAATCATGTCGCTGAGCGCAAATATGACTTTTAACGTACATCGAGCTCATATAAAAATAATAAATTGTCGAGACGACAAGAGTTTTCAGTCACGCGCGAGTAGTTTGATCGCAGAAAAAAAATCACTCGTAACATCAAGGATTCAAACCATTTGTCATCCAAGCAGTTGCGTAACATTTTTCCGTATGCTCCATTATCTTAACGATCTCAAAACAAATAATACAAACGTAAAGATAATTTTAAAGATTCTTCAAAGAAGCGAAAGAATGTCATCACATTTATCTGATTATTTGTCTCTTCAATTAAGGAGGTGTAATTGTGATTAAGAGGTGTTCGATCTTTGGTATCAGCAAATACATAATTACGCATTGGCGCGTGTAACACACAATTTCGACCCATATCCGCGGTAATTGAATGTTAATGAGTATGCAATACTAACTTGGCGTCCTCCAAGAGTGCAATAGCGAGCGCATAGTCACCGAGATCGCATGCAAGCATTGCTAGTTCAACCGTTGCGTAAGGAACGAGATAAGCGTCATCTTTAATTTGTCTCTCCAAGCCTATGACGCGCTTTAGACAATCCTCCGCCTGCAGCGGATGCTTCATCTGTCTGAGGCAAGACCCTTTTATCAGAAGGAGCAACGCTTCATTGTCCGCCTGATACTCCGTTTTACTGCAAATCAAATAGTTCGTTATCTACAAAAACAGTACAAAACGAAAATATTCGCTATAATAATACTCCAACGCCTCTGTCGGAATTTTAACAGACGCAACAGACACGTAACATTTGAATGACTTACGGACTCTTCTTAAGACGATTCTCCTCGTCCTCGATAGTTTTGTATATACTCATAACGTAATCCTGTCGTTTGCCGATAATCCTGAAGTGATTCCAAACTACCATGAGCTCATAGATTGGAAGTACCAGATTTTTCTTCTGGGCGAAATAACGCTCGGTTTTTTTGACGATGAATTTTTCCAACGGCAATGATTTGCCGGCTATGCGCTGCTTGTACGTCGGTGCCTGGACCATAAGGGTGTTGATCATGTCGCGCTCTTTGCTTCTGCTGTCGGGATTTTTCATCATCATTATAACGGCCTTTTGATAAAGATAAATGGTGCGCGACCAGTTGGACTCCTCGGCGAGGGCACTCGCGAAGAATAAGGCTTCGTCCCACTGCTGCTGGGCGCAGTGAGCCCACATCAATTCCCAAAAACAGATATGATGGAACTGAGGCCAAAGATCCTGACTCTTCCAGGATTGCGTGTACCACTTTACGCACTCCTCGAGATTGCCGCGCGTGAACTCGAGGCGGCCTTTGAAGAAGAGGAACCAAACACCGTTCGGATAGAGGGCCAATTGTTCCTGGAGCGCCCTCTCGCACCACATCATATCACCGTCCGTGTGACTCACGATGAACGTCACTATTAGATTGTACGATAGCAGGGTCATCGCGCAGAGAACCTGACGAAGTCCTCGGCGCTCCTCGTAACCGGCCAGCAGCTCGTTCAGTCCATAATTCTGAAAACAATTGACAACCTTTCAGTCGATTCTGTTGACCACTTTTTTTTCTTTTTTTTTATATTTTATTAAAGTTCTGTTGAAGTCCAGTCGGTGGATTTTCGACCGAGGTCAATTATCCCTAGAACTCATGTACGGGGTAGAAAACTACCCCAGACGATTTTCAAACGGCGCTCTTGAAGTAGAAATTGACATTATCGACTCGGGTCCTGAACTATAGCTTAGTTCAACTGTCTGACGAGGTGTGCAGACTCGTAGTTGCCTCAGTAGTTGCTCGCCGATTTTTGCACAAGATTTTAAATAATTTTTCATAATAATTATCGTTACCTTTAATTGCCTATCATGTTTCCAGAAAAATAAATGTTAATGCCCATGCAAATCAATTTGTTATTTGTATCTTCATAAATTTTGTTCATATCACCAGTTTTCGATTTTTCCCGTATGCCCATATGTCAAAGAATAGTACTTTATGTCACTCGGTGGGAAAATGGCTATCTGATGCTATCTCTCTCGCACTCCACAGTTTTTCACATGCTCTTAAGGGGATGCTGGACCGTCCTGTTTTACCGACCGAAACAGGCGATTTCTTAGTTTTCACTATTCGTTGATTCTACGACGCATATGATTCAAATCTTACAGGACTGTATTAATAACACAAATGATTCGACGTGCACGCGAATTTCATTCGAAATCTTCCGAGAAATAAAGAAAATCCAATATTATGAATTATCGCGAAAACCAACATGGCCAAAATATCAACGGCATCCGTTCTGTATGATATAAAAAAATTCCAGATCACACATACGTTAAAAGAGCGTGCACGCCAATTCATTGAAATTCTCCGAATATTCCAAAACCATCAGAAAATCGCTCGCACAAAAGATAATCATGAATACTGTATACCGGGTTCACTTAGTCTACCGACTTGCGACACGTGATCGGTACCGATGACAAGGGCATGAACGCAGTCTGGAGCACGATGCACCTGTGCGTCAATCATAACGTGCGTCAATCATGACGTTCGTACACTTTCGCAAACTATAATTTTCGGTTTTCTAAATTCCTTGTAAGTTTTCAATAAAAGTTCGACTGCACACCGAAGCGTTTATGTCAACATCATAGTCCCGCATGATTCGATGCATATGCCTAGCATATTAACAATGCTGAGTCGAAACTGAAAAATTGTCTACCCCCGTCGGTAAAACAGGTAAAGCACGTTCAAAAAGGGAAAAAAAATACCTCCAGCATCTCCTCAAGACTATAAATTATAAGTGTAGCTCTGGACGCTTCAATTTGCTGATATGACGAATTCTGAGCAGTTAATTGCATTACCTTATCGCCCGAGAATCCAATGAACTCGAGTAGCTTTATCACCCGGCCTGGCAGCAAAGAGATCATCTGGAAAAATCAATTGTGCGTGTTTAAGGGAACAGTATTTGAAATGAAAAGTAGTAAAATTGCGATTTTCATACCAAATTGAAGGTTCCTATTCCCATACGAACTCCACTCTCGAAGTGCACCCTGTGCATTTCATTTTCCCATTTTCGTGTATTAAGTATCGTCAGACATTCCCTGTAAAGCCGCAAAAATTAGGATAACGATTATTTAAAAGTTTCGGATTTAATCATTACATAATTACGACATAATTCTCACATAGGCGTTAGAACCTTTTTGTTTACAAAAAAAATCTCATTACTTGTACGAAATAAAGCAGGTACGAATTTTCAATCCAGCCTTGACAAAGCTGACCAGAGTTTCGTCCTCCACGAATGTAAGCATCGCCTTCAATAGGAGCGACTCGGCATAGCATAGTTCCGCATGCACTTCCTCTGTAATATTAATACTCTGTCATTCCCTGCATGCATCTACATCTACAATAATCTAAAAAAAAAAACAAAAATACATCTTTATACAGTGAACGTAATTGCTGAAAGTGTTTCGTGATGAAAAATATTTCCGCAAGTCAACTTTAATAGTATAACTGAAAGATAAAATTTTCCGAAAGATCCGCGAGTCATGCGGCAATGAAAACGTGAACGCACGAATATCTTGGCCGATGTCGTTTTTTTTTTCACAACAGGCTCAACAGTGACAATGACACACGACGCATTTACGTCGGGGAAATTATTTTCGTCTTTTTTTTCTTTCGCAGACAAAAATTCATCGAACCGACCATCTGCATGGAACGAAAATTTTTGTACTATTGCCTCGTAAACGTCGCAGAACTGACGACTACTTATCGATGCTCGACGCAGCAGTGAAAATGTTCGAACGGTGTCGCCAATGTAATTTTTACGATAAGCTTTTTTTTCCTTTCAGGCCGCTATTACGATGGAATTATTGTATGCCACACGTGTCAGTAATGTGGGTACGATATCGTTACGCAATAACGAGCCCGATACTATTCTTACGTTACTGTGCACTGTCGAGCTGTGTACCAGTATCGTCAATGATTACAATGACAAGCCGGATAGCTTAGTACGTGAGAAACTGGGTTATTAAACTCTATTGAGATGTGAGAGGTATATCGCGGTACGAACGTGAAGGTGAATTCATTTCAGGAGTGACGAGTCAGGTAGAGACGATCGAATTTTGATCTTGGATATCTTTCGATTTTTAAAAAATACTTGTCTGCATAACTGTGGCCACGATCCAGCAACTCTGATTGCACCTTTACTATTGATCTGATCTGATCTGATCTGATACAGGTCCATTCGAGCAAGATAAACATTTGGTGATATTTAGCTGACTGTGTCGAGAATATTATGTTGAATTTTTATCTCGAAATTCAATTAATTGCGAAAATGTCGGACCGCTCGAAGCGCTCAAGCAGCGGTTGAACTTTCAATGCGTTTTTCTCAAAACGTGATTTTCATTATCGCTGTTCTTGATATGTCAAAAATGGCTTGATGAATTTTTATGAAAACCAGTATTGAAAACTTGGTAAAAATCGACTTTTTTTAAATGGCCGCTATTTTGACAATTTTTTCGTTGTCGTTAAAGACCGCCTTATATATAATTTATTAAGAAACAATTGAAGAATGTTGTTTCTGATAAAATGACAAGTTAAATCAGGGACACCGCAAAGGAACTTGAAAAAAAAAATGTTTACCAATAAAAAAAATTAATAACACCAATAAAATTGACGGACAAAATCTCTGAAAGTTCTAATATATTCTCCTTCCACCATAAAAAAATTTAATCGATAAAGCGTATATTTTTCCCGCGAAAAAGAAAATCACGAAATATGCGTGCATCTTTAACCATTTATTGTGACGTAAGCCCGCAAGATGTGCGAGGTATCTCATGATATTTAGTAAAATTAGTAACGCGAATATGAATTAATTTTGGGAATGACGAGTCTTATAGAGACGATCGAATTTACATCTTGGATATTTTTCGATTTTATTAAATAGTCGTCTATGTAACTGTTTCCATGACTCGGGCATTTCAGATTGTCTCTTTCGTATTCTCTCATTTGAGTCCATTCGGGCAAGGGAAAAAATATGCAAGATAAAAATTTCTTGATATTTACCTGCCTGCCGTCACGTGTATGTGAGTCATTGCGAATGCAGTTAATTGACCGGTGTTAGTTTCCATAGCTACTACGACGGTACGATACAATCGAGATTACCGCGCTCACACCAGCTACCCCGATCTCATGCACATCGAATGGCGAGGCATTATCCTTCCATAATCGTTACCGCTTTGGTGTTACTTTTTTTTCAACAATCAGCTCACCTATCGTGTAATTGTCGTAGTTTGTCCTTTTCACCATTTTTCCAATGTTTTGGGTCAAGGTGACGTGACGCCGATGCTTCGAGCAAACGGACAACGACAATTTTATCGCCTCGGAAGCCTTCTCTATGTGTTTCTACGATAAGCCAAATCACGTCGATCAAATATTCATACCACCGTCCTTGAAAATCCACCGGTCTATTTAAATTTTTGATTATTCAATTTTCGTTTTTTTTTTTTAGTACCTGCTCGAACGTTAATATCGCTTCTAAAAATTTAAACACGCAGCTTCCCAACGAATGGTACATGCTGCTCTCAGCCCACGGCTCGAGGATTTCTTTAGCTTGGAGGAAATCGTTGTTGAAGAAGCAGTCGGTCGCGCGTTTCGCCTCCGCGATGGCCGTGTTCAGGTCCATCGTGATCGGCCTGAAAAAATAAATTGTCATCCACATTAATTCGATAATTCTCGTCCCTCCCCCCCCCCCCCTCCCTGATTATTAATTTTCTCCAGTAGCAAAACTTACGCGGCGACACTTTCCTGCGCATCTTGGAACTGAAACAAAATAAATAAAAATATTATTGGACGCATAAGAGGCCAACGCGAGTTTATTGTCAATAATTGCTCACCTCATCCTCTCCGTCCAGGTCCGACATTGTCAATGCCTTTGTGAAATCTCTGAAACAGCAAGAAAAAATATAATAATTTAGTCTTTGCATTATAAACTTTAGCGACTCAGCTCCGGACAATGGAGTGATAGAAATTCTCTATGTTATACACGAGATTAAAATCTTTTTCACACTGTACGAACATCTCCGCCGCAGCTTCGACATTAGTGGGTGAAAGTTTCCTCAGATCGATTTCTAAAGTGTGCTCCTTGGATTTTAGGTCATTATTTTTGTGCTACACATTCAGCGACCACAATTGTAAAAGCGTAAACGAACGGATAATCCAGCGTGATTCAATCGGCTGGATTTGACCCCTTTACTTCAATCTCGTAACCGTTATCCGCTGGACCGGTATTCCGAGAGATAAAACACTTGCGCTCTCCCGCATGCAATTATTTTTTACCATCAGGAATTTCATGAAATCCTTTGAACTGCAACGACAAATAATATTTGCATTTTTCTATACACGTTTCCTCGATGACTTTAAGATTGTCCTTTCGTCATGCCTGACGCCACCCAAGTTCGAGAGAGGAATGAGAGAGATTACAAACACTTTTCGATGCAATAAAAATGTGAAAAAATCAAGCATGTGGAAGGTGCTGAACAGATTGCTTTAGCACATTAATAATTCCAGAGTGTCATCGACACATTACTGAAAAATAAAAATTGTGCAACAAATTACCCGGCAACTTAATTTTTTTTTGTGTTTCGAAGATGATTTATCAAATTATCTGAATACGTATGAATGTTCTCAGAATTGTATGGAATGTTTGAAAATTTGGATTTTAAACAGATTTTAACATAAAGAAAAGGCAATTTTCAAACATTATATAAAATTCCGAAAAAATGCATACGTATTCAAAAGAAAGTAACAAATCATTTTCATGAGGAAAATTAGATTGTCGGGTAATTTGTTGCATAATTTTTTCTTTTCTCCGGCATTTTCTATATGCTTGATTTCCTTCAGATTTTCATTCGATCGGGAAGTGTTTGTAATTCTCTCCCATTCCTCTCTCAAACTTATCTAACGAATCTAACACTTCTGAAATAAATCTGCATCTGAAGAAAAACAACTGTATCGAAAGTGCCAAGAACATCAATTTTGCATAATAATAATGTCAAAAAGTTATTAGCAAATTGCTAAAAAATAATTGTTCAACAAGTAATCAGCAAACCTTTTATTTCTCTTTACAAGTAAATTCGTTGACTTTCTAGAAGCCACATTTCAAAATTCAACACAGAAGACACGTTTCAAAATTTTCTTACAGTTTTCAATCTTTTGACACTTTTTTTTTTTTTTGAGGCCACAACTGCGAAATCGTTGGCGCAATCGCCCCGACACTTTTTGTGTGTACTGTGGAATGGCGATACGGAAACGTATCCAAAATTCGTACCGCTACATCGTTTTTTTTTTTTTAATTTTCGATTTTTGTTTGTTTGAAATATCCGAAAATTTTCAAAAAAAATTCATGAGAATTCTAAAAAAAAAATCAAGGAATTCACTTAAAATGATAAAATAAAAGGTTCTCCGATTCTTCTTTAAGCATTATTGAACAATTATTGAAAATATTTATAAACAATTATTAAAAATTATTAACAATTATTAAGAATAATTTGTTAATAACTTTGTTGGCATTATTATTATGCAAAATCAAAAGTCTTGATATGATTAATACGGTTGATTTTTTTTTCAGATTTTTTGCGTATGATAAGGTACTGAAATGTTGTACGTATTTAAACGTTTGATTGGGAATATGCGTGTAATGAATATTCAAAGCACAGTGCCGTGCGCGAATTGTCACCTCGTATAATTATTTTTCCAACGATGGAATAAAAAAAAAAAATTTGTACCGCGAGATTTATTATTTTCCTCAATTTTTTTCAAACGTTATTTGTTCTCACACAATTGAAAGTGCACAATAAAAAGTGCGTAAAAAGCATGGTAAAACACAAATTTATTAGAACGTTCGATTTTCCAAACTATTGGACACCCGTCGCATAATAAGCGTAATCTCTCGTTGGACAGATAAGATTGAGACGGAGATTAGAATACATTGAAAAAAAAAAAAAAACAATGTGTGTATCAATCAGCATTATAAATACGAATCATTCGACGGACAAAGAAAAAAAAAAGCTTCGATCTTGTAATCGCAAAGATATTCAGCCCAAGCGATAAGAAAAGCATTGACTTGCTATCGTTTTGGTGTAGTTCGAAAATAAAAGATAGAAGGCTAATAAATTGTTATGCAAGTCGGTGCGTCGCAATTGTAGCAAGTTTTTCTTTCTTTACAATCGTGATAGGGCATAAGCAAGTATCGACAACCGGCCCGACAACCTCATTAAAAAAAATAAAAAAATAAAAAAATAAAAAAATAAAAAAATAAAAAAATAAAAAATAAAAAAATAAAAAAATAAAAAAATAAAAAAAAAAAACAAAAAACAGAAAACAGAAAACAGAAAACAGAAAACAGAAAACAGAAAACAGAAAACAGAAAACAGAAAACAGAAAACAGAAAACAGAAAACAGAAAACAGAAAACAGAAAACAGAAAACAGAAAACAGAAAACAGAAAACAGAAAACAGAAAACAGAAAACAGAAAACAGAAAACAGAAAACAGAAAACAGAAAACAGAAAACAGAAAACAGAAAACAGAAAACAGAAAACAGAAAACAGAAAACAGAAAACAGAAAACAGAAAACAGAAAACAGAAAACAGAAAACAGAAAACAGAAAACAGAAAACAGAAAACAGAAAACAGAAAACAGAAAACAGAAAACAGAAAACAGAAAACAGAAAACAGAAAACAGAAAACAGAAAACAGAAAACAGAAAACAGAAAACAGAAAACAGAAAACAGAAAACAGAAAACAGAAAACAGAAAACAGAAAACAGAAAACAGAAAACAGAAAACAGAAAACAGAAAACAGAAAACAGAAAACAGAAAACAGAAAACAGAAAACAGAAAACAGAAAACAGAAAACAGAAAACAGAAAACAGAAAACAGAAAACAGAAAACAGAAAACAAAAAACAAAAAACAAAAATCTTGTTCATAAAAAGCGAGAAAACTTGTCACGTATTGAAAAAAAAAAAAAAAAAAAAAAGTTGCAAAGTAACTTGCACCCGAGTTCCTCGTTTTGTACAGACTTTCGCACAGCCATCTCTATGAGAAAGTTCGTTAAATTATTTTAGCTCTAATAAACGTAACTTCGCGCTATAACGCATTTTTCAAAAAATTCATTGTAAAATTTAAACGGCGGAACAACTTTCGCAGAAAATTTTGCGCCGAACATTTTGCAATGTTTTTGCAATGAAAAATCCTCGAATTCAAGGATTTTTCGTAATTAAAAAAATCAATAGATAAATAATAATTTTACATCCAACTGTTTGGATAGATTTCGGCCAAACTCAAAATCAATAATTCTTAATCGATAGTCCACATTTGCGCGCACCTTTTAAAATTATAGCTACAAATTCACAAAAGTTAGAGAACCAACGCTATTTTTCTCTAAAAAAAAAAAAAAAAAAAAAAAAAAAAAAAAAAAACTCAAAATCTCTTGAAATTTCAAATCGGACATCAATTTTCATGAAGGTTGTCCTGAACAAATCAAAGTGACCACTTTAAACGCGTGCCAAATTTCAACCAGCTTGCCCAATCCGTACGTGAGTTATGATGTTCTTATAGGCCCATAATTAATCTCTATCACACTCACACACTCATTCGGACGTCAGTTTAAACTCACATTTCTCGACGTTTTAGACCGCCGTAAAAATTCCGAAACTAAAATCTCGAAAGGTTTTTTTTTTTAATTTTAAGATGATAGCTCTAAATTTACAAAAGTTAAAGAATCCACGCTATTTTGTCAAGAATTCAAAATCTCTTAAAATTTCAAAACGGACATAAATTTTCATGAAAATTGGACTCAACAAAACCGTTGAGTACCAATTGAGTAAAGTGAAATTTGCTAATTTACCTGTGCACCAAATTTCAACTAGCTGTCCCAATCCGTTTCCGAGTTATGTCGATTTTACTGGCCCCGAATCAATCTTTCACACGCACACGCACACACTCATTCGGACGCCAGTTTAAACTCACTTTTAGACCGCCGTAAAAATTCTGAAACCAAAATCTCGAAAGGTTTTTTATTTTAAGATGATAGCTGTTAATTTACAAAAGTTGAAAAAACCACGCTATTTTGTCAGGAAATAAAAATTTCAAATCGGACATAAATTTTCATGAAAATTGGACTCAACAAAGCTGTTGAGTACCAATTGAGTAAAGTGAAATTTGCTACTTTACCTGTGCACCAAATTTCAACTAGCTGTCCCAATCCGTTTCCGAGTTATGTCGATTTTACTGGCCCCGAAACAATCTTTCGCACGCACACGCACACACTCATTGGGACGTCAGTTTAAACTCACATTTCTCGACGTTTTAGACCGCCGTAAAAGTTCTGAAACTAAAATCTCGAAAGGTTTTTTATTTTAAAATCATAGCTCTAAATTTACAAAAGTTAAAAAAACCACGCTATTTTGTCAAGAATTCAAAAGCTCTTAAACTTTCAAATCGGACATAAATTTTCATGAAAATTGGACTCAACAAAACTGTTGAGTACCAATTGAGTAAAGTGAAATTTGCTACTTTACCTGTGCACCAAATTTCAACTAGCTGTCCCAATCAGTTTCCGAGTTATGCCGACATAAAGGCATAATCAACCTCTCGCACACGCACACAATCATTCGGGCGCCAGTTTAAACTCGCATTTCTCGACGTTTTAGATCGCTTTAAGAATTCTGACACTAAAATCGCGAAGGGGTGTGTTTTTTTTATCTACGAAAACGAAGCTTCCTCTACGAGAAACCAAAAGAAAAGAAAATAAATAAAACCAAGTACGTATATCAACGAAACCTTGAGAGTTCCTTGCCGGCAACGAAATGATCGATAACGAAAATTGCCCACGAACACGACGGCGTGGACCACCACGAGCGCGACTCAGATCACCTATATATATATATATATATATATATATATATATATATATATATATATATATATATAATCGAGTTAGCGTCGTACGGCTCGGGCTCTCGGCGGGTTTCATCAGTCGACTGCGTTTATTATTGTAACGGGAAAGCACGGTGAGACAAGTACAAGTCTTGCGGTATAGTGAAACGTCGAACTCTCGTGGGCAGTCTCCGGCACAAATGACACACGTTGGAAGGGGTAAAGTAGGCTTTACTCTGACACGAAAGCTTGCCTTTCCGTGTGTGTTTGGTACGGCACGAAAGTAGCTGTTTATCGCGATCGCGTTCGTCGCACATCACGGTGCACGGGTTCGCATTAAAGTTTCTCAATAAATTTAGCTTCCAAAAGAGGCAAAAAAAAAACGACTCGCCGGACGCTCGAGCGGAGACTTTTTTTTTTTTTACTTACATGTCATCCGTCGAACGTTGCTTTCATCGATTAATCACGAGCTGCGTAGCCGGCCTCGTTACCGATGGCAATGTCCGAGATGTACCGATCGCGCGAATGTTTTGTTATTAGTGCGAAAAGTTTCGACGCGAAGAGAAGACGCTTCGCGGCACGGCGAGGGAGAGTGAGAAGCGTGCGCGTGACTGGAACGGCCACGGGATTCGTCGACGGCACGCGATCATCGACTGGTCACTGACAGCACCGTGACTGCCAGAAGCACAAAACAAGTCTCTCTCTTTCCGTGTTGTGTGTGTGTGTGTCTGTGTGTTTGCGCTCGGCTCACAGTCGACTGCTGGCTAGTTCCTACAGCAGTACAGCTGTGTGCGCGGCGGTGTCCGCGCACACACGCGAGGATGCGCGCGCAGCGCGATTCGTCCCCCACCAATGGAGCGAGTCGCGACGGCCGGCACGGGGGGGTGAGGGGGTTGCAATTGCAGATGTTAATGGGGATTTTAATATTTCGTAAAATTGTCGTATTGAGAGGTCATTTTTTTTTTTTTTTATCAACATTTCTTGTTGTGAAAACATGGTCGCGAAAGTTTATCGTAAATTTTACTTTAAAAATCAGCTCTATAAAATTAGTCATACAAACAAACAAAAAAAATTCAAAAAAAAATTGAACAATTTTTATCATTCGATTGGTGGTCGTTTGCCGGTGATTGGTAGCCTAATCAAAATATTTTTGTCATCGATCGTTTAGCTGTGATAATTTGAAAAACAAATGAGGCGGAAAGTTGGACGAACATTTTTGTTTTTCTTCAACGAAGACTTTAAATTAGGATCGCGTTAGAGAAGAAAGAGGGACGGTGACGATAGAGGCGGCGATTCGAGAGGGAAAAAAAATGTTTGCCAAACTTTGGGCATCACTTTTTTTTTTAATTATTTTAATTACTTTAATCAAAGGATTGACCGCCAAATGTTTCAATTGGGTAACCAATCACCACCAAACCACCATCAATCGAGTGGTATAAATTGCAAAGTTTTTTAAACTAGAGTTGTATGGCTAACTTTATACAGCTGTTAAAGCCGCCGAAGCGTAAGGCAACGTCCGCAACGCAGCGTGCGCATGCGCAAAGTATTGAGACCCCCACTTTGTGGCCCACTTAGTTACTTCTATTTCCCAGGCAAACAAGTGACCACCAATTGTTTTAATCATATAATTCATGACCGCCAAACGATTCCGCATCGATTGAGCCCTAATTGAATTGATTCAGAGAAGAAAAAAAATTGGCTGACGTTGGGCCCAATTTAGTTTTTTTAATTGTTGCAATTAAATGATTAACCACCAAAAGTTTTAATTAGACCGGCAATCACCACCAAACGACCACCAAACGTTTGGTATAAGTTAAATTTTTAAACATTAAAGTTGCATGGCTAACTTTATATTTATACAGCTAATCGTTGGTGGCCGCGGTTAATTAATCGGTTACTTACCCTGCTATTTAACCGGATATTTACCGACTGACGTCACTAGCGGATCATAACGTTATCCCTAACCTAGTTACTTTTTGTCGGAAATTAGTTTCGGTCGAAATGAATTTAACGTAAACGATACTCTGCCTTCCATCTCGCGCTACGAAGATGGAACGGCAGTATATCAGGTGTACACAGAAAAAGTCGACACGAAGGCAACTGAACACGAAGACTGTACACCGTGAATGTGGCCACGCAAACATATGACCATGAATAGACTGTACACCGAGTCAACTCTATAACCGAAGACAGTGAACACTCTACCGGCTGAACACTCGACTGGACACCGATGACCGCATACTTCAGGGAGCTATTCTCCAGTGATAGATTATGGACATTAATATGCCACGCGTATACTTAACATTTTGCAGGACTGTAATACTGGCCATAAATGCTTCGGCGCTTGAATTTCGGTTAAAAACGTCCACGAAATTAAGAAAATTCGAATAGAACGGATTGTCGCGCAACACAATATAGCCACTCAGAATTTCAATAGCATCTATTTTGTACGATATAAGATATTCCGGACCTCGCATACAAATGTTTCGGTGTTTATGCGGGTGTGCATATGAAAGTTGGACTGGCAATGCAACCTTTCCCTTTTCGTTGAAATATTTTCTAAAAGTATTCTGAAAAATTTCAACAATATGTTTCAATATAAAATTTTGTAAAAATATTTTCAATACTTCAACAAAATATTTTTGAAACCCTTCAAAAATATTTCCATGCTATGTGGATAGTAAAAAGACATCTGGTATGGAACAGTCATTAAAATGGACTACGTGTCACTGCGTTGCGAACTAACTAATGCCTCTTTATATTGTCGCAATAAGGAATGGGCATTTGACTCAGTTATCTGAAGTAGTGTGCGCTTGTGTTGACTTGTCTTGTGCTCAGTTTTTGGGCTGTTCAGTTGGTTATGTGTCCACTGTCTCGGTGCAGATTTTACTTGATGTACAGGCTATTCGTGGTCATATGTCGCGTGTCCACATCCATGGTTTACAGTATTTGTGTCCAGTTGTCTCTTCGTGTAAACTTTTTCTGTGTCCACCTGATATACTGCCAGATGGAACGATAGAAACTGCGCGTCCGCACGAGAGCGTTTCGTCCTTTCCTGATACAACGATGACATTTGGATGCGGCCAGAGATGCCTCTATGGCCGTCGACGGACAGTCAAAGCGTAACCTCAAAAACACGAATGTCCGAGATCCGTACACGAAGGCTTTTTTTTTTTTGTCGACTCGAAAAATACAAAAATTCTCTGAATCAAAGTCTATAGTTTAAAAAAATGTATATATATATCCGCGCAAAGAGGAAAGATACTATACGGAAGTAATCTCCGGAGAGACTTGCGAGTGCGTGATCCTCGAAACGTCTCGTCGATTAATCGGTTCGGGAAGGAGGAAACATAATAAAACCCGACCGTAAATAAATCGTGAGACGCTTCTCTGTGCGATCAAAAACAAGACTATGGAGTGAACAAAGAGAGTAGAAAAAAACGATGAATTAGTTATGCTTCCGTCTACCGGTTACTTTAAATCCATAAATTGTCCATTTCACGAGACTGGCTGCTGCGACAGACCTTACTGCCACTTCAAACACGTACGTCGAGGTAATTATTGAGTAACAAAATAAAAATACATCCGTTATTTGTCCACAGTTTTTATCTTAGGTTGGAAAAAAAAAAAAAAAACATCCAGAACGGTATTGGGCAGTCTTTTTGTTCTCATCGCTGTACTGACTCTGAAAGTTTCTGTCCTTTTCTTGTCCACGACGACCTCATATTTTTTGTTGTTCTCATCCCTGTAACGACTCCGACAATTTGTTTCCACTTTTTGTCCAGATTACTCAACGACCTTGTCTTATTGTTCTCATTCGTGTAATGACCTCATCATTTTGTTGTTCTCATTCGTGTAATGACCTCATCATTTTGTTGTTCTCATCCCTGGTATGACTCCAACAATTTTCGATGATGAGGTCATCGAGTCTTCTGGACAAGAAAACTTGTCCAGACGACACGATGACTTCATCTTTCTGTTCTCATCCCTGGTATGACTCCAACAATTTTCGATGATGAGGTCGTCGAGTCTTCTGGACAAGAAAACTTGTCCAGACGACACGACGACTTCATCTTTTTGTTCTCATCCATGTAACGACTCCAACAATTTGTTTCCATTTTCTATCCAGATTGCTCGATGACCTCATCATTTTGTTCTCATCGATGTAACAATTTCAACAGTTTTTTTCTCCATTTTTTGTTCAGATTACTCAATGACTTTGTCGTGTTGTTATTGTCATCCCTGGAACGACTCAGATCATGTTTGATGATGAGGTCGTCGAGTCTTCTGGACAAGAAACCTTGTCCAGACAACTCGATGACCTCATCTTTTTGTTCTCATCCATGTAACGACTCCAACAATTTGTTTTCATTTTTTTGTTCAGATTACTCGACGACCTTGTCTTGTTGTTGTTCTTATCCCTGTAGCGATTGTTATAAATTATAAATGTTTTTTGTCCGAATGACGCGAAGACCTCGTTTTTTTTGTTCTTATCGCTGTAACGACACCAATAAATTTTTTCTGTCTCTTGTCCAGATTACTCGTTGACCAAATTTTTTCATTCTTATCGCTGTAACGACTCCAAGAAATTTTTTCTGTCTTGTTCAGATTACTCTGTGACCTCATCTCTATGCTGTTCTCATCCTCCGTAAAGACTCCAAAATGTTGTATCTGCTATTTGTCCAGATTAACCAATGGCCGTGTCTTGTTGTTCTCGTCCCCGTAGCAAACTCTGATAAGTTGTAAGCGTTTATTGTCCAGATGACTTGCTGACCTCATTTTTGTTCTCACCGCTGTAACGACTCCAATAAATTTTATCCCTTCCTTGTCTAGACAACTCGACGACCTCATATTTTTATTGTTTTCATCCCCGTAACGATTCCAAAAATATGTACATTTTTTGCCCAGATTACTCGACGACCTCATATTCTTATTCTTCTCATCCCTGCAACGCCTCCAATAAATTTGGTCCGTTTCGTGTTCGGATGACTCGACGACATCATCCTTTTGTCGTTCTCATCCCCGTAACACTCTCAATAAATCTTGTTCGTTTATTGTCCAGATGACTCGACGACGACGACGGCGAGTACCGTTCCTGCGTCGGTGCCGCAGCAGGTGGAGGCCGGTCGGCGAGCCTCCGCCGCGGTTTCCTCAGCGGACGGCAAAGCCGAGCTCCACCATCTCGTGAACGAGGCCGTGAAGAAGTTGCTGGAGACTCGGGAAGTCGACGACGACGCCACGAGCATGACCGACAAGATCGTAGCCCAAGTCGTCGAGCACCTGAAGCCCGCCATAGCGACCGCTCCAAAGCCCTCGGCCTCGGTCGTTCGCCCACCGGCCGAACCGGCCGTGCCTATCGCCATAGGCAAACACATCGGCGTTCCGAGCTGCGTGACGAAGCCCGCACCCTGCGTCTACAATCCCACACCGATAGCCGAGCTCAAGAAGCGTCACATACCCGTTCCCGTTTACATGCCGACCCGCGAGAGCAAAGTCGCAGCGAAGACAAAGAGCTCGCTCGACTCGGCGAAACCCTGGCCAAGCACGATGAGAGAATCGACGAATTCCCATTTGGCCGAGGTGACCTACAAGCCGACGGCGATATCGAGCACGACGCAGGACGCCGACGCCTCGAAGACTTACGTGCCCACACTAAGGTCGGACAATTCCTCCTCGAACTCGTACGACGACGGCAACTCTAATGACTACGTGCCCAAGGCCAAGGAGGCTTACTATCCGAAGCCGAAGAAGAGACGCGAGGAGTACGTACCGAAGAAAATGAAGGCCCCACTGAAGTCGGTGCAGCATCTCGAGGAATCGGTCCTCGACGATTTCGAGCCCGAGTTCGACATGATCGACGAGATCCTGACGTCCGGCACGGCCGTTCGAGGGATCGAGGCGAGCGACGAAACGACGCAGGATTTGTACGACATAGAGCCGAAGTTCTCGGAGGGGGAGGACGAGGAGGATGATGTCGAGGAGGTCATCGACGAGTCGCGGAGAAAGCCCGGCGAGATCGACGATGGGCTCGACGGCAAGGAGAACGAGAGGAACGCGAAGATCGAGGAACATCGAACGGCGAAGAGGAAGTTGGAAAAATCATCGTCGGTTAAGTCCGACGGTCTCGGTGTTAAATCAAGCAATAAAGATAGCGGGGAGGCGGGGGAAAAGTCCCGGAGAGACTCGACCGTCGATGAGGCGAAGGACGAGAAGAAAAAAGATCGCGGCGATTCGAGCAAGGGCGGCTCGAGGCGTGACGGCGAGAGGCCCGACAAGAAGGATCGACGGGGCGAGAGATCTCACGGGAGAGGCAAGGGGGACGGTGAGTCGAGAGAGAAGAGCAAGGGCAGCTCGAGGGACAAGCATCGTACCTCATCTTCCAGTCAAAATAGCGATAGGGATAGGATTAAGGATAGTCATAGTAGCGATAGTAAGAGGGAGGGCTCACGAAGAAGCTCTAAGGATACGGCGAAATCACACAAAGACAAAGTGCCTAGCTCGAAGAGCGACGACGGTAAATCGAGGAGCGGCAAGTCCCGAAAGGAGAGACACTCGTCGAGCTCGTCGCGCTCGAGGTCCGAGAAGAAACGGGACACGAGCAGAAACTCTGAGAAGTACGGCTCGAGATCGGGCTCACACAAGTCCGGCAGTTCCGGGAAGAAATCTGGCGGCAGAAAAGAATCGAGCAGCGAGAGGAGCGTCATGGAGAATGAGGATCATTCGAGTAGCCCGTTCGAGAGCAATTTCGTCGACGACGAGTTGATGCAGACTTCGGACTCCGATCATGACGTCGAAGAGGAGTGCCTGAAGATCTTCCAGGTACCGCGAATTCTTGGAGATTTCTTGGCGAAACGGGTGGAAAAAACTGATTTGATGTTGCGTCGATGTCGCAGTCGCAATAGGGCAACGTACAACTACAGAGTTGGGTAAACTATCAACAAATATTTCAAGTACAAAATATCACAAGTGGTTGAAGTATCAAGTACTTTTTTTACTCGAATTATTTCTAAAGTACTTTGCGTACTGGAATTGTTTCACAAATACTTTGTGTACTTGAAGTATTTCTCAAGTACTTTTCGCAATTAGGTTCGTAGCTTAAATTAAGGCTTTAAAAAAAGGTGCAAACTAATTTGCCCATAGCTTTCTCATTGTAAAAAATCGCCAACTGAAATGTTTAATCTATTTACTACTTTTTTAGTGAAAAAAGTGCATAAAAAAATTAATTTAAAAAATCGATAAGCGAGCCTCCTCAGTTTATTAAATGGATTTTTTTTAAATAACTTAAAAACTAAATAAATTTTCGTTAAAATGATACTTGTCGAAAAGTTTAGACAGACAATCGTACATAAATGGGAACAGGATGTCATGCTACTTATCGAGTATAATGCAAGCTTGTACTCAAAAAAAGTACTTGTACTTGGTACTTGAAATCATAAGAAAGTACTTGAAGCACTTCAAGTACCAAGGAAGTACTTCAAGTACTGCCCAGCTCTGGTTGTCTAGACTATGGATCTGCGAGTTGAGCGACTACGAGATTTCCGCTATACTGGAATGAGACCAATCGTTTTGTGCAATCTTTATGCAACTCTGATTTAATAGACTCGAGCGACGCCCATGCAACTACAAGTCAAATAAATAAGACTATACAACGATGGTTGCAAGGATCGCAGGAAAGATGACGTTAAATTCAAGAGACGCGATAGCGTTTCGACACCAAGTACTTAAAAAAAGATTTTTTTTTTGTAACTCATGCACGAAAAATTGTACTTTTGGTGACTATCGAGAGTGGCGAAAGTGGAGCTTTACAGCCAAGTGTACTATAAATACCCGGCGCATGCGTACATAGGTCTGATCTTACTTCACGCACGCTTCAGCGTGCGTAAAGTAAGGCGTATGTGCAGTAGGCTTTGCTGTATAGCGCCACAATCAGCAGGCACGGAGTAGCCTTCGCCTGCATTCGTTACAAAAAAAATATGCGATACTTGTGTGATGAAACGAACATTGTACGCGGAACTGTCAAGTTAGTCGCACTTCATAGCGTGCGTAGAAAGTTCGCTTTACCGCACTCGTATCGCAAATTACTATCAAGCGATAAATAGTATACGGGATTCTAGAGCAAGTCACAATTTTCACATCGTACATTATATTTTCGTACAATATACACTGTCAACAAAATTTTGTTTGAAAATTAATGAACAATATTGGAAGCTTTTTTACATAAACTGTTTTTGAAATTTCAAACACATGAGCGTTGCAATTTAACAGTAAAATTTGTGTCTTTCATAAAAATGTTTGTTAATTTCAAGCAAAATATCTGTAATTTTGATACCTGGTATTTTTATTTTACGAGCAAAGTGCATTAATGTTCAATTAATGTAAGTAATGTTTGCAAATTTCAAGTTCCAGTACGTTAAATTTACAATTTATTTTTACAGTGTATTTTTTTACATCGTACATTAGTCTAATTTGCAATTAATTTACGATCATTTTACGCTGAATTGAAAATTAGATTCTTTATTGCAGTCGATCGTTGGATAAGAATTTGATTAGCGCTTTAATTCCGTATCAACAGGAATACGAGCCGTCGGACCATCCAAAAGGCGTCACGGTGAGAGAAGCGCCCAAGCCGGAAGTCGACGACGAGGACGTCGGACGGAAGCGGGTGGCTCATCCGTCGGCGGCGGCTTCGATAGTTCGAGCCCACGGTCCCAGCCAGCCGGTGAAGAAACTGAGAAATCCTCAGCAACTGATGTACGATCGATGGCGAAAGTTGAAGGAAGCCGCCGCGGAAAAAGCTGCGGAAAAAACGATCACGTCTCCCACGAAACCGACACTTCCGGTGGAAACGGAAAAGTCTGTGACGAAGTCCGCACCACCGAGGTTGCAGGAAATTAAGACGAGACCCGGCGACGCGAGCTCGAAAGGATCTCACGATCCTCAGCTCAACGGCAATGGTGCGGCTAACTTCAATTTCTTCTTTTTTTTAACCAATTTGAATTGTTTCGAAATCCGACTGTAACTTTAAATCTTCACGTACGGAAGCCTCTGAGATGAAAATATAAATTTTGGGGTCTGAGATGTAAATATAAATTTCGCGATCTGAGATGAAATATTAATTTCGCGATCTGAGATGTAAATATAAATTCCGCGGTCTGAGATGTTAATATAAATTTCGAATAACAATGCACACTATATATTAACGATAAAAATCTTATTTTATACAAATATAATATCATGAAGATTACTCTTCAGACTGTATTTTTCCAAATTTCGATATAGTCAATATTTTTTATAGATACCGCGATCTTTACCGCGCAATGTAAGTACTCGCTGAGGGTCCCGGCCATCTGGTCCAGCATCGAGGTCCTTCCTCAGCGAGAATCTCGTACGTGAAGGGTTAAACAAACCGTAGGGCAAAAACAAAAAAAGACTATAAGTTTTCATTTATTTATTTTTCAAAAATTTTTTATTATTTATCGTCGCATCAACTGCTATAGTTATCAGCGATGAAACCCACTATTTTTTCCTTTAGTGGGAACCGTACCACTATGGGGGTTACTCAATATGAGTGAACGTTAACTGTGCTTTTTGGATGTCGGTAAAAGTCGCGCTTCTAGGTTTGCTTCACAGCGTCGTTTGTTGGCTGCAAACATTGAACCTTTACTGACATGTATTCGCCATCACACGATATATGCCAAAAGAAAAATACTGTGACCGGGCTAAAAAATATTGTGACGCTTCGTCGCGTCACAATATTTTTCTCCAGCACCGGGATTCGAATCCGAGACCTCCCGATACTTTGTTTTCTGGGCTAGTACTCCAATCACGAGAGGGAAGCGATCGGTAATTTGTTTTCATTGTTTCTCCAGGTCGAATAAGAATCGCTCACGTCCCGTACGCGATGTCCTTGGCCTTGGCGAAGAAGAAGGTGAACGAGACGGTGGCGAAGGCCGCCGTCGAGGCGAAGACCGCCGCCCAAACGACGAAAGGCTCCCGCGTCGCTCACATACCGCAAGTGGTAAGACGTCCGTCCGTTCTCTCGTGAAGTCCCGTCGCTCAGCGCATATCGTAAAGATAAACCGATGACGTTGCACCTGTGCGATCCGTCGCTTTTTCTTTCTCCGCTTCGTGCGTGTCGAAAATTGTTTACATAAATTCCAGCGCCCTCCTCCGCCGCGCGGAAATATTATCCGAGCGGGTATTATTCTAAACACGGCGCTATCGAATGCGCTTCTCGTACTCGGATAGCGTCTGCGTTCTTCGAAAGTCCTTCTTCGAATGCTATTTTTAATTTCGATACCCAATAATCGCAACATTGTAGGTACCACAGCTCGTCGCACCGGAGCCACTTCAAGTAACGACGCAGAAGTTTCCGCTGACCGTTCGACAGTACTACGTTAATCTCATGCACGTAATTTGCGTGCAAATCTACACGAACGGGGAGGACGCCGGTCAGCGAGCGCTGAGGGAAGAACTCGCTTGTCACGATCGTTGCAAAGCCCTTAGCGTCTACAAGAACTCTTGCATGCTGGCGGCGCACAGATTGCGAAAGGAGGTGGAACAAGGCGCGAACGGTGACGAATCGTTGCCCTCGGCGAGCGGCATAGTATCGCACAACGCGCTACTCGCCGGCAAGTCAAAGGGATCCTGGAGCGTCGAGAAAACTAAGAAATCCGTCATGGATTTTCGGGGCACCGCTCTTTACGAGAGGCTCAAAAAATGGATCATGACCGAGCAAGAATTGCGCGACAATGGCTTTCCGAGATCCCATCCGGACGGACCGAAGGTGAGACGAGTTTCCCTAGAGACGAGAAAAGTTTTGTGCAGAACTTTCTCTTTGACGAAGTTCGCTGAACGACTTTGGCTTCCTCACGGAGGAAGCTATTCGCAACATTTTTAATCAATCAGGAAGCCATGGGCAAATTACTTTGCATCTTTTTTCGTATCATAAAAAAAATGCTACATCTTAGATAAAATTGGAACCGTTAAAATTGACTGCAAAATTTATTGTAAAAAATCGTTATCTGAAATTTGTGGATTTCGTCATCTTGGGACAATTTTTAATCTATTCCTCGCCGCTGATTACGAACCTGGAATTCATTTTACTATTGGCGTGATGTTTTATTCAGAAATTCGTGATGGACGTGCAAAATCAAATTTTTCAAAAAATTCAAATATTTCAAAATCCCATGAATTTTAAACGGTTCGTTCAATTGTCGGTATCCCAAACGGAATATCAAACATTGTACAGTGTTAATCCATTCGCGCATCAAATTTAAACTGGATACCTCCATGTTTACTCGAATTAGACAATTTTTAAATAATTTTTCAAAAAATCTAAATCCCATAAAATCTAACCGCTTGGATAGATTTCGACCAAATTTAGTACCAAAGGCCTTTTATGGAAATATTATATTCATATGCAGTTTTAGGACGATAGCTCACAATTTACACAAGTTACAAAATTTCCAAAAATATTTTACATTGTAAAATGTACAAAAATCCCGTAAAATTGCACTAAACGAACACACGTGACCACGCTACTTGTGTACCAAGTTTTAACTGGCTATCTCAAGTCATTCCTGAGTTATAGTCGTTTTAAACGCTACAAGTCACACACACACACACACACACACACACACACACACACACACACATCCAGACGTTAGGTAAAAATTACATTTCCCGACGTTTCAGACTATCGTCTCGACGCTCAGACTATCGTCAGACTAACGTCTCGACGCCGAGTACCTAAAGAAAAGATTTTTATTTGAAGTACTCTGACACGAAAATCTTGATTTTTTTTTTTTTTTTTTAATGAAAACATAGCTTTCTATATGAGGAAGCAAAAAATAACAAGGAAAAAGAATGCGCTTGAGGTTCGCGATAGAGTATTTAGTCTCTCGCGAATTTGGAGCGTATTCTTGTTTTTCCTTTCTTCCACCAATCGGCACATCTCTTCTTATCTGTTAAAAGGGTCGTGCTAAAGTTTACGTGACGAACACTCGAAATCATTCGATTCTATCGAAAGTGCCTAACGAGAGGTACTGCTGTCGGTGCAACAAACCCTACATGGTGAACAAGCACGGATTGGCGGTACAGCAACAGAATTGTATCTATCATTGGGGAAGGAAGTTCACGACGAGAGGTGAATCGAAGTACACGTGCTGCCAGCAGTACGGTTTTGCGTCCGGTTGCGCCGACGCCAAGAATCATGTGTGGGAATACGTTGACTATGAGAATCTTAGGGGATACGTCACGACTTTGTCGAAAGGTGAGCCGTTGTATTTTCCCCGTCTCTTATCTCGTTTATTCATATCGAATGTCTTATTTATGTATTTATTTTCTGTCGAAGATATTCCTGCCGAGGAGCAAGGTATCTATGCGCTAGATTGCGAGATGTGTTACACGACACAGGGCCTAGAATTGACGAGAGTAACGGTGATCAACGAAGATTGCAATACTATTTACGAGACCCTCGTTATGCCGGAAAATCCAATAATTGATTACAATACGAGGTAAATTTTTCACCCGCTATGATTTCTCTTACCCCCTTACCTTACCTTACCTTAACTTGAGTTTTGCTATGACTGCTTTTGCCTTACATTTTCACTTTGTATTATTGTTCATTATCGTTTATTATTGTTACATAACATTGCTCAGATTTATATAATATTTAGTATGAACTATAATACGTCTACGCGGAAAACTCCAGGGTATCACAGAGTTCGCTTACTCCTTGCATTAATTCTCTTTACATTATCTTTTGCATTAATTCTCTTTGTCTGTGTGTTGATACATTTTTTATGCTGCCCAGGTTCTCAGGGATTACGGAGGAAAGTATGAAAGGCGTGAAGACGACCCTTCTCGACGTACAAGCAACGTTGCTGACGATGTTCTCCGAGTTTACGATACTGGTTGGTCACAGCCTCGAGAGTGATTTCAAAGCTTTGAAACTCATACATGAGACAGTGGTGGATACCAGCATGATCTTTCCTCACAAGAACGGTCCGCCCCACAAACGGGCGCTGAGAAATTTGTGCTCCGAATATCTTCGCAAGATCATACAGAATGAGGGTGAGTGTTTGTATCCCTCCGCTCCCACCGGTGGTTGAGAGTTCCTTCATGGTGCCCGCGTCAGGGAAAACTGGCAAAAGTCAAGGGGAAAAAAACTTGGTCAGGCAAAAGTCCGCGAATTTCCAGATTGGTAAGAGAAAAAGGAAATTGTCGCCAAACCTTCTATAAATAAATAAAAAGTACATAAACGAAGCCTTGAAAAATAAATTGAGAATATTTTTGGGGAATAAACAGAATTGAACATTAATATAATAATTAGGCATTTTTATTTGCAACAAATTTTTTTAATAGAAGACATTAGAAGTTTGGTGGAAGAGGGCAAATTTTCATTTCATCAGAGAAAAGTTAGCGAGTTTTCTTCCGGGGAAAAAAGCAGCCACCATGTTCTTCGTTATCTATAAATTGACGTTGTTTTGTCGGATTGTTCATAGTTGGAGGTCACGACAGCGTCGAGGATGCGATCGCCTGCATGGATCTCATACATTGGAAAGTCAAGGAAGAAGCCAAACTTTTGTGAGTTAAAAAAAATGAACAAAAAGCAATCGAACTTCTTCAGCCCGACGAAACTGCAAACGTGAACTATAGTGAGCTAATAAATTTCATTTCATTACATCTCAATCTATCCTTCACGATCTGTCCCGGAGTCGGAGAAAAACTTTTTCGAGCGCTATTATTCACACTTCACTCGCGTTGCTTGTCATTCGTGATTCGTTAATTTATTATTGATATTCGTCTCTCGGTTTTTTTTTTTTTTTTTGTAGAGAATTTCTCACGCGCGGTTGATCGTACGAAGCATTTTTTTTTCTTTTCGGAAAATCGGTTACCTACAATCGTAGCGGGAACTTCTCGTTTCGTCCGCTTAGTATTACCTCGAACAATATAACACGAATAACGAATAAAACGATTGACGAATAAAGCTCTCGCAATTCTCTGTCCTCTTTAAAGATGCGTCACACATACATTTCTAACCAAAAGTGTAATTCGATCAAAATTTCGGTACTTCGTGATATGCCAAAAATCTGAAAAAAAAAATCGCCGTATGTGAAGACCTCTGATTTTGCATAATAATAATGCGAAAAGTTATTAATAAATGATTTAAAAAATTAATTGTTTAAAAATTAAATCCGGAAACCTTTTATTTTCTCATTTTAAATGAATCGCTTCATTTTTTTAAATTTGTATGCATTTTTTCAGAATTTTTTTACAGTACAGTACAGACAAAAAGTTTCGAGGCGATTGCGCAAACAGTTTCGTAGTTATTGCTTTTAAAAAATGTCAAAAACGCAATATTCAAAAACGTAAGAAAATTCTGAAAAAATTCGTATGGATTCTGGAAAATCCTTGAATTAATTTGAAAAGAGGAAAAAAAGGTATACTGATTATTTGATGAATAATTTTTCATTTCAGAAACTAGTCAATAACTTTTTGACATTATTAGTATGCAAAATTAATGTTCTTAGCACCTTTAATACAGTTGATTTTTTCAGATTTTTATACCATTAGGAAGTGTTGTAATTTTCGCTGAATCTCACTTTTGTTTGCGAACGTGCGTGTAAAGCATCGTTACCATCTTGCATAGAGAATTCGGTATAAATAGTGTTGCACTATCGTACTGCCGTGTGTATAATAGATTATTTTTTTCTCTCGTTTTCCTGTATAAATGTGTAATATAACCGATTGTTATTCTCGCGCAGTCGTTTTTGCAGAGAATAATCGTGTGAATTTAATTTTTTTCGCGTTCGTTTTCATTCGAGTAGATATTTATAACGTAAATTTGAATTCTTTCAATCAATTCCTCCGTTCCTCGTACTACTCACAACTAACCGTCACGAAGAGTCAAGCAGAAACAAATATTCACACACAACCGCAGCATTAGGAGTCGAATGGCCGAGTCGCCAAGAATCCACCACGTTATTCCTCTTTCGATAACTTCAATTAATATTTTTGTACTTCGTTACCTATTTATATTTTAGATCATTAAAATTACGACATTATTTAATCGTCTTGAATCTTCAATACCCCGTCATTTACAGATGCTATACAGGACAGTAAACATTTTTTTTTTTTTTTTCATGAGATCAAGGATAGATCGATGCTGGTTTTTCATTTTTTTTTCTGTACAGTGATTTTATTATACACGTTAATTTATAAAAGTTCATCGACTTCCCTCGTCTCTCCTCGTTACAAGCTTCCTATGGCTCACGTGTATTGGCTATCGACAGACACACTGTCGGCTTATCTTCCGTTAACAAAAAATATAGACTTTTTTTCTACTATGGATAATATCCGAACTTGTTACAATAACTCTAATTCTGTCTAATTCTAATATTCTATATACGTTCTAAAGCTGTCGTCGCTAAAAAAAAAAAAAAAAAAAAGAAAAATCTATTGCACTCTTGCCCATCTGTTCTCTCGAGATCTCGACGGTTTTGCTCCAATTTATATTCTATCTACAATTGACAAAATATCGTACGTTTCGACGGGCCCTCGGGACTGTAAAAAATATTTTCAACTTTCAAACATGAGATTATGCATTTTGCTATTGCGTTGAAAAAAAAATTGAATACCGTTTACTCGAACCATTAGACGTATTGTCTTGAAAGTTCCGATTTAAAAGTTTCGATACCGGAGAGATCGCGGCACGATTTTTCTATTCGATAATACCTCGTCCGGTGACAATCGGAGTAGGAAATTTCAAAAAGTTTGTTCGATCACAAATGCCATCTGCAGCCTCACTGTGTTCAAGCTCTGTTATTTTTTTTCCATTAATTATCGAAATGTACATTGATCTCGTAAAGTATACAAAACAGGAGAAGAAACAAAATAAAACGTACAATATTTCGATCGGGAGCGTTTCAGCGACGCCCTATTTTTTCTTAATACTGGCACCGTTAAATCGGGTCTCATCGATCAAAGACTAAATATTAGTCCTCGAATGCGTCCGACATTAATCGGTGTATTTTTATAATATAAATATGTACATTTCGATACAACCGACCCTTTCATTTACAAAATATTCGGGCGAAGAGGGGGGGAGGGCTTTGTTTTTTTTTCTATACATTCGCAGCCGAATCGTCGATTCTCGCGGCATCGATTCACACACGGCATAGAAAAATAAAAGCGTTGTATCCCTGAATTGTCTTCCGTGTTATCTCCACGAGATAAATATTGTGTTCTTTTTTTTCAATGCAACTTTGTCAAGACGAGTTTCGTACTCTTTGTACAAATTAATTTATAACAGAGTGAGTGGATTGTAGTTAAACGAAAAAAAAAAATAATCGTACCTGTGAAACTATATAATCCGAACGCATGCTATTCACGAGATTCCAATTTCATTTTTATAAGCTATTACATTAAACGAACGATTGCAATTTACGTGTCGACCGTAAATTAATTAATACCTAACGCAAGCGTGCCTGGATCTGATCTAGGCTGACCTCTCTCTCCCTACGCGTGTCTCTAATCTTCGTCATGAAAAAGAAGAAAAAAAAGCTGACTCACTTCACCGGAGAGCAGTGCATCGCGCGGGACTCTTTTCATCCTAGATAATCTAAAAATATGTTTTCTCGTTCGGGTGGTACAATTTTTCTTCTGACTATCGGAGACCTATCTACAAGTTCGTCGTGTACAAAGGCAACTATTTCGAAGACACATATGCGTTCCCGTCGACAAAAAAAAAATTGCAAAAATACCATTGAAACTCAGAGACACTTATCGAGTTTCGATAGAATTTTCGTACATCAAATACGTTTTTTTCAACATTTTTTTCGTACGCTTTGAGGGTTTTCTTTTTTTTTTTTTTCAACGAGACCATTCGCTCTCACTTAGGCGCCGATCGAACTTCGTTAATTGCTTCGACTCGTTTTAGATTTTAGAGAGAAGAAGAAAAATGAACGATGAACCCAGTTCAATCGACCAGTTGGCGGGCCGAGAAAATCGGCTTTATCAGTCAGGCCGGTTTAGTTAGTCTCAATATTTCGTGATCGCCGAACGAGCGCGAGCGGTGTCTACGGTTTAATGTGATGGTCGTAGTCCTGATCGCCCACCAAGTACAAAAATTGGAAGGCAATGGCGAGCAAGCTTATACCCAGAAGATCTCCCATCGCGGTCAAGTAAGGAATCGCTGAATTGTCGGGATCAATTTTTCTCTTCCACATCCAGTGAATCATTATGTACGCTATGTACAGGAGAGCCGCCACCTGCAGCATCGCCGCGCACAGATACACGAAGACGAAGAGCGGTGTCAGAGCGGTGTCGCCGTCCTTCATGTACTTTATCATGTAGATGAAAATTATGTGTCCCGGTATTACCATCGCCATCAGCACTCGCGTCGTCCTCGCGTGCAGACCTGGTTAAAAAAAAACAACAACAAATACATTAAAATTAAATGAAAAATGAAAAGTTGTTCGATCGATTTTTGGCTCCCTCGTAAAAGAAGCTATGCGCAATCTTGTAATAAATGAGGAAGCCGTGTGCAAATTACTTTGCACCTCTTAAAAAAATTATTTTACTTATTTTTTACGAATTTAAAAAAATGTATTTGATAGATTTTTTTTACGGATCGTTTTTTAATTTAATTTTACATTTTTTTTTTTTTACTGTTTCACCAGTTTACTGTGTACCAGTAATATCTCCGGTGTTTTCAAAATGCGAAGAGTATTTTTGCAACTCGCGATATTTCACGATGATTTTTGAGTCTTCAGTGAAAGTACAAATTTGAAGAAAAAAATTGAAAACCTTTGGTGGATCGATCCTTGCCGAATTCAATAGGGAACATGATAGTTTATTTATGTCAATTTTTTTAGTCAAACATCTAAAAAAATAAATAAATAAAAAATTATAAGAATTAAAGGCCAAAAGGATATTTTTCGAAAAATATTAAATGCCACAAAATCCAGACCCCTCGACCGATTATTACCAAATCCAGCAGCGAAAATTTGATGCTAGTCGACCTCTATAGAAAGTTTCAATTCCTCTACAAGGAAGCAAAAAAAAAAGCTATCCACAAAATTCTAATAAACAAGGAATTCATCTGCAAATTACTTTGCGCCATTCTTTTCCACATTGATGAAAACCAAATGTCCTCTATGAAGCAAAAAAATGTCTTTTTAAAATCGAATGATAATTTAAATACTCTTTAATTCTCGTGCAAACAAACAAGAAAATCCAAAAATAATGAATGAGCATAGTAGCTCACCTTTCCCGAAGAAATTGGCAATGGGAGTGATGAAGATAACCGGATGCGTGTGCCCTGGTGGAATCAGAAGACTTCCAAGATCGGCCTGCTTGTGAAGAGCCGTTGATATTCGGCTCGCTTGCACGGCGACGAGATTTCCACCGACGCCGTTTATCACCGGTTGAAACACGGTGAGATTCTCGAAGCGCGAGACCATGAATTCGAGAATCAAACCGCCGCAGCTGCTGATGAGCATCGCGACCATAACCGGCGTCCAGCCGGAGTAGAGTACGTCGTTTGTGTACTTGTTCTTCTTGGCGATCCAGACCCACAGCGGTGTGACGAGAATGTAACAGGCTATTATGAGAGGCGCCAACCAGTCCTGCTTGTCTATCGACTCATACAGTATCGTCGAGATCCAGGATAGCAGCGCCAGAGACGTGATATCACCGAGACTCGCTGCAATTGGCGTCGCGACGTTGTCGGGGTTGATGTTGCAGTGTCGAGAGAACACTATTACGCCGGCGGTTATCAGGCCGAGTACGAAGGACGCCAGCGACGCCGTTACCAAACTGCTCGCGCACAATAGGTACGTGTGATCCAACGACACCGTCCCGTTTCTGAAACCGCCCATCACTATCGCGACAACCGATCCAAGAAAACCGACGACTATTGCTTGACACTGGAGAAAGAGATAAACAGACAACACATTTCGATTAGAACGCATGTTGGACAAATTTCAACGGCAATAAGTTTTTGGGTGATAAAAAATGCGATGCATGATAAGGGTGGATTTCGATGAAAGTTAAGTGTACCGTGAAAAGAGAGATCGAATGAAAAGCAGGTAATTCCCATATAGTTCTGTATTTTATAAAATATTAAAAAATCGTATCTCACGACACACGCCCGTTTCCATTTTAAATATTGATGTAGAGGCCGTTCCGTTTTAAATATTGATGTAACTAAACGGTAGATTCATGATCATTGTGAAAAATACATTAAATATAGTCCCTGAGCGATGATTAAAGAAATACTTTTTCGGGAATTTTTATGACTAATATTGCAAAAAAGAGTGATTGTGCGTATTTTTAAATATTGATTTCTTTGCTTCTCCATGGCATCGCGGAGAAACTCAGGTGCCTATCATGTTCTACGGCAAAAAAATACACAAAATGAAGTATATTACGGGATTGAAAGGCTAGATAAAGAGATATCATTTGAAGTTTCGTGAGTAAACATTGAGTACCAATAAAAATTCACTAGCATAGTTCTATGTATTTTTCTCGCGCCCATCACAGATCAGACAGAGTGAAACGCGTTGGTGTATTCCTTCGTTTTGCATAAAAGTCAAACACAACGTTGACGTTGAAAAAAGTTAAAAATGTAAATTTTCGTTTCCTCATAAAAGTTGAAAATACAAATGTTCATATCGCTTTCACAGAATATTCCTTTATTCGCAAAGCTTCCTCTATGAGGAAGCCAAAAATACAGGAAAGGCTTTCTCATAGAAGAAGCTTTGCGAATAAAGGAACATTGTAAGAAAGCGATATGAAAATAAAAATTCCAAACTTTTATTTACCGACGGACCTAGCAGATTTCTTAATTTCAATTTAGAATTATTAATAAGCTGTGCATATGCTTTAAATGTTTAAATTGTGCAGGACTGTAATATTGACATAAACGTTTCGGCTTGTAATCAAAATTTCATTAAGAATGTACATGGAATTATGAAAATCGAATATTATAGTTTGCGAAAAAGCATGAGCGTAGTATCGCGATTGACACAGCGATGGCGCCACATCGTGCCCCACACTATACCAAAGAATATGGATAGCATAGAAGCATACTTCCCGTAGCCCACTTGAAGCCCAAAAGTACATGTGGTCACATGTACAATACACACTCGCACGCTACTGTTGCGACATCTTACCACTGGGGTGATAAGCTCGTCGACATCACCCCAACTTTTTGACTTCAAGTGGGCTATGGGAAGTACGCTTCTATGCTATCCATATTCTTTGACTATACTCATGCGCTTTTTTTATCGACTCTGATCAGTTGTCACAAATGAACTGTGAACGTTTGACGTAGAATACGTTTTACATGGATTCCTTTTGTGTAATAGACTTTGTGACGATTTTGGCAAATTCGCGGAATTTCAGAGAATCGGCATGTATTCTTCTCGTTTTACGTATTTGCATTCCATAATATTTTATATGCTACAAAATAGATTCAGTTGAAATTTTAAGCGTCCATGTTGGTTTTCGCGACAATCTGTAATATTCAATTTTCTTCATTGCTTGGATGTTTTCAACCGAAATTCAAGTGTACACCGAAGCGTTTGTTGCTAGTATTATAATCCTGTAAAATTTTAAGCATATGCTAAGCATAGTTATAATGTAAAGTCAATTCTACGAAATCGCCTCGTTCCATCGACCATATGAAACACTTTCCTCCCCGTCCATCCCGAGCTCAGTCGATATCAAAAACTGTAATGAACTTTTCTCACAGGTATTCGTATGTACGCTCAAAAGAAAAGTTTCATAGGAAATGGATATCTTGGCTTCCGATGTAACTTTTGTTTTGACCGTACTTCCCAGAATTCGTGGGAATAATTGATTAGAGCTTTTATTCCCAGCGGCGGTATCGCTCATGCTCTGAAGTATGAATCACTCATACATTCCCAACCAAAAGTTTAATTCGATAAAAATTTCAGTACTTTGCGATATGCCAAAAATCTGAAAAAAATCAGCAATATTCATGATGTTAAAACATTTGATTTTGGATAATAATAATGTCAAAAAGTTATTAACAAATAACTTTTAAAAATTAATTGTTAAAAAAAATGGGAAAATATTTTATCGTCTCACTTTAATTTAGGTTCCTTGATTTCTTAGAATTCATATGATTTTTTTTCAGAATTTGCTTACATTTCAAAAATTTGTTTTCGAAAATTCTATAATGTAAGAAAACCGAAAAAATTCATGTAGCATCTAGAAAATCAATGAATTCATTTGAAAAGATATAAAAAAATAAGTTTACTGATCAACTTGTTGAACAATTTTTTTAGCAATTTCTTAATAACTTTTTACATTATTATTATGCAAAATCGATGATCTTGGGACCTTGAATACAGTTGATTTTTATACCATTTAAAGATTTTTATACCATTAGAAAGTGTCCAAATTCTCACTGAATTTCACTTTTCGCTGGGAATGTACATGCGAAGAATTCTTAGTTACTTCTCTAATTAAACAACGATCTAGCTCGCGCATAATGGGTACTTGTGATCCAACGATATCGTCCCGTTTCTGAAACCACCCATCACCCTTTCGCTACGACCGATCTGAGAAAACCGACGACTATTGCCTGACGCTGAAGAAAAAGAAAAAACATAGTCGATTAGAACGTGCATTAGAAAAATGCTAACGGTAATAACTTTTTGACTCTAGCAAGTCAAGCGACCGTCTTTAACGACTATCAAAAGACCCAAAAAACGACTGTTCGTTCTGTGACACTTTTCGTGCGGGATAACGACCAAAAAAAAGGTTCAGGATGGGTCGTTTTTCCATCAATGACCGGAAAATGACCGCAGAAACGACCGATGTATGAATTTAATAAAAACAATTTTTGAATACACCTTAATTTTTGTAAAGTATCGTGCGACGGATAATGAGGGAGGATTTCGATAAACATCAAGTGCGCCAGAAAAAAAAAGATCGACTGAGAAGTAGGTCATTCCCAGATCGTTCTGTATCAATTAAGGAACGATCTAGGTAGCGGAAGTAGGCTAGTGTAGCAAGTGGGTAGACACTGAACTCGTGGCACCGTTGACGAACAATTCCAAGGCTATCTTATTTCTCTATGTCGTTCAACACACGCGCACTCTATACGTATCTCTTTATCTGTCCCGGTGTCTCAATTAAAATTAGACAGCCCCGTACACCGACTCTCTATCGTGTAATCATTGCGCCACTCGATTTCGTACCGCAGACGCTTCTTCCGTACATCCGTAACATGCGATTCGCATATTTCGTAATATTTTCGCATTCCATTTTCTTTTTTTTTTCCATCACGACGCCTCGGCGCTTCACGCTAAAACAAAAAAAAAAAGAAACGTAACATTTGTCTCGCCGAGTTTTAATGAACGATCAAACACGAAGCAGAGTTCCGCGAACGCGTGTATCGTCGAGATGGAGATCTGAAGATAGAATAGACTGGAGGAAAATTGCGCGGCGCCGGATGATAAGACGGCATTGAAATTTTACTTACGCCGACTCGGAGAGCCGTTAAAAAAAAAAAAGCGAAACGAAAGATGGAAAGTTATGGAGGGCAGGACGATTGTTACCCGAAAATTTCGAACTCTATACCTGTATGAGAACCAAATTTCCGACGATCATCGACCACTGCTGCTTCGGGGCGTCCATGTGGCCAAGATTCGCCTGCGTTGAGAGCCTCGAGGCCAATGTCATCTCCAAGTTGCCCTTGAGACCCAGCAGGGCTGGCACGAGGATTATCAATTCGTTGATTTTCTCGAACACGACCCAGTGCTGCAATGAAACGAAAATTTTTTGTAAGTCCTGGACGATGAGAAAAGTAAAATGCCGAAGAAAATTAAACGTTATTCTTAACGTACTGAAACTTAATGAAATTTTAAAAACAAAATGAACATTTTTTTGTAACTCTTGGGCGATGAAAAAAATTAAATAAAAATCCCGATGAAAACAAAACATCATTTTTAACGTACTGAAACTTAATAAAATATTTAAAATAAAATTAAAAAAAAAGGTTTCTTTTGTAATTTCAATATTTGATATTTGATTATTAGTGCTATTGAAGTGAACATTTTTTTGGAACTCTTGGGAGATGAAAAAAAAATTAATAAAAAATCCCGAAGAAAACAAAACGTCATTTTTAACGTACTGAAACTAAATAAATAAAAATAAAACAATAAAAACTTTCTTTTGTAATTTCAATATTTGATTATTCTTGCTATTGTAATGTAAATTTTTCCAACTCTTGGGCGACAAAAACAAATGAAAAAGTCCCGAAGAAAACAAATTGTGATTTGAAATGTACACAACGACGTTACGAATAAAAGATAGAAGCATTTTTTTTTAAGTTTTTTTTTTTACAATTTCAATATTTGATTATTATTGTTATTGGTCGCGATTAAATTGTAACGGAGTTGCAGAGGGCTGTGTACTAACTTGCACGTCGTCGAGAACTAGGCCAGCGCCGACCATTCCGAGACCGGCAACGAGAAATGGTATGAAGACCTGAATAGTTATCGCTAAATAGGACTCTACGCGTTCCTCGTCGCCGCCGCAAAGTTTGCTCTCGGCAACGACGTCGGGCAAACGTCCGCCATCCGCAGTCTCGTCCAGGATCGTCACCTCGAGGCAGTCGTCCGGACCCGATAAGGTCGAGGTCAGCGGGGTCGCCGCCGGTCCCGTCTCGGATACGGTACGCGACCGGCCACCGGTCGGTGTCATCCTGTACGAGTTCCTCCGCTTGCCGCTGTGCAGCAGAGGTTCCTTACATGGCCCACTGCGAACACACGAATCAACGTCGACCGTCAAACTTCACTTTTCAAATTCAATTGATCTCTGCTCCAAAACTAAAGTTTCTGAAAAAAAAGCAATAATCATTTTTTTTTTAACACAAAACTCGTCAATTGTTATTTTTCGATCCGCAATCGAAAAGTGAATTTACATGACAAAAATCAATAAATGAATTAATAGAATATGTAATCATTAGCAAACAAAAAATGTCAGTTTATCAGTAAGAATTTTTTTTTTTTAATTATAACAATCGTACACTGCAGGCACACGAATCAAGGTCGACCTTAAAACTTCACTTTTCAAATTCAATTGATCTCTGCTCCAAAACTAAAGCTTCTGAAAAAAAGCAATAATCATTTTCTTTTTAACACAAAACTCGTCGATTATTATTTTTCCATCCGCAATCGAAAAGTGAATTTACATGGCAAAAATCAATAAATGAATTAATAGAATATGTAATCATTAGCAAACAAAAAAAATGTCAGTTTATCAGTAAGAATTTTTTTTTTTTAATTATAACAATCGTACACTGCAGGCACACGAATCAAGGTCGACCTTAAAACTTCACTTTTCAAATTCAATTGATCTCTGCTCCAAAACTAAAGCTTCTGAAAAAAAAAAAAAAAACAATAATAAAAACAACACGAAACGTGTCGATTATTATTTTTCCATCCACAATCGAAAAGAGAATTTATATGGCAAAAATCAATAAATGGATTAATAGAATATGTAATTATTAACAAACAAAAAATGTCAATCATCGGTTAGACATTTAAAAAATGACAATCGTACTCTTCGAACTTGACACTGGGCGTTTGCAGGTTTAAAACTTTACATTAAACGAACGATTGTAATTTAAGTGTCGAACATTATTTGTTTAAAAATCTATTTATCAGTAAGAGACGATTAGAAAGAAATAATAACAATCGTAGTCAAGTCTTCTAACTAGACTTTCAAATTCAATTGATGTCTACTCCAAAAAAAACCTTTCAGAAAAAAAGAAACTCAAAGTCTGTCGATTATAATTTTTCCATCCGCCTTCGAAAAGAGAATCTGCATCGCAAAAATTGATCAATAGATTAATATGAATATGAATATTAGAAAAATGTCAACTTGTCAGTAATTTTAAAAAAATAATAACAATCGTACTCGTCGAACTTTTTCAAATCCCATTGACATCTACTCCAAAAAACACCAAAAAAAAAACCTCAAAGCTTATCGATTATTATTTTTTAATCTAGACTGCAAAAATCAGTCAATACATTAATAAACTATATATATATATATATATATATATATATATATATATATATATATATATATATATATATATATATATGTATATATATATATTTCAATAATAAAAAATACATGTAAATTTATCAGTAAGAGACAGATTTAAAAAAAAGAATAAAAATCGTACTCTTCGAACTTGACGCTGAGCGTTAGCAGGGCGTCTTTGTATCCCGACGTTTTAGCACCGTTGATATTAAAATCCGGAAGCTGCTGATTGCTCGTCTGTCCGTCCGTCATCGTGCAATCAGACTGCAAGAGGAGACGCCTTTGGCTCTTTTCGTATGCTGAATAACGCGATAAGGAAAAATCGTTTCACCGGCGCGATTCCGATACGCCGCGAAACGAATTTTCATGCAGGCAGAAATAATCGGTGCGGTCGCATCGGGAGCACAGCGGCGAAGTGCGGGAGGGCCGGTTATCTCAGCGATGCGGCGTGTACCTTTCGCCTCTATATCGGTTGTAAATCTTGGCAGCGGCAGCGACGGATGTGCGAGTTTGATATGCACAGTGAATCCGACCGAGAGTTTCCACTCTGCACAAAAGGCGGGGGGGGGGGGGGGGAGAGATGCTTCGAATCAATTTTCCTAACGTGAATATCAGGCTCCTGTTGACGACGAATGCGCGTAGCCGCACGGCCCCCCCCCCCCCCCCCCCCCGATGCTCGATCAATGCAACAAGCCCTTAGACCTCTCTCGGTGCAATTTAGCCTGCACCGTATTCCACATGGCATGGAAATATATTTTTTGAAATATAGAAAATATTGACAATATTTCGTGGAAATATTGAAAATATTTCGTGGATATATTGAAAATATTTCGTGGAAATATTGAAAATATTTCGTGGAACTATTGAAAATATTTCGTGGAAATATTGAAAATATTCCGTGGAAATATTGAAAGTATTTCGTGGAAATATTGAAAATGTTTCGTGGAAATATTGAAAATGTTTCGTGGAAATATTGAAAATGTTTCGTGGAAATATTGAAAATGTTTCGTGGAAATATTGAAAATGTTTCGTGGAAATATTGAAAATGTTTCGTGGAAATATTGAAAATGTTTCGTGGAAATATTGAAAATGTTTCGTGGAAATATTGAAAATGTTTCGTGGAAATATTGAAAATGTTTCGTGGAAATATTGAAAATGTTTCGTGGAAATATTGAAAATGTTTCGTGGAAATATTGAAAATGTTTCGTGGAAATATTGAAAATGTTTCGTGGAAATATTGAAAATGTTTCGTGGAAATATTGAAAATGTTTCGTGGAAATATTGAAAATGTTTCGTGGAAATATTGAAAATGTTTCGTGGAAATATTGAAAATGTTTCGTGGAAATATTGAAAATGTTTCGTGGAAATATTGAAAATGTTTCGTGGAAATATTGAAAATATTTCGTGGAAATATTGAAAATATTTTGTGGAAATATTGAAAATATTTTATGCAATATTGAAAATATTTCATGCGATATTGAAAATATTTTATGGAATATTGAAAATATTTTTTTGCTATATTGAAAATAATAGTGGTAGCGCATTTATTGACAATATCACGTAGTTCATACAACAAATGTTAAACTCTATGTAGTAGATATTTGAACATTTTAATTACTCGTCAATTTGTTAATAACATTTTGGAATTATTATAACGAAGAATTAATCTTTGCAGCGCCTTTAATATCAATGGTTGTTTATGATTTATATACCGTCCAGAAGGTCTTTGCAATTCACTCTCATTTCTCTGAAACTCAAGCGAAGCGAACACCATTCGCAAGGACTCTACCTTAAGAGGTCCTCGATGCGGCTTAACCAGCGCTCTATAATTCACTAAACAACCAGACATCTCCTATAGCCGTAAGTCTGCACCATGAAAGCTGCGTTGAAAAGCTTCTGCCCGAATTACATGATGAAAGTGTCTTCGATATTCCGAATCGATGGTACGTTTTACAAATAACACCCAGTCAAAGGCTCCACTATCGGCACATTGGAGTAAAATTACTTGGTAGCGTTTCGCTTAAATTTTTTTTTTTCTTTCTATACTTGTCGTCGGGAGCCAACCGCGTCTCTCGATATTTAACGACGGCGCACTGTTATCTTCTAAGTCCATAAAACCGTATAATATTGCGCTCAAAAACTGTACAGCCAACGTACAAAATTCGACCGATGCACTCGGCACACGAGAGAGACAGAAACGGCTCGATGTGCTCTTGAATTTCAATTTTATGAGAAATCAATTTTTCTATCGTGAATATTAGACGAATTGGCGCAGCACGTGCGGCCCCATCGAGATTGCACGAGCTCTCGCAATCGCACGATCAATGCAACAGGCGCTTAGACCTCCCCGATGGAATTTACCAAGCGCTCAATCATTGGTATTTATCGACAGCGCATTGTTATCTTCACCGATCGTAAACCCGTATAATTTTGTACTGAACAACTGTACAGCCTAAAATTTTCCAATCGAAACATGCCTTGGGACAATTCAATCCCTCAATGTGGACCGCATTGATGTAAGTCATATTGGACTTTCCCAGCACTGAAGCATTTGTATTCATCGACAGCGCACTGTTATCTTCATCGATCGTAAAACCGTATCATTTTGTACTGAACAATTGTACAGCCAAAAATTTTTCAATCGAAACAGGCCTTGGGACAATTCAATCCATCAATGTGGACCGCATTGATGTAAGTCATATTGGGCTTTCCCAGCACTGAAGCATGTGTATTCATCGACAGCGCACTGTTATCTTCATCGATCGTAAAACCGTATCATTTTGTACTGAACAATTGTACAGCCTAAAATTTTCCAATCGAAACAGGCCTTGGGACAATTCAATCCCTGAATGTGGACCGCATTGATGTAAGTCATATTGGGCTTTCCCAGCACTGAAGCATTTGTGTTCATCGACAGCGCACTGTTATCTTCACCGATCGTAAAACCGTATCATTTTGTACTGAACAATTGTACAGCCTAAAATTTTCCAATCGAAACAGGCCTTGGGACAATTCAACCCCTCAATGTGGACCACATTGATGTAAGTCATATTGGGCTTTCCCAGCACTGAAGCATTTGTGTTCATCGACAGCGCACTGTTATCTTCACCGATCGTAAAACCGTATAATTTTGTACTGAACAATTGTACAGCCAAAAATTTTTCAATCGAAACAGGCCTTGGGACAATTCAATCCCTCAATGTGGACCGCATTGATGTAAGTCATATTGGACTTTCCCAGCACTGAAGCATTTGTGTTCATCGACAGCGCACTGTTATCTTCACCGATCGTAAAACCGTATAATTTTGTACTGAACAATTGTACAGCCTAAAATTTTCCAATCGAAACAGGCCTTGGGACAATTCAACCCCTCAATGTGGACCACATTGATGTAAGTCATATTGGGCTTTCCCAGCACTGAAGCATGTGTATTCATCGACAGCGCATTGTTATCTTCACCGATCGTAAAACCGTATAATTTTGTGCTGAAAAACTGTTGAGCCCAAAATGTTCCGATGGAAACAGACCTCGGGACGATTCGGCTCCCTCAATGTGGACCGCGTTCATGTAGGTCATGCAGGATTTCTGGGCGTTCTGTTAGTTATATCTGTCGACAGCAAACTGTTATCTTCACCGATCGTAAAACCGTATGAATTCACGATGAAAAACTGTAGAGCCCAAAATTTTTCGATCGAAACACGCCTCGGAACGATTCGACCCCTCAATGTGGATCGCATTGACGTAAGTTCTATCGGGCTTTCCTGATGCAATCGACTCAGTGCTCTATTATTTATATTTGTCGACAATGCGCTGTTATCTTCAACGATTGTGGAACCGGATTAGTTTGTAATGGGAAACTGTACAGTCAAAAATTTTCCGATCGAAACAGGCCTCGGGACGATTCAACCCCTCAATGTCGATCGCATTGACGTGGGTCGTATCAAGCTTTTCTGATGCAATTTACCCAGTGTTCTATTATTTGTAGTTGTCGTCAATGCGCTGTTATCTTCACCGATCGTAAAACCGTATTATTTTGTGCTGAACAACTGTACAGCCTAAAATTTTTCGATCGAAACAGGCCTCGGGATGATTCAACCCCTCAATGTGGATTGCATTGACGTAGGTTGTATCATGCTTTTCTGATGGAATTTACCCAGTGCTCTATTATTTGTATTTGTCGATGATGCGCTGTTATCTTCACCGATCGTAAAATCGTATAATTTTGTACTGAACAACTGTACAGCCAAAAATTTTCCGATCGAAACAGGCCTTGGGACAATTCAATCCCTCAATGTGGACCGCATTGATGTAAGTCATATTGGGCTTTCCCAGCACTGAAGCATTTGTATTCATCGACAGCGCACTGTTATCTTCATCGATCGTAAAACCGTATAATGTTGTGCTGGAAAACTGTACAGCCAAACATTTTTCGATCGAAACAGGCCTCGGGACGATTCAACCCCTCAATGTCGATCGCATTGACGTAGGTTCTATCAAGCTTTCCTGATGCAATGTACCCAGTGCTCTATTATTTGTATTTGTCGACAATGCGCTGTTATCTTCACCGATCGTAAAACCGTATAATTTTGTGCTGAACAACTGTACAGCCAAAAATTTTCCGATCGAAACAGGCCTCGGGACGATTCAACCCCTCAATCGGGCAAGTCATATTATGCTTTCTTGATGCAATTTACCCACCACTCCGCTATTCACATTTATCGATAGCGCACTGTTCTATGGTTTCCAGTAAAAAGTCCGTACGAAATTCAGTGTCATTCAGGCACAATTTCCTGGACATTTCCAATTTCTATTAGGACATTTATAAAAAAAAAAAAAAAAAAAAATGAAAATATGCATATCGCGCGCTACGTACGAATCAACATTTAGTTGGAATTGGTTCAGGAAAAAAAAAAAAAAAAAAAAAAAAAAAAAACTATTCACTATGCACGAATGTATATATGTATACATGTGTCACAGTGAAACTGACATGCACATTTTTTTTTTAGGATGCGTCTTTAGTAATATACATTTTGAAACGAGCTTAAATTTGCGCTTAAAGAAATTGCAGGTCATTAAGTAATGTCGAAGAACATTCGAGGACTTTCTCGAGGACAGGCGAAATTCAACGATGCCTCCAGGACTTCGGGGACTAAAGCGACCGTCGAACACCGCGTCTCATCTTCACCGATCCTAAAGACGCACGAGTTTGCGCTGGAATACCGCGCAGCCAAAATTACACGATCGAAACGCGCCTCGGGACGATTCGACCTCTCAATGTTGACCGCGTTGATGTAGGTCACGGCCGCCTGTAACACCGGGAACAGCGAGCACGCCTGGACTCGGCTTTGTCCGCGAGCGGACAAAGCCGAGAGTCTCGCAAGCGTGAAAACAATCGAAACCCCGTTTGCCTTTCGTATCAAATTTCATTAATAAAGTTTATTATTCGAAAAAATAAAATAAAAATAAAATAAAATAAATAAACAAATAAAAATAAGAATTCTGAAATTATTCTTCGCAGAAGGATTTTCCATTAGAGTCGAATAAGTGGATGAGAAGAACAAAGCAAATGAATACGATCGAACGAAACATTTTTTTTTTTTTTTTTTTTTTTTCTCTTCTCTGTAATAAAATTTGCAAACACCGGTAGCGTTAAAGTGAATCATACGAACCTTCCGACGCGCTCTTCTCAAGTCTCGTTAAAGTTTTTCAGTGGCCGTCCGAGTATCGAGCTCGTGGGAACTCGTGGGTCGTAGATTTGTTTTATTTTTTTTTTTTTTTTTTAGACACACGCCGCGAGAGAATTCGTCGCTCGGCCTCGTTGTGTGTTGTCCCCAGCGGAGAATGATCCTGCCTTTCGCTATGTGGCGTTGTTGTTATGTTTTCTTGTTTCTTCTTCTTCTTTTTTTTTTCCTCTTTTTACTTTTTCTTTTCGTTCCGGTTATTGTTTTACAAGCCAAGCCAAGGTCCAGCATCGATGTTGGATCTCCGGAGGCCACGTGTGAGGCCGTCTCATTATGCGGTTACATCGCGACTGAGACCGGCGGCGCTTCCGTGTCCGATGCAGAGAGCGAGAGAGAGAGAGAGAGAGAGAGAGTGCCCAACCCCCGATTGGTCGCCGGCGTCGACGGTTCGCAGGCGCGAGCTTATCGATCGCCTCTAACCGTCGTAAGACGCCCGACGTTTTTGCGTGCGCGCGCACCGGACACTGGCCGAAGCTTGGCAACGAGGAAAACCTCCGCGAAAGATGCACATTAAATTGTGTTTAAAAAAAAAAATAAATAAAAAAATAAAAAAATCATAAAGGCCGGCGTTGAATAGCGTCATAAAAAAAAAAAAAAAAAAAAAAAAAAGATAAAAATGTAAGATCTTCGCTGTCGATCTCCAAGCACGTATTTCCATGTCGAATTGCGGCCGAAAATTTTTGAGGCTTATGCGACGATCTTTGTAGTCGCGTCTGCGAGGGTAATCATCATTGTTATTCTTTCTTTTCTTTTTTTTTTAATATGTCTCGAATCGCGACGATTCCGATGAATGACAGTTGAACTGTTCGATCAACTATTTTTCATCGTGTCGAACGGGTTTCTCCAGTTTACTGTGCGAGACAGACGAGGTCCTCCCACCTCCGCCTCCCCCGTTTCAACGTGCGTCAGCAGAAGTGATTCTCTCGAGGCGGCACAGTGGAAAAGCGGGCTGGGCGTGGGTCGCTTCGCAGTTACACGGAATATATTGTTTCGATTCTACGGAGCTTTCATTATTTTTCCACGAGAAAGTTAAACCCTCGATTACGCGGTCCTTCGACCTTCTCGGACGCCTCCGCGTCTGCCGTTCCTCTCTCCGTGCACAATTCCGTGCTACGTTTCACGTTGCGAGGCGACTTTTTGCGGCTCCCAACTAAACCGCAGCCGGATCGGTGGGTGGATTCATATTACGGGTTACGTACAGCGCCGCGCGGTTATATTGTCAACGGCGGAGTTTCGTTCCGGTCGAAAAAATATAATCACCCGATAGGGCAATTATCGAGGAAGCAGAAACAAGATTTTCGTAATCGCGTTTTAGAACGCGATTACCAACTGTAAATTCGTAACTTCCAGTACGATAAACTAATTATTCGACGGAAAATACGTCACTTACGGTTTGAAAATCTCGTTTTTTCGACGGGAAGTAACGTTACACTGGGTACAAGTCACTTCCGGTTGGAAAATCTATTTTTTTTTTCTTTACCTGAAATGACGTCATACCGAGAATATGTCACTTCCGGTATGAAGAGTTGATTTGTTCGACCGGAAGTGACGTCATACCGGAGATACATTATTTCCGGTATGAAAATTCCATTTTTCGACCGGAAGTGACGTCATACCGGGGGATACATCATTTCCGGTCTGAAAATCCCATTTTTCGACCGGAAGTGACGTCATACCGAGGATACATCATTTCCGGTATGAAAATCCCATTTTTCGACCGGAAGTGACGTCATACCGGGGATACATCATTTCCGCTCTGAAATTTCCATTTTTTCGACCGTAAGTGACGTCATACCGGGGATACATCATTTCCGGTCTGAAAATCCCATTTTTCGACCGGAAGTGACGTCATACCGTGGATACATCATTTCCGGTCTGAAAATCCCATTTTTCGACTGGAAGTGACGTCATACCGGGGATACATCATTTCCGGTCTGAAAAACCCATTTTTCGACCGGAAGTGACATCATACCGTGGATACATCATTTTCGCTCTGAAATTTCCATTTTTTCGACCGTAAGTGACGTCATACCGGGGATACGTCACTTCCAGTTTGAAAATCGCATTTTTTAATCGGAAGTACCGTTATACCGAGAATGCGTCACTTCCGGTTTGAAAATCTAATTTTTTTTTTTTGACCGGATGCGACGTTATACTGAGAATATGTGACGTCCTGTTTGCAAATTTCATTTTTTCGATCGGAGGCTATGGCATACCGGCGATACGTCACTTCCGGTTTGAAAATCTCATTTTTCAATCGAAAGTGACGTCATCCAGGAAATCTATCTTTCCTGTTTCAAAATTTCATCTGTCAATGTCTAATTTTCCAATTTGTTACTACAACAACAACAATATCGTATCGTCAATATCAATTTACATTACCGATAATGCATCTAAAATACAAAAACGGTAGATTGCACCACACCAAAAAGCAACAACAACAACAACAACAACAAGAAGCATACATTCGTCACATAATTTGTAACTGCAAGTGCCAGGTGTACGAGGTCTTGGTCGAGTTCCTCAGTTCGTACTTGTTGAGCCCGGTATCATTCGCAATATCGTGGGTCGCCCTGACGAACGCGACGAAATTGCTATCGATTCGCCCGTATGATTCCATGAATTGCGACCTATATATCACGTGAATCCTTGTACGCGATTCGTGAGTTAAAACAATCATATACATAATATCAAAATGAAGAGTGACCGAATACCCGTTACTGTTTCACTGCGATTGTTCGTGACGAGTGCACGAGTATGATAGGCCCGCGTTTACAGAGACGAACGGTGGGTTATACACAGTGTGTATCGAGCGTAGTAGCCACAGTGTGGGATACTAAGCTGAGTGTGGTTGGTGATGACGGCGTCAGCACCGGAGCAATTTGTATTCTGGTAACTTCTCGACTAGGTCACATCTATGGAGGCCCACTTTTCTGATTACCCCGGTTAAAACGTTTGCATTTCGCTGCGTGTGTGTTCGCGCGTGTGTCCGCAGCGAACGAAACGGAACACGCCGGTACAACGGGATCCGAATTGAGCTTGCCGGGAGGGCAGGCCAGGCAAGCAGGTTACCCTATATAGTTCACGCCTATTTCTGCTCGACGGGCATGATCGTTCGTACTTCGCCTCTGTCCCGATGTCACCAGACTTTTGGCGTCAGTCCCGTCATTCTGATTGGCAACACAGGACTTCCCTTGTGTTCCTCATTATTGTTTTTTTTTTTTTTTTTTTTAGCATCAACAATCATCAATCTCGGCATAACGCTTTCAATATGCTCTCGAATAAACAGTTTCGGCAAAACGTCGATCATCGTCTCGTACCGCCTCGTATCGTTGACGGAACGTTGGTGTTTAAAGCTCAAAGCTCCTTTTTTTTTTTTTTTGTCATCGTCATACCGGTCGTAAAAATGTAAAGTCGGTCCGATTGATCGATCGGACCGACAAAGAAGAAATCGATTTATCTTTGGATTGCGAAACATTATAGAGAAGAGAATGAAAATTGCACGCAATTCGATTAAGTATGACATAGACGTTGTTGCGTTATTAGTAACACGAAGAAAACAACAAAACAAAACGTGGCAAAACGTAGATAGTTAAATCGCAATGGACTGACCGGTTTTTCTGTGTGGGGAAAAAAAACAAAATAAAAATAAAAATTGAACGAAAAGTCTCGTATTGTTTTTTTCGTCAGCAGGAGAGGCGACGATTGACACACGCCGACTTGCGAGCAAACTGCAAGCACGCCACCGGAGCACGTGCTCGGCTTCCCCGATAGTCCGAGACCCCGAGAGTCCGCCACGACAGCTGTATTGCGTAATCGCCGAATGTTTAATTTTAAAGTCGTCAAACTTTGTATCGTGTATTTGTATATTTTACTCTAGAAAAAAAAAAAATATACATATATATATTAAGGTAGTCCTTGCGAACAGTGTACAGTTCGCATAAGTTTCAGAGAGATGAGAGCAAATTGCAAACACTTCTGGATTATATAAAAATTTGAAAAAAAAAATCAAGCATATTAAAGGTGCTGAAAAGATTAATTGTGCATAATAATAATAATTCCAAAATGTTATTAACAAATTGATGAAAAATAAGATTATTCACCAAATATCTCGGAAACCTGTTTTTTTTTTTTTTTTATGAGAATTATTTGTTCATTTTTTTTGAATATGTATGAATTTTTTCAGATTTTTAAATTCACTTTGATTTTTTTTTTTTTTTTTTTTTTAAATATGGGAAAAACGTGTAGAAAACCAGAAGATTCAGGGTGAATTTAAAAATCTGAAAAAATTCATACGTATTCAGAAATATGAACGAACAATTTTCATTAAAAAAAAAAAAAAGTTATGTTTCCGGGATATTTGTTGAACAATTTTATTTTTCATTAATTTGTTAATAACATTTTAGAATTATTATTACGCAAAATTAATCCTCTCGGCATCTTTAATACACTTGATTTTTTTTTCAGATTTTTATACCATCGACAAGTGTCCACAATTCCCTCTCATTTCTCTGAAACTTAAGTGAAGTGAACACTATTCGCAAGGACTGCCTTAAACTCGAACGAGTGCCAGAGAAGCTAGCATAGAAAAAAGAAGTTAAACAAAAAAAAAAGATCCACGATCGTCCCCGTAATGCAAGCTCGCACTTGGTGAGACTTTCGACAACATTTTTGTTTACACTCGAGAATACGCTCGGGCATCGTTTTCGACTCAGGGGTAACCTTGAAGACCCACAATACAAAAACATACGAAAAATATTAATCAAGAAAATATTAATAATTTTTCCTCGTTACTACAAACGGAAATTCCTTCACTACAATCAACTACAAACGATTCTCCATCGAAATCGACCACCAGATTTTAAAAATTTCAAAATGGGTGGATGGGTTTTTTTCAGAGTCCCATAACTTTTTTTTTGGGCTACTACAAACGAAAAATTTGCTACTACAATCAACTGCATACAAAACTCTTTAAGAATCACCCAAAAAAAATTTGATCTTTTAAAGTCGGGTGCTAAGTTCACACAGCTAAGAAATACCCCGTTAACACGTTTTATTACGGCAATATAACGTGGCAGTTATATTTAATGTTTCAATTGTTATATGCAGTTAATTTAAGTGTTACATGTCGGTGTAACGTTATGTAGTTATGTATAAAAAATTGTGCAACCATTAGATAACATACTTGTAACAACTGTAGTGTAACTTTGTTGATAGTCAGCTAACGTTGAGTTGTAAAATATGACAGTGTTACATTGCCGAGTCGGAAGTGGCAACTTAAATGCAATTTACATGTAACATTCTCGTAATATTCCAAGTTATTTTCAATTACATTGTTGCTATATTACCGCGTCTAATGGCTAACTTATTTCTCCTTTGCAAAAGGCTTTATTCCCCTCGAAACAAACACCCAACAAATAAATAAATACGCCACACAGTAACGTATATAGAAAAAAAAAAAGTATGCCAATAATAAACCGAAGGTAAGCGAGTGTAATTCGAGTACGAAACGCGTCCGGAAAATCCGTGCGTAAGAATATACATATATATACACACACATATATATATATATCCTTCGTCTATCTCCGACGAACTTGACCCTTACTCGAGAGCGAAGCGCTCGCGTTCGACTTTGACATTGAATTCGCTCGTGGCCGGACTGTTTCTGCGCTCGGGCATTGCGTACAAATGGAATTGTGTAACTGAAAAGCGGCGTATTCCACGAATATTCAAATGCGCGACAATTTCCTGGTAATTGAGGTATTACAGTGACGAGGGCGTGAACCACGTGCGCGCAGTACAGATTCACGATGAACGGACGGGGCAGAGTTGATGCTGCGCGCCTTGGCGTAAAAGTGTGTTACAGTCTCTGTCGCGTGCGATCGTGAAACTTCGGGCGAAGTCCGTGGATCGGAGGCGCATCGGCCGTAAAAGCTACGACCGTGAGGTGGCGCGTCGCGACGTTTGTCCGTCGCTCGCCGCAGACCGGCGATTTTGTCATTCTCACGGACCGCCTCGGCAGACTCGCCCCCGGAACGGCTCTATAGTTTTCGACGTCGAAAAGACTAACGACGCGCGATCACTCGACGCACAACGTCGTTTACTTTTAAATGCATGATGCGAAGGAAGCCGAGCGCTGCGACGACGGCGACTTCACGAGTGCGACGATGCGCGCTCGCGTTTAGCCTCACTTCTCTCGCTCGGCAGACTCTCCGCGCTCCCGTACTCAATCTAATTGACATTGCTACGCGTGTTCAGGGCCGTTCGCTGACGAACACCGCACGAGCTTGGTACAAAACGTTTTACAACGTCGGACGGACCGCCGCGCGTGGAAGTGCACGGAAAGAGAGGATTCAAAGGTTTTTCTTCTTCTTCAAACAATTATGTTCGACTCCCAGTAGCAAAGCTCTTGGGGCCGCCAAGGCCCGATCTGTCGAGTCTCCGACTGGCTGACCGGATGTGGAGCCACCTAGCGGCAGGTTTCTTAACGTTTATCACTGGTGGAAGAAACAATTGTAATTCGTCGATTTTATCGCACGTTGACTTTATCCACGATACGTTTTTTGCACCACTCTCTCCGTCGTTAAACGCTAAAATCACTTTTACGGATATCTTTTTTTTTTTTTTTTTTACCTAACAAATGTACATATCTCTGAGCGGCGACGAATGGCATGATTCACACGGATTTACACGCAAATAATACCTGGCGTCCTTTAGAGGCGGGCGCTAATGAATGACTAACGTTTCGTTTTTTTTTTTTGCTTTTTTTTTTTGTACAACACACGCGCGTATCGGAATTAATATCGGTAAGTTCTGCGTAGTACAAGAAAAAAAGCGACGAGATCGACGTTAAATGAAGGTGCGCTATGCACTCGCGCGGACAGCCGGTTAGTTAATCGTTTCGTTCGCTATAAATGATAATTTCTTTCATTGATAATGGAAGAGTACGATCAATTCGAGACAGCTCTGAGAATAAGGTTTTTTAACGATCGATCGAAACAAACCGTAGAGATTTCAGGGATGTACTGATGAAGCGTGGATTCCTCAAAGTATTATTCATGATTCCCTGGTTCATGTCCATAGCTGTTTATTATTATTATTATTATTATTATTATTATTATTATTATTATTATTATTATTATTATTATTATTATTATTATTATTATTATTATTATTATTATTATTAATGGTTGTAAATTTCTACTGTTTGAAACCAATTGGCGGCATAAAAACGTAAATAAAATGGTTTGTCGAGTCGAATTTAAGATACTCAGTGAACGCGGCTGCCCCAACGCAACCTTTACTACTTGGATTCTCCGATACCGTCGGCGACCCACGCAATATTGCCGTGATATTACACCGCTCGTCGCGAGGCGACTAGTACAAAAATCGCGACACTACTGACACGCAAGCAATAATAATTTCGTGTACCGTGGAAAAAAAAAAAAAAAAAAAAAAATTTCGAAATCTTGCATGAACATAGACTTTGATGAACTATCATATGTTTGAGTAACGATACGAGAAGCCGTGAAAAGCAACACGGCGGCGGGGGGGGGGGGGGCTTCGTATAGTTTGTGCGCTCACAGACCCCACCCCCCCACACACACATACCCACGCGCGCACACACACACACACACACACACACACACACACACACACACACACACACACACACACACACACACACACACACGACATACTCATAGTTCGGGACAAAAAGGAATATCTTTACCGATTTTTTTTTTTTTTTTTGCGAAAACGAAAACATAGATGGTCCATTTTGCCCCGCTCTTCTTATACGCCATGGCTATAAGAATGCCTGTTTTAAAAATCATAACACAGACACTATCGTCGACTTGGCACAGTTTGTACATCCACACACAGGCGATTGCACTCATAGATGGGTGCAAAAATGGACTGTTCTTACCAATTTTTTAAGAAACGAAAAACAAAGATGATCCATTTTGCCCCGCTCTCCCTACGGCCCATGGCTTCGTTTAAGAATCATACACACAGACACTATCGTCGCTTCGAACAGTTTTTGCGTCCACATCCACACGATATAATGATAGTCCGGGGCAAAACGGAACATCCTTACCAATTTTTTGAGAAACGAAAAACAAAGATGATCCACTTTGCCCCCCTCTCCCTATGGCCCAGGTCTTGCTTTAAGAATCATACACGCACAATATTGTCGACATGGAAAAGTTTGTGCGTCCTCATCCACACGATATACTCATAATCCGGGGCAAAACGGACCATCTTTGGCAATTTTTTAAGAAACGGAAAGCAAAGATAGTCGGGTCCATTTTGCCCCGCTCTCCCGATAACCCGAACCTTACTTCAAGAATCACACGCACGCACGCACGCACGCACGCACGCACGCACGCACGCACGCACGCACGCACGCACGCACGCACGCACGCACGCACGCACGCACATACACACACTATCATCGACTTCGTATAGTTCGCGCTTCCGCACACAAACACTATATACTCATAATCCGGGGCAAAACGCAACATCCTTAGCAATTTTTTGAGAAACGAAAAACAAAGATGATCCACTTTGCCCCGCTCTCCCTATGGCCCAGGTCTTGCTTTAAGAATCATACACGCACACTATTGTCGGCATGGAACAGTTTGTGCGTCCACATCGACACGATATACTCATAATCCGGGGCAAAACGGACCATCCTTAACAATTTTTTGAGAAACGGTAAACAAAGATGATCCATTTTGCCCCAATCTCCCGATAACCCGAGCCTTACTTCAAGAATCATACACACACTATCGTGTGTATTCAAGAATCGAAGTATCGAAGAATCGTGTGTATTCAAGAATCATACACACAATATCGTCGACACAAACCGTGTACAGTCATAATCCGGGTCAAAACGGACCATCATTACCAATTTTTTTACGAAACGAAAAACAAAGATGGTTCATTTTGCCCCGTCTCTCCCCATAGCCCAGGTCTTGCTTTAAGAATCACACACGCACACTATCGTGCGTGGACGCATAAGTTGACGCCGTACAACTTATGCGTCCACGCACACATCATACAATCATGAATAGCAGGCTCGCTAACAAACGCCACTTATATTTGGACAACGTATGGACACATTCGGATCTTTTTTTATTTATTTTTTTCTTGCGTCTCGTCAGTCTGTCGCAGTCGTGGATTCGAAGGTGTAGGCAAACAGGACAAAGCAAACTAGTGAAAAGTAACGTTATTTTTAGTGACTAGTTTTTTGCGCGACGATATATAAAGTTAACGAAGATTCCATAGATTTCAGGGACCGTGTAACGATCAACGATGACGCAGAAAATATTTCGTATCTGAATTAACATCGCGACGGATACCGGAACGGAACATGTGCAATACGAACGCAGATCGATTGATTCGTATTTCCGCAAAAAGATTCGCACGCGCGGCACGATTATTAATTAATTACACTGCATTTTATCATACAAGTACGGTTCGCGTGTGACGGAGAGCGTAAACGCGTAAATCACGGAAATGCAAAAAAATAAATAAAATAAAAACAATTTCAACACCAATATTGTCTGGCAAACATTAATTATATTTTTAGTTTCTACGAGAGAGTGTTTGCACAGCGTTCTTATCGCGAGTGGAGAACGTCTCAATTTCACGTCTATACTGTTTTTTTTTTTTTTTTTTTTTTTCTTTTTTAATCCTTATCAATCAAACAACGATTTTTATAGCTATCCAACGGTTACTTGTTCAACATTATCGCCCAGCAGCTATTCGTGAAGCAAAGGGTTTCCGACAACGATAACAACAGCGAAGATACTTACACCGCTTTAGTCAGTCAGCCGCGGCTCTCTTTCCTCGGTCCGTGCGGTTTCATACCGCTCGTTAGACTTCCGACTGTTCTTTATATTGAGTGTCTCAGCATCGCGCACAACGAAACAATAACTTGTACGCGCACAACCTCTATCACGACTTCCTCGGCATCGAAGTTACATCGAATATCAAACAATAAACAGCACCTCCGTAATGTAACATTAAAACTAACCAAAACAAACAATGAAAAAGGTCGCTAGATAAACGTCCGATACGAGCGAAACTTCGATATAAGTTCACTCTCGTTGACTCGACTGTAATTCACGTGAACTTTAGCCGACAGCATACTGCCGATCTGCGAGTCTCACGAGTCCGTGAAAACTTCTCGGTACTATCGTATTCCATTCCACTGCACCTGTGATCGGCTCGTTTTTCTTTTAGGTTTCCAACGATTCGGCGCCTAGAGCGAAAAACCAAAGAATCCCAATCTTCGGACGAGACGCTCGCGAGAGCTGCCAGCTCGGTGCTAGACCGGAAACTGAAGAAGACACTCGTTGTACGTGCATCAATCGAGACGGGATGCTCGACGAGCGCCGCCCAAAATTTCGGCAGGAAACTGAACCAATAATGCTTGTCGCTCGGGCCGCAGGCTCGAGGGTGGCGCGCGGGCGCAACGCAAAGGGGAGAATAAGTATATATAACAATAATGTCCGGCGATATTTTCCGTTCGGCCGCGATCCGACGGAAGGCAAAGAGAAGATGCACTCCGCGTCGAGGACACGGACAGAGGTTAAAGCCACTTTGTGACAGTCGAAACTGTTTCATTCACGCAGAGGCTCGGGTCGTGTCACGCGGTTCTTCGGGCTTATGCCTCACGGCACTCCGGTCGACGCCTGATGCCGCCGCGCTGGGCTCTCGCTCGAGCTATTCCCTTGCCCCCGACAATGCCGAGTGCCTCGCGCATTGGTACGTACCCGCGTCAACGCGTATGAATGGGCACGTATTACACGTTCTGTTATTACGGGAGGAGTACGGGGGTGTAGGTGGCTACTCGAACGCGGGTACGATGTAACAACGCCGGAGTGTGAGCAAGATCGAGATCGAAAGGATCGCGCGAGCGAACGAGACGGCGAGACGAAAGTTATAGCGCGGAACTTTTATAGGTGGTAACAGCCACGGTGAAACGAAGCTCCCGAGACGAGACACGCGATAACAATCCCACTGTGTTGTGCGAATCCCTGTGTCGTATTGTTTTCTTTTTTTTTTTTTTTTTTAATACTTTAACACCCTTATAGTTGATCTCGCAACGCAATGATGTTCAGTTTTTTTTTTTTATATTAAAAAAATGCTAGTGTTATAAAAATATAATAATTAATATATTAATATATGTGAATATAGTAATTAATAATTATTGCATAGATGTATAATGAAGCTCCCGAGACGGGACACGCGATGACAATCCCACTGCGATGTGCGAATCCCTATATCGTATTATTTTTTATTTTACCACACTTGTAATTGTTCTCGAAATGCAAAAGAATGTTAAATTTATATATTCAAAAATGGTGGCATTTATTATTGTATTAATATGTAAAAGATTGTATTATTTGTTATTTTTCTTTGTTTTTATTGTGTGATGGCGCGACGAAAGTCAGTGTGGAACTTGTGTAAATTGTAAGGGCGACGGTGAACCGAAGCTCCCGAGATGGGCACGCGATAACAATCGCACTGTGACGTGCGAATCCCTATATCGTATTATTTTCATATTTTACCATACTTATAAATGATCACGCGATGTAAAAAAATGTTCAGTTTCTATATTTAAAAAAAATGCTAGCATTTATTATTATAGAGATATTGAAAAGATTGTATTATTTATTATTTTTCTTTGTTTTTATAACGAGACGGCGTGACGAAAGTCAGCGTGGAGCTTGTGTAAATGGTAAGAGCGACGGTGAACCGAAGCTCCCGAGACGAGACACGCGATAACGATCCCGCTGTGACCTGCGAATCCCTCTATCGTATTATCTTTTTATTTTACAATCCTCACAATCAATGCCGCGACGCAAAAAAAAACATTCAATATTTATATACAAAAATATACACCATTTCTTTTTAGTCCTGTTTTTTTAAAACAGTAGTATTAATTGCAATTTTTTTTTAAATATTCAATGTTTTTATTATAGAAGAGGAAAAGTTTATCACTGGGTGATCGAGGATGCGATTTGTAACGTTGGGACCTTGCGAGTTATGAATTACATTTTTTTTTTTTTTTTTTTTTTTTTTTTTACTGTGCAAAGTTTCGTTCGATTACATTCGTTCGCTCACCTTGTTTTGATGACGGGCGAATTAGTCCGACCTCTTGTCGCACGTCTCGGTTGTTCGTACCTTGGATTATCCCGTTCCGAAGACATGTCTCCGATTTCTCGTGTAGGGCAATGATAACTCACGACCGGCGGTAGGCGAGCCACACGCGAAGAGAGCGAGCCACGAGAGGCACTCTCGAGAAGTACCTACTCCATACTCCATATCCAAGGCTCCTTCTCACTCTGCATTCGAGAATGGTGTGATCAACGTCGCTTCTTCTCTTTCTTGATAATAGCTTCCCACATAACTTTCACGACAATTTTAACTTCACAAAACATTAGCTTCCCTCAGGTATTTTATTTAAATGCTGATTTAATTTAATTTTTTTTTTTTTTATTATTTCTTATTTCAATTTTATCTTATTATTTTTATTCTTTCTCACTCTGCATTCGAGAATGGTTTGATCAACGTCGCTACTTCTCTTTCTCGTTAAATAGCTGCCGACATAACTTACACATGAATTTTAACTTTCCTCAGCGATTTAATTTTATTTTTGTTATTTTTTTAATTCTTTTTTTTAATAAAGAAAATGAAACTTCCGTCTCCCAATAAAAAAAGCAATGCCCAATAAATAAAAAATATATATATGTATGTTTTTTTTTTTTTTTTCATGCGTCGAAGATATTTTCACGCGAGTGCCGATTTAGGCGAATTTATACACGTCGTGAATCACATTGTAGATAAGCGCGTGTGCGTAGAGAAACTGCGACGTACGCTCGAGCACTTTGCTAGGTGTTAAAAGCCCTTACGGCCTAAGCTTATATCGCTCTATTAAACAGTTGAAAGACTATTGTGTATAATAATAGGGGGGGGGGGGGGGGGGTACGGTGAGGCTCGTGTAACGATCAGTGTCGCGCATTTATCATAATAATATATTGCCCGCACATATGCGTCATCGTCTCGCATTCTGCGAACGTGTACACAACACTCGGACAGTGTCCCAAAACAACGAGGGATGTACTTTTATCTAACAGGTTTTTCGCAATAACGAATAAACGACCGAGTTGATATAACGGTAAAAATGTATTCTCAATTGTCTATTTTTTTTTGCTTACAAACTATTAGTTTATGTACATTATACATATTAGAAAATATTGGTTCCCTCAGAAGTCGCCCCCCCCCCTTCCCCAATTATACTGGCCTGCTTGTAGCTTAACGATAAATTATTCCCACGCTTTATTAGATAACGATTAAATCACAGAAAATTATTTCAATGTTAAGCTTCGTAAAGCTAATGCTGTGAAAGCTCGAGCTACCGGGGTCGTCATCGACGTGGCTCTCGTGAATTCGTAGAGGCTTGCGATTATTTACAATGAAATCCTGACGACGCTCTTTAAGTATCATAATCGCGCCGAAGATGAAAAATAAGTCCGACGTATCAACGAGAATTCTGTCGGACTGTCATCAGACGGATCGTACTCGCAATTTTCGTCGCTCCGTTGAAGCATTTTTTTTTTCATCGCGCATGTTAAGTATTAATTTTGATATGGCTAATAAATCTGGCACTTTTTTTTGTTGTCTAGCTGTGAGCTACTAAATTCTAACCGCGTATCGCGAATACTGACTTAATGTTTCTTTCTCTATGTTTCGGATGGCAAGTTTTTGACGCTTCAACGAAAAAACAAACAAAACAAAAAATACATTATTTGGTCCTAGGGCTATCGACGCAGACTCAGGTACGAAGGGTGCTTGTACTCTAGAGTATGATGCGATTTTTTTTTTTTTTTTTTTGCGGTGCAATAACTGTGAATGGAGCGAATTTTCGCGGAACGGGTTCAATCGCCGACGTCGGAATCACCGTCGCCGATTTTATACAGTATGTGAAAGGCGATTCCGAGAAGTGCAGTGCCCAGCAAATCACCCGCGGCAGTTAAGTAGGGAATCGCTGAACTGTCCGGATCCATTCCTTGGGTCCACATCCACACGACCATCAGCTGGGCAATGTAGAGCAGGAGAACCACCTGCGAATAAAATGTGACGAAACTTTATTATCGCGTACGAAAGGAAATAAGCATTAAAATTTAAAAAAATTTAAAAAATGTTGCAAAGGAATTTACACATGGCTCATTTATTGCAATTATGCACACCGCTTTCTCTATGAGAAAGTTAATTGATCGATTTTTGCACAAAATTGTAATAAGTAAGGAAACTATGTGCAAATTACTTTGGACCATTTTTTCATATTCATGAAAACCAATTTTACTCTATGAATAAAAAAAAATTGTTCTTACAAAACCAATGATAATTAAAATATACTTTTTAATTATGAATGTAAAATAAGAAGGACATGAAGTGTAGTTGCGGCCGTAAAAATTCTGAAACTAATGGTTATACATTGATTAACCATAAGGTTAAAAAAATTATATAAAAAAAATACTCGTAATCCCCACTGAACGAATCTACCACTTTTTTTTACCTCAATATTTAAAACGGGGACGTGCGTCTGTCGTCAAGTACGATTTTTTTCATGAAAATTGTTATCAAAATTTAAACGGTTCAACCGATTATTACCAAATTCGATAGCGAAAATTGTTTGATTCTTAGTCCACTCCTGCAGAAAGTTTCCGTCCGATAACTCAAAATTTGCGAAAGCTAGAGCGCCGACACACGTTTTCCGGACATATCAAAACCTGATAAAATCTGAACGAAGGTTTCAATGATTGTTTCAATTAAACCGTAACAAAAACAGAGGCACCCAACTGTTCTACACGCGTGCGAAATTTCAACCCAATTGACAAAGCCATTCTTGAGTTATAGATGGTTAAATTTTACAGGCCTAACACACACATCTACACACGCACGGAACATTCTTAACATGCTTACATGAAGTTCCCGAGGAAAAAAAAATTTCACGAAAACAAAGCTTCCTCTATGAAGAAGTAAAATAAAAAATTGTTTACAAATCGCTTGCCGAGACAAGCGGGCGTTGCGAGAGACGATTTACCTGCAGAACCGCTGCTAGCAAGTAGAAAACGATAAATGTTGCCGTGAACGATGTGTGTCCAGCTCGAAGGTAGCTAATCGTATAACTGAATATCAGATGGCCCGGGATGACCATCATTAGTAGAACCCTCGCGGTTCTCGCATGACCGCCTGAAAACGAGGTAACATTCGGAGTTAACACGCGTACAGATTTTAGTGGCAGAATGTCGACGGGTTCGATTAATTTTACCTGGCGCCAAAAAAACATGAAACGGACTGACGCAAATTTTCAGCGGTTCGCGCTGAACGCCGCTGCTTTGATCTTTGTGAAGTGCGGTCGAAATGCGACTGGCCTGTACCGCCACTAAATTTCCCCCGACCCCGTTGATGACCAATTGAAACACGGCTATACCCGTGTAACTGAATATCGTATAGTCGAGTATTAAGCCACCGATACTGCTGATAAGCATAGCCGATATAACGGGCGACCAGCCGTAGTCCAGCACTTCCTTCGTGAATGGATTTCTCGCTGCTATGTATCCCCATATCGGAGTTATCAGAATACAAAAGACTATGAGGGATGGCGCTATCCACGGTTGTCGATCTGAAAAAAAAGTTAAAAAATCAGCAATTCGTAGTAAAAAAAAAAATCGTACAGTAGAAACTCGCTTATCCGACCTTGGACTAATCCAGCCTCCGCGTTATCCGAGGCACCCAACTCATCCGAGCCCTCCGCGTTAACCAGGGTGTAGGCTCGGATAATACGGAAAACTCAAATATTATGGATAATGCAGCAAAGTCCACGCGCGGAGTGGTCCGCAACGGTGACTTTGTTGCATACGCGCTTGAACTTGTGCAAGTTTTCTGCGTCTTTATATTGCGAGCTGCAAATGCAACAGTTCCGATTTTAGAGTCAACGGTTTATGTTTTTATGAAATTAATGTTAATTTAACCAAATTATAATTGTATTCAAAAGTAACTTCATTCACTAATAAAGTTAATGCTCAGATGAGTGGTGTGTTATTTTTAAATATATATAATATTAGTATAATAATAGTACGAGTTTGAATTGAGTATGTTATCCGTGTTATCCGAGATTTCAGTTATCCGCCATACGCTCTCCCCACATTACCTCGGAGAAACGAGATTCTACTGGTCGTTATTTCCCTCGGTGCGAAAATGGTAGTTTTGCGCACGCTTCGTGTGCGTGAAAACTCATTTTTTCACACCTCGTGAAATAAAATTTTGTACGACACATGCGAAAAACTTTTTCTTAACTCGAGTGAATGGAACACTTGCTTTCCGCTCGGGCTGCAAACTCACACTCATCAAAGAAAGTTTTATCGCACTGGTATCATAATTTACTATTGTTAACGGTAATATAAAACGCAGCGCGGCGAAAGCATGCGGAAACAGTACCTTGTAAGAAATGCAGAAGTGCTACTTTCTTGCCTGCTGATTGTGGCACTGTACAGCAAGACATACCGCGCATGCGCACATCGGTCCGACTCTAGTGCGAAAAGTAAACTCCAGTGTGAAAAGTTAAATCGGGCCGATGTGCGCATGCGTCGTGTCATTTCCGTACTCACGCGTGTTAAGCGCCACTTAAGTTGCTCTCGGCAGGTACGAAATAGTACATTACGATACTAGTGCGATAAAACTTTTGCTGACGAGTGTGAGTTTCATACGAGTTGAGAAAAAGTTTTCACAGGCTGTGAAAGTCGAGGTTTTACGCACGCGAAGCGTCTGTCATTTGGAATTTTCGCACCGAGTGAAGCAAAGTAGTACCTTTTACGCATGAGTTAAAATAAAAAACAGTAGTGTAAAAAAAAACGTGCAAAAACAATAACTAGACTACTTAAAAAGTGTGCGAAAAAGTAACTAATGAAATCTGCGCCTGCGCATTTTTTTCTCGCACGCCTTGCTAAAAAGCGCCGCTTTCGCCACGCTTTATAGGCCCGGAAAGTGCGAACATTGTAAATGTGTTACAAAAAAAAAATTATAAAAATATGGCTTTACCAATGGCGCTGTACAAAAGCGAGGCGATCCACGATAGCAACGCCAGAGTGGTGAGATCACCCAGCGAAGCTGCGATCGGTGTGGCCACGTTGTCGGGATTGATGTTCATCCTCCTGGACAGCAATATAACGGCGACCATAACGAGACCTAGTAGAAAACTAGCGACGGATGCGGTCACGAGCGCGCTCGCGCAGAGCAGAAGTCCATGATGAGCATCGAAGTGAGCTTCTGGTACCCAGCCCAGTATAACAGCCGCCAAAGAGGCCAAAAGTCCCACCACCATAGCCTGACACTGTATCAGAGCCAGATTTCCTATTATCAACGTCCACTGCTGATTAGGCGTGTCCATGTGGCCGAGATTCGCCTGGGTCGAAAGACGCGACGCCAGGGTCATTTCCAAATTTCCCTTCAGTCCCAACAACGCCGGAACGAGAATGTAAACCTCCGACACTACCTGGTAGACTGGCCAGTGCTGAAAATTAAAATTAAAATATTGTATAACGACATTGAAAAATATCTTTGGAATGTTAATGTACTATACTAGCATTACTATCATTATACTGATATATTAATAATATAGTTAAATATAGTTAATAATATATTATATAAAGGAATTTTTTCCCGGAGAAATAAAATAAATAAATACTAATCAGAGCTGGGCAGTATTTTGAACACGTGTTTTAAATACTCAAATACTTTTCTGGTATTTACAGTACTTTTTGGGTAATTTATGTATACAATACAAAATATTTTTACACCCACTTCCACATTTGAATTTTAAGAATGATCGTGGGGTAATGCCAAATTTTCATGCCAAGTCGAAAATACAAAGTCACATCATTAGATAAAGATTTTTTTTTTTATAAAGAAAATTTCAGATTACGTATGCTCAATGTCGATTGTGAAAAAAAAAAAAAATTTAGTATCCAGTATGAAAAAAAAAAAAAAATGTCACATAGGTAACTGAAATTTCATTGACTTTCACAACGTATTTTGGGAAGCACTCAAGCGAAGTGCTGATCAATGTATTTTATGTACAAAAATTATTCTGTATTTTGACCCACTCTATAATAAACAATAAATAAACAACAAGTAAGCAATAAATAAACAGTAAATAAACAATAGATAAATACAACTATTTATGCTTATTCTTTATCCAGTATTGATCGTAGGTAGGAACACAATTTTTTGGAACTCACTTGAACGACGTCGAGGAGGAGGCTGGCGGCCACCATGCCGAATCCAGCGAGCAGAAAGGGTATGAACATCTGCACCGATATCGTCCAGACATTTTCCTCGTCCGTCATTGGTTTCTCGTCGATCTCGCCGTTGTGCTTTGGTGTTTTCTTGTTCGCCGCATTGTTGTTCGTCGCCTCGACGGATACTCGCGACGAGGTCGACGGTATGAGCCTCGCCGTGTCGTCGTTCGGGCCGCTCTCGTCGGCCGAGTCCATCTCGAGCTCCATCGTCCCGTCGGCGACGACGTCCTTGCCGATAAACTCGCCGCTACCGGAACCCACCATTCTGCTCGGGTAAAGGGCCCCCGCTTTTCTGTAACGTATCCCAGCTGTTTTTTCGTAGCTCTTCCGTCCCTCGGACTTATCACGTTCCGCATGGCTCATTCTCGTTGACCAGGTACTTATATATCACCACGAAACACTACAAATAAACGTGCAAAACATTCCAAGATAGAGAAGGAGAACCGGAAGAGAGATAAAAGCTTTGTTAATTTCTCATGGTCGTCCGATGCTAAAATCCGGAATTACTTTGTTCAGATTTTTGCGTTTCTTTCCGTAGTGCAATTTTTTTACATGATTTTTTCTATTTTTTTTTTTTTTTTTTTTTTCTCTTCACTTGCGTTCGAAAAAAAAGAGGACAAAATCCGTAGCTACTTTGTGCGATATTGCTTTCCGTGGTCGAATTCTTTCGTGCCTTTCGCTAATGGAATTTATTATACAAATTTTTTTTTTCTTTATTTTTTTTTTTATTTAATTTTTTTTTTTTTTTTTTTTTTTTTTCAACGCTATTTATATTTTTACTTCTTTTCGACGCTGTTTTAAAGTGGTCATATTGAAACGAGCCTGACCAATAAAAAGTAATCACTTTCGTTCGAAGAAAGGAAGCAGATAAAATCCGTAGCTAGTTTGTTCCGATATTTCGTATGATTCCGTAGTGGAATTTCTTTGTACTCATCGCGAATGGAATTTTTTACACAAATTTTATTATTATCATTAATTATTTTTCAAGGCTATTTGTATTTTTGTGTTGTTCAATGCCGTTTTAACTTATTCATATGGAAACGAGCCTGAAAAAATAATCACTTGTGTTCGAAAGAAAAGATGAAGATAAAATCCGTAGTTAGTTTCTTCCGATATTGCTTTCCGTAGAGGAATTTCTTTGTACCTTTCGCGAATGGAGTTGTTTACAAGATTTTCGTTACTTATTTTATAATTTTTTTCTATATATATATATATATATATATATATATATATATAGTTTTTTTTCTGCGCTATTTATATTTTTATATTTATTTTTCACCGCTGTTTTAACGTACTCGTATTGAAACGAGCCTGACCGATAAGAATTAATCACTTTAGTTCAAAGAAAAAGACGATAAGACACGCCAAGCATCGAAACCGGAAATTTTCAGTCCAAAAATGTATCACGAATTACAGATAGCGAATAGATTAGAAAATCAATTCCCAATCGGCAGCGTCGAGCAGCTCGGACGTTTTTTTTTTTTTTTTTCTTAAATCTTCGATTCACGCGCACGATCTACGATTTCGATAAATCCTTAGACGACCGAACGATCAAAACTGCGCTAGACGAAGGTCACTTTTATTCTCCGCTGCGCCGAGCAATGATAGAGCCGCGCGCGATGCAGACGAAAATACGCCATCGACCTTACCCGACCTCGCTGGGCTTCTACGATTATAGAACAACGAGCAGTTCGACCCATTCTTGCCACTCTCTTATTTCTCTTAAAAAAAAAAAAAAAAAAAAAAATAAATAAATAAATAAATAAAAACAGTAAAGTATAAGAATTGATTAAAAAAATGTTTGCAAACTCGTTCGACTACGGGAAGGCACATAAAAAAAAAAAAAAACAAGTATACAGAGCTGTTAGTCCACTCACCATTTTTATTAAACGTTGCCGCTTTATCATTGTCTGGATAAACAAGAGAAATATATACTCGATTAGAATCATATTGGAAAGTGGTGGGGGAATGAACGGTGCAATGACTCGTGGATAAGAAGCTCCCCGATGAGAAATTCTTCGCTTCCATGATTTTTATTTTCATCGTCGAGCTGCTGAGATTAATGAAATGTATTCCCGCAATGCTCGGCTCGTGTCGTGGCAACTTGCGGTGCAGTTTTTGTCGGCATTTTTTTTTTTTTTTTTTTTGCAGAGCTTGGGCAGATACTTTGGTAAAAAAAAAATAATAATTTCAGCTCCTAGCGGACCGTTCGACCTCAGGAGAGTTCAGAGAGAATTGAGAGAGAATTGCGAACACTTCTCGATGGGATAATAATCTGAAAAACAAAAAATCAAGCACATGAAAGGTGCTGAAAATATTGATTTTGCATAATAATTCCAAAATGTTATTGACACGTGAATTGAAAAAAAAAAAAAAATTCTTCAACCAATACAGTTTTCATTGAATAAAAAATGTGAGGTTGCTGGTTGATTTTTAATAAAATCTGTTAATAACATTTTGGAATTAGAAGAATGGACAATCAATCTTTTCAGCATCTTACATATGGTTGATTTTTTCAGATTTTTATTGACGAATAAGCGAAGCTGGTAAAAAAATTATTGTACATTTAATGCACTGGACGTTTGGAAGCAACTGGAGGTTTTTATGCAAAAACTGGTACATTAAATTTAATGTATAATTGCGATGAGAAGTTAATATTACATTAGAAGAAGTTAATTATATTTTACAGTGAAATTAAAGTAAATTATAAAAATTAGCTTACATTTGTAGAAAATATTAAACTAAGTTATTAAAATTAAAATTTTTCTAAATCATTTAACAAACTGTAAATTGATTTCTCATCGCAATTCTACACGAAATTTAATATACCGATTTTATGCATAAAAACTTTCAGTGCCAGTAAATTAAACTTCACACGATTTTTTTTTTACATTGCATTGTAAAAATAAATGATAAATCTAATTTACCAGACTGAAAGTTCTAATGAAAAGACTGTTACATCGAATTTAATGTACAATTATCATAAAAAAATAAAAATACTTTTTCATTGAAATTGAACTAAATTGCAAAAATAAAATATTTCCAATAATTTTTGGAATTCTACACGAAATTTAATACAACAAGTTTATGGATAAAATCTTCCAGTGCCAATACATTGAGTTTCATACGATTTTCTTTTTTTACAGTGAAGTCGAGTCGCGACAAAAGACAACGTTCGACGAAACTCCCATTAGTTTTCCAAAACCATCGCGGGATAGATTCGAGCTTGCGACTACTGGTGTGAAATAATTCGACCTTAAGGGGATGCTGGACCCGTTTTTAACCTTTTTTTACCGACGGGACTAGGCGATTTCCTGGTTTAAATTTAGCATAGTTAATATCCTACGCATGTGCTTCAAATCGTGCAGGACTATAATATTGACATATACGCTTCGATGTACAGTTAAATTTTTATGAACAAAGTCCAAGGAATTGAGAAGATTGAATATAACAGTTTGGAAAAAATTATGAAAGTAGTGTCACGATTGCCGCACCGGTGGTGCCACTATCGTTTCCTACACCGCATTCATGCACGTTTTGTCGGCTTTGATCACTTTTCACACGTGAAAAGCAAACGTAAACGTAGTTTACACTTCACATCGATTCTTTTGGTGCAATAGACTTCGTGGTGATTTTTTTAATATTCTGGGAATATCAGAGAATCGGCGTGCGCTTTCGTCTTATGTATATGAATTCCAGAATATTTTATATCTTACAAAATAGATGCTGTTGGTATTTTCAGCAGCCACATTGGTTTCCGTAACAATCTGTTATATTCGATTTTCTTCATTTCTTGAACGTTTTCTACGAAAACTACGAAATCACCTATTTCCGTTGGCAAAACAGGAAGGTCCAGCAGCCCCTTAACCTAAAAGAGAAAAATGGATGTTCGAAAAAAAAAAAAAAAATCACCTCGACCACGTATGTGACTAAACGTAAGTACATCGACTGTACGACACAACATGATAATCTTAAGCCGAAGCCCCGACGCTAAGCTGCGAATGGCAATGTAAATACGGCTGACGCGTCGAATATCAATTAACAGCTGCGATTAGATTCGCCGCTTTCCTACGCAAGCCGAGCGGCGAGGAATGAATCACAATGTTCGACGAAAAACCCACAACCATTTTCCAAACGACCGTGCGATAGATTCGAGTGTGCGATTGGTGTGAAATAATTTGACCGTAACCTCAAAAGTCAAAGAGGATCTTTTGGGGGAAAAAAAAAAAATGAAAATAAAGAAAACACTCACCTCAGCCATGTAAGTTTCGTTCTTCTCATGCTCGACGTTCGACTCGTCATCGATTGACCCGCAACTCTGTCCCGTGGCTTCTGACGAGCGAAAATGTGAAAAATAAAAAAAAAATTTCGTTGTTTTTCGACACGTTGACAGCTACAATTCGCAGCCGTGACACACGGCGACCCGGCCCACGTCAACTAAACAACATGTCGAGCATAAGCGCGCTATATTCTCGCCGGCGGACCAATCGGAAACTCTCTTGCGCGGATGCTGGGGTGGGACACAGGAAGGGGAATGCTGCATCAAGTTATTTCGATATAAATGTATTATGCAATTATTGCCGGAATCTGTAGTGCCGACCACATAATAATTAGCGGTCGGTAAAATGGGATGCGTTCTTAAAGACTGTTCTATTCGGATAAGTCCAGAAATATTCGAGATGTATTCGAAGGTATTGCAGTTGAAATGGGCGTTCTTATATTTCAGTTTCAGTTTCAGCGTTTAGTTTTGAACACACATCTCTGATAAGCGTTCTTTTGTTATCAAAACGGAGGAACTAGGTCTGTGGGTTTTCAGTGTAAAGCTGGAGTAGAGCGCTCGATTTTACACGGAAGGTACATCTATATATATCCAATAAATATACATTCCACGTAAAATAAAGCGTTTTGCTTCAACTTGCTGTGAAAACGAACAGACCTAATGTATCCAGTGGAAAGAATTGGATCTACCGTTGGTATTCTAAAAAAATGCACTACCAGTTGACAGTTACAAAGAAAAATACAAGCTGAGCTGATCTACATTCGAGGACGCGCAAATAATAATTGACTTGGTGGTTTACCGGGTCGTTTAATCGATTTAATCACAGATTGAACATCACTACCGCCCAGTCGTGTGTTTTATTGCACTGTGTTTTTCTAAACTTTTTTTTTTACGAATATACAAATAGTCAGGTCCAGTTGAGGAAACCATCGTTTAAATTAGCCCGCCATAGGTGGCGCGGCCGATCGCATGCAACTTTTCCCGCCAAAACGCGGTCACATTCCGGCAACGACCGTCTCGTCTGCTTGTACGCTGAACCGATCGCAAACAATCGTAAATACATTGCAAAAACAATCGTTTTCCCAACGAATTCGACGATGAAAGGTAAAAATTCCGGCTATATATCCATAATTTCTTTCCTTCAAATTGTATTTAAATTGTGCTATTGTGGACAGATGGAATTCGACGAAACATTCAGTTGCAACGGTAAGGTCAATTGCAACGATTGGCAATTGAGCAGAACGAGTTTCGTCGTCAGAGGTGAATTGGAAGACGTATTTTTTCGTTCGACGAAGTATTCCCTTTCCGGAGCGAGGATTTCACTGTTCGATCATGTTCTGCCCGCGGCCGTCGGCGTTCTCAATCTTTCGCACCTCACCAGCTGCATGGAGTAAGTTTTTCGAAATTCATCGGTCGTCGAACCACAAATGGGTTTGCGTCGGCGAGTTTTCGACATAATTATCGGACACGTCCAATTATCGTAGTTCCATAAATATCGAATCACGAATAATTTTTTAATAATTTTGGATGTTTTTTTTGTACAGGATGCAGCTTAAAATACTCAATCGTCACGAGTCGTATGACAAAACTTTCACATCGAGGAACGACGACAAGGAGGACTTCTATAAGATAAGAAAATCCATCTGTGATTTTGTTTGTTACATTAGAGCTTATTTGTTCAGGTGAAAAATTTATAAACATCTGTTTTTTTTTAAATATATTTTTTAATCTTACGAGGTGATCATCTGTTGGTAAAACAGTTTTCAGTCATGGAAAATCAACTTTGCTTACGACTTATCGACATTACGCTTGAGAACTGTCTTACTTTCTTTTATTTTGGGAAAAGCTGTTTTACCATCGGAGAACTAACAATATTTGAAATAACCGAGTAATCAGAAACATTATTTTTTGGGTTTTTTTTTACAGTTTGCAACAACAATGTCAAGAGGCAAAAGAATCGTTTCGCGAATTGGAAGCTGAACTCGACGAGGCCCTCGTAGCTTTGCGAAGATTCTTCGCGCGCTTGCGCGTTATTCCAGACTCGACTTTTCACTATGCAGCTTCAAATCTTGGAAACAAGGTGATCGTCATGATAATTCGATTTATATCGTACAACGAAAAGCCAAAGCGTTTTTGCCGACTCTTTTATACACGGCCGCCGCGTTCTTTGGGAATAGTACATTACGATACTAGTGCGAAAATAATACTTTATATCACTCGGTGGGAAAATGGCTGTTGTACGCACGCGAAACGAGCGCAAGACCGCTATTTTCTCACCGAGTGATATAAATTTATTTTTCCTTTAGTGCACTCAACCAGAGTTCCACATGTACCACCTGCATCTGGAGCTGCGATGGTTCTTCGTAACAATCGTCGACGCAAGAATAAGTCATTCCCAATCGTCCGATAATCGTTTCGATTATCTGAACGACACGCTGCAACTCGTAATCGACGATCTCGTTTACATATCCATGAAGATGTTCGAAAGAGTAATTACATTTGTTATCTTTATTCTATGTATTGAACGGGGGAAGCATTGAACGAAACATTAATTGATTTATTAAGTTTTAATATAACTTTTTTGTAGTAATATTTTATTTTTTTAAATATAGATCCCTCTAACGGACTTGAGGCTCAGAACTCCGTACAGCTGCACATGCTCACGCGAGCTGTGGCTCATGATTCAAATTTTTCTCGAGGATGCCGTCCGGAAAACGAAGTGCAAGGTCTTTATACTGTCTCGTTTCTTTTTTTTTTTTTTTTGCTACATTCCACGAAATTTAGAATATAAATGAAATAGTTCTAAAACCTTAATATTTACAGACTTTTTGGGATTACGTTAACTCGTCGTTGAACACAATTTTGAGTACGAACGACGATCCCGTTGATAGAAAAATCTATTGGCATTGCGCGGAGGAGAAGGAATTTCCACGTTCGAAAAATCGTGAATTATTTTCCACCTGGCTGATCTATAATCTGGCGCTTTTGCATGGTTACGATTGCTATGGAGTCTACGACAGGAACAAGTCGACGAGGGTACAACAATTTATTAGCCATTTTGCGTTTCCCGATTTGATTCAGAAGAAAATCGCGAACCTGTTATTATGTTTATTATTTTTCAAGATCGCGGCAAATTACGAGGAGATCGATAAAATTTTGAAAAGTTACGCGAGAAAAGGCGGAAAGGACGACGATCGCGACGAGCTGGACGACGAGCTTAGAATTATGATACCGATGCTACGCGTTCTCGTCGACGAGTGGTGGCCTTCACGCGTACAAGTCATGTACTTCCTGTGGGATTGCTTTCATCGACGACTCGAACAACCTTTTCTGCTACAGACTGCCGGCCCTTGGACTCTCTCCATCGAGAAGTAAAATATAATAGAAAGAAAAAATAACAAATTTTAGTGATTTTTTTGGCTTCCTCATAGAAGAATTGTAATAAATGAGGAAATCATGTCCAAATTATTTTGCACTGTTTTTCGAATACTGCAGGATATTTACATTCACCTTAATTTTTATTAATTTACATTTGTTTACTTTCATGTTCATAGAAAAACTCCTGCGGAAATTTTGAAACAAGTTCGCGACAGAATTGATGGAAACCTTGATCAGTCCAAGGAGTCGAGCTACGGAATGTTTTTGCGCTTTCTCGGTGAGTCCATAATTTTATTCGAAATAAACATTCATCGTATGTCGACATTTTTGACGTTCCTTACTCAGATAATTTTAAGACTTTGTATTACGAAATTTTCAGTTATTGATTTTTACGATAAATTTTGCTGTAAACGTTGACAATCAAGGAGGATCGACTATCAGACGAAATCCAACTTAAGGCCTCAATTTTTTAATATCTTCTATATGAACACTCATCGCATCTATTCACGAAGTTCGAGCAATCCTTACAATATAGAGTATTTGTAACATAATTTAGAAGTTGACTACTTTGACCGTATCATCGTATATTCTAACATTGGAGTCGTTCACTTCCGGCACAAAAGATGACTAATTTACTACTAATTTACTACTGATCAAGCTAACTTAGAGCTTTGAAAAACTAGCTTCGAGTAAACGAAGCATCAAGGATTATGTAAAAAAAAAGCGAAATCCGCACATTACGGTGCAAACTCAATGATTCATCGTTCACTCTCCAATCCACACCGTTTATAAAAAATATTAGTGATAATAAATAAAAAAATTATTCTATGCCCAGGCACCTTTCTGAAGAAGATGTACGACAAAAACGATCCGCGATACTGGAATCAAGTGAAGGGACGCATATACTCGAAATTTTCAAAGAACAAAGTTCAAGAGTTCAACGAAGCCGGTTTATACAATTTCATATCACTTTTTCTAACGCTTGCTGTTACAGCCGATACGACTAATCTTGTGAGTTTGTTTTTTTCCGTATGTTACCTAGTTTACAAAAAATTCGAGAAAATGGATAATAAAAATGCACAATTGAAATGTTTCAGTGCACAGTGATGCTCGATCTTCTTCCACCCGTTGAAAAATTGACCAACGACAATGCAAAACGTTACAGTATCATCTGGAAAGGAAAACTCGCTGTTCTTCTCCTCTATAATGAAAATTCTATGAATCTCGAGGGTATCTCAAGCAACTTTACGAACGTGGTCAATGCCATTTAAATTTATTTTCTTAACTTAATACAATGGAGCAAAAAATTCATTTTTATTTTGCACCCTCACAATTCAGTTGAACGTCATCAGTTGCTGTAAGGACGAAAACTCGCGATCGATGATGTCGAGTTTCGTCGAGAGCTTCGGTCGAATTATATCCTCTAGCACGAAGCTCGAGAACGGTGAGTATTTTTTCATCGGTGGATGGATCGACAGATATCTTCATGAGTGTCCGAAAAATCGTATCGAGGCTTTAATAAAAATATTGCTCGAAATCTTCGAGAAGCGTTCTCGTTTGGAAGGTTCGCGAAACGATTCGGGTACGTTCGAATTTTTTCTTTTTCTATTTAGTTCACCATTTTTTTTCTCGCAGGGGAATCGAATTTATTGCGATTGAAATTGTAGGTGTTTCAAAGCTCATCGATGCCCTCTGGTCATTCGTCGCCGGCCGAGTTCGCCAGCTTATATTCGAGCCTCCAATAACCGGTGATCATTATGTTAATATCGCGAAACTGGCAGTGGCGTTTACTGTCGAGGCGGTGAAAAATCCCGCAACGGCGAAGCGTCACAAACACTCGTCTTCATCGCTCTTCCAGCATTTCACATCTTCAGTTACCGTCAAAGACGTCAGGTTAATGGGAAATAAATTAACCATTAACATAAACGCAGAAAATTCAAATTCGCCATTGATGCAAGTTTTGTTCCAGAATAACTAAGTCCTACACGGCCGCAATTTTACGAAGCGATAGCATAATCGAAAACTTGAAGATTGAAGTGAAAAACTTCGAACTGACGATCATTCAAGTGAGCCTTTCGAACGATGATATTTTTTAGCTCTTCAGTCGTTATTTGTCATTTTTCCTGATCATTCGATTATTTTTTACTAGGCATGGATCAAATGCTGCGTTCTTGGGCAAGACAAAAGCGAGGATGAAGAAATGAGGTTTTTAAAAAATCGTATTTCGAGTATTCCAGAAATTCGTAAATTATTCGTCAGTCAAGCGGAAATTCTCCAATTCGAGACGATGGAAGAATCAATTTTTGTGTTCATCACCGCCCTCGCGAGGCTTCGAAGTTCGTTGGAGGTATTTAATTGCTTGTGCAAAATATCGTAAATAGCACAAGTCACATTTATAGTTATTATTATTATTATTATTATTATTATTATTATTATTATTTTGTCTTGTAGACGGAACAGGAACGTAATTTATTGGACTCGCGAGTCCGGTTGTACTTCAACAATATCGACAAGTGGGCGCTCGCTTCGATAACTGAGGAAACAAAAGAAACCGATCAGGCTTTCTGGATCTACCGATGTGTCGGAACCCTCATTTTGTGTTGCTCTCCAATGTTATACGTGAAAGTACGTACGATCATTTACTTAATAAGATTAAATTTACATTATTACAATAATTTTTTTCTTTAATTTCAGAATCAACCGAACAACGCTTTACGAATGCTCGTCAACAGATTTGTCCTCCCGATCGAGCAATCTCCACAGACATTCCTTAAACACTTGGGAAAGCGTATATTTTCCATGATTTTGCTGGGCATCGAGACTCTTAGCGCACGAAGCGATCTCTCCCTTCAAGCTCTGATTCGCGATCTCTTCGAGGCTTACTTGCCCCTTCTCGTCACCGAAAATATGGGCAATTTCAAAATAGCCGAGTCCCTCCTTCGATGCTTCGTCGACGCTAAGGTCGACTTCTCGTGTCTAATCTTCGAGAAATTAGCTGCCAGTTTCATCATCGCTCTCGGCGATAATTCGACCCACAAATATTGCTACTTGGTGGGTTTAATAAAAATCCTGTCATAGACAAGCTGTGTTTTCGTAAATGACAAAATGAGATTTGAATGTGAGAGTACTTAAATTAGAAATACGATTTTACGCGATTTTGAAATAAAAAAAAAAGTGTGGTGGTTCCAACTTGCCTGAATTTTGAACTATCGTTCTAAAACGGCATACAAATATAATACTAAAATCAAAGATGTATTGAATGTTGCCAAAATCTATCCAACCAAGCAGTTAGAATTTATAGGATTTTTATTTTTTTCTTAAAGGATTAAAAATATCTAATTTGAGTAAACATAGATGTATCGAGCTGAAATTTGATACGGGAATGAACTGATACTGTAGAATGTTTAGTCTTAAATTTGGCGAAGCTGTTAGACCCACTTTTAATTTTTAATTTTAGATCCACCTTTTAAATTTTATAAGATAACATCTTTTTTTTAACTATCGATGAAAAACAAAAAAGTATATGTAGTGTTTTTGTCACAGGTTATGCAGCTGTTAAGAAATTTGACGAAATCCGGAAAAACTTATGGCAAACACGTAATCGAGTTCATCACTGCAATTTGCGTACCGAACGTTGTCTCGTGTTACTTCAAGGTTCACAATCTTCACCCACACAGACAGCAGACACTGGATTTCATCGGCGACGTCACGACGAATCCTTATTACCGTGAGGATTCCTTGCTCCGGTAACGCGCGACGAAATTTTCCAAAATTGCGTAAAAAAGTCATTTGGAACGATAATTTTAAAAATCACTAAACTTGTTTTTCGTTTTCAATTTTAGAGACAAGTTCAAGAACGCTGTTGTCACTGTCGTCATGAAATTCGTTACTTTCAACGCGCAATGGACGTTCGAATTTTTGCGCTCGATGATAAAGATAAATAGAGAGATCGTCGACGCGGTCCTCCCGCAGATCGAGAGGACTGTTGTCGATCTGGAAAATTTTCGAAGACCGAACGCGGCCTCTCTCAGGTAAACGACTCGGAAAGTTTTTTCGACTTTTCACTGCTGAATTCTACATGCCGAACACGGAAACCAATTGATTCTACTTAAATCATGATTTGTTTATCGACTTGTAGGTATTCGTTGACTGAATTCCGGAATACTTTTAACATGCCTTGAGAGGCTCGACGAAGCGAGAATAGGAAAATGCGGCCATCGCCATCGAAGTCGCCCCACCTTTTTTTTCTCGTAAAATATCAAACCGGTAGTGAGAAAGAAAATTGTCCGTTATTCGCAGAACTACCGGCGAATTCGTCGATTACGGTAACCGACGGATGGGCCGCTGACCACCGCAACTTAACTCGACAAACTTAAACTTCGCCCGGTACTTTCTGTTCCCCGTGCGAAGGGATTGGACGTATCACCGATGAATAAATAATGAAACGAAACGAGTTGCGGACGCTTCGGGAACGATGTGAAGTTAATGGATAAAAAACTGCTCATATGACGAATAACTCGAGAGAACTGCCGCGGAGAAAAAATTCGACGTTCAGCGCACGAACTACGCGAACGCAATTATCCGAAATAGCAGCGTAACGGTGTGCGTTACGTTGCTTCAAACTTTCAACCGTTTGTCTCGCAAATTGCACCAAAAGAAGCGAACAAAGTTGGCGGAATTGTTCACGGAAAGTTCCCCGGGAATTCGTCAATTATGCTGAACGATGACTTCCGAGGGCACAGAAGAGAAGAAAAGAAGAAACGAAAGATCCTTATTGGTTACGAGTAGATAATCGGAGGAAACTACTCGCGAACTTTAATAGCTGCGACCGGAGCGACCTTTTTTAACATTTCCGACCATGCGACAATAGAATATCGAATGCGAAATCGATCGATTTCCTGTTCGAGAAAGGGCTCAGTCGTCCGTCGACCATGAACGAGTCGGGAACAAAAGGTTTTCCCTGGAACGAGGAGACCGTCTACGCCCTCGGACTCTACAAATTCATAGGACGAAGTCTGGGCATTTGGCCACTGCGATGCAACGACGTCGAATCGAGGATGCGGTTGCTCGTCATTGCCGTTCTGCAAGTAGGGGATCATCACGTTTCTTCTTTCTCCCCGGGACTGTAATACAGAACCAGGAGACGCGGTTGCGTCTCGACGTCAAGTACTTAAAAAGAAACGATTTTATTTTGAAGTGATAAACCACCGCGCAGTTGTACTTCAATATGTTGGAAGTGAAATCCTTCGATCGATGATACTTGCAAACGAAGCATCGGATAGGATTAATAGACATTTCGACGACACTTTTATTATATAATTCGGACACAAGCTTTCCAACGCGTCCGATTACGATTGTAACGGTTCGGCGGATGCCGTCGTTTTTACGCGGTTTCGACAATGAAAATGTAAAATTAGATTTCGAAAAAAATAATATATATTTTTTTCATTTCTATTTTCTACCGAAACAAAAGAAAAATCTTTTTAGAGAATAAGTGACGATAAATTAATAAAGTGATTACTCGAGGTGGATTAATCGAGGAAGAATATTTTTGAAGATAATCATGAACTACAATTTGATCCAGGAGTGCGCTGTAAAGTAGAATCAAGAGACGCGGTCGCGACATCGCGTACTTAAAAAAGAAACGAATTTGTTTTTTTTAATGCCATACGAAGTGAAATCTGTTGATCGATGAAACTTGAAAACGAATCATTGGATCCGAATTTTGACGGCACTTTGGTGATATAATTTGGACACAAGCTTTCCAACGCGATCGTAACTGTTCTGAAGATGCTATCGTTTAATTACACGGTTTTGGCAACGAAATTATAATTTAAATAAAATCATAACCTTCTACCGAAGAGAAGAAAAATCTTTTTAGAGCGTGTGTGACGATGAATTAATGAAACGATTAATCGAAGTACAAAATTGTTGCAGTTAATCATGAACTACAATTTAATCCAAAAGATAGTGGGAAGAATTATACTCCAAAATACCGAAAGTGAAATCTTTTGATCGATGATTACTTGAAAACGAAGCATCGGATCGGAATTTCGACGACACTTTCTCAATATAATTCGGACACAAGCTTTTCAACGCGCTCAATTACGATCGTAACTGTTCGGTGAATGCTGTCATTTTTACACGGTTTCGACAACAAAATTGTAAAATTATCATTTTCTTTTTAAATCGTTATCTACTACCGAAGAAAAAAAAATTGGAGTGCAAGTCATGAAACGATTAATGAAGGTGCAAAATTGTTGCAGATAATCATGAGCTACAATTTGATCGAGGGGATAACGAGCGGCTGCGTCTCGATCTTCGACGCCGTGGACTTCATCGGTCTTCTAGGGACAAACACGGTCTGCATGCTGAAGATATGGGTGATTCGTCTGAACGAGGAAAAGATGCGTCGCATATTGGAATCGGCGGTGAACGACTGGTCGGTGGTTCGCGACGACGAGTCTCTGGACACAATGCGCCAGTTCGCCTACCGTGGAAGATTCGTTTCCATATTTCAATTGAGCGTCGCGCATCTGGCCGCTGGATTCATCATCGTCGGTGCGCTGCCCAATCTCGGGAGAGCGTCGGAACGCGGTGCGGACGCTGAAAATTTTACCGTCGAGGAGTGGAGAAATCTACCCATGGGAACCGGATGCTCCGTCGTTGACGCACCGATATTTTTGTACTTCGGTCTCTACTCACTGCAATTCGTTCAACTACTGTGCGTGTGCTGTTGCAACTTCGGTACCGATTCGCTGTTCTTCGGCATCGCGATGCACCTCTGCGCCCAGTTCGAACTTCTCAGGACCGAAATCGCGGCAGTGGATCGAAACGATGGCGAAAAACAATCCAAACGACGATTCGCCACTCTGATTGAGAGACACAATCATCTGGTCCGTCTCGTGAACTTCGTCGAGGATGTCTTTCATCCCATTATACTCGGGCAGCTGGCTGCTTCGAGTCTGCACATCACTCTTCTGGGTACGCAGAGAATCGTCACCGTTCAAAAATATTTCATTTTCAGTGGTGAAAATTTATTAGCCATATTTCGGTGATTATTTTTTTTTTTTGCATTTTCCCCAACTTACGGAGACCCTCGATAGGGTCTTATAGCGGTTTGGCTCGATATTTCGGTGATATATGTAAGGGAGAGTGGGGCACAGTGTGCGCGAGATATGCTTGGAGGTTTGAAGTGCATTGAAGTGCACTTTTTTGTGTCTGGCAATAAGATAAATTAGATTCTATTAGGCCTAACAGAAATTTGATGATACGTCGTGGAGAAAATATAAAAAATTATGATCGGGTTTGGGTGGGATACAGTGAGCCATTCGGCGCTTTTGTTTTCCTTTTTTTTTGCAATCGAGTTATTTACTATGTTGGTAAAGGTCGAAGCAAAAATGTATGGATGAATGTCTATGGAAGCCAATTATAAAGGTTATTTTTTTATTATTTCGTTCCGGTAAAGCTTAGAATTTGACCAAAAGAAGTGACACATCATGTTCCATCGGTGGGGTACAGTGACAATTCTTTTTTTTTTTTTCAATCGAAATATTTTAAAAAATTGTACCACATAAAAAATATCAAGTTTTTTTTATAATGATTTCAGTAAAAACGTATAGAACTTTCAACCGTTTTTCTCGTAGACGAAGATCTATAGTAGACAATTATAAAAGTTATTTTTCTGTCAGTTTATTCAGGTGACTATACACTATAACAGAAAATAGTAAATTTAATGTACCGAACTGGCAGTTTTTATGCAAAAACTGGTGCATTAAATTGAATGCACAATTGTGATTAAAAATTAATACACTTTTTCATTGAAATTGAAATTAATTATTAAAAATAAAGTATTCCCAACGTTTTTAATACACTGAACATTAATTTTTCATTAAATTGTGCACGAAATTTAATATCCCAGTTTTTGCATAAAAACATTGAACATTAAATTTCATAATATTTTTTTTTTTACAGTGTAGCACAGTGAAGTTCACAAAAAAAAAAACTGAAACACTGTGCCTGCTCTCTCCTAATTAAAACAAAAATCGTACTTGTAATAATGGATTTCTTCCATTTAAGGATCCCCTTGTAGGTTTCGCGTGGCGACGTCGTGATGGCATTCGTTAATTTAATTTTTACTCCATTGTATTTTCATATTATTTTGCTTTTATTCCTTTCATTACACTTTTTTCAGGTATTCAAATGCTCTTCGCCCTACGAGACCACTACTACACGACCCTCCTCTATACGCCGACCGGCATAATTCTTCTTCTGCTTCAGCTGTGCATGTACAGCTTCGTGGGCGATTGTCTCTCGTCGCAGGCGAAAGAAATGCGAATCGCCGCTTACAGCTGTTCGTGGTACAATTTTTCACCGAGCTTCGCGAAAGACGTTATGTTCTTGATAATGAGAAATAACGACTCGTTTCATCTCACAGCCGGTAAAGTTTTTCGCATGAACATCGAAGGTTTTACGCGCATTGTAAAAACGATGGCGTCGTTTTTTTCGGTAATAAAAATAACGATTATCGGATAAGAATGATCGATTGTATGGGTCAATCAACGATGCAGAAAACGTTCGCCATCGGGAAAGTCCGCGATCCTATTTCAGTTCGGCGGCCGGGTAACTTATAAGTGTCCGAATACACAAGATGTTTTCAGTACCATTCGATTAAAAACGGAATGTAAGGCGAACAATAGGCGAGCCCGAGTGGTCTAAACGGTGAAAACAATTCGTGTCAAATTTAACGTACTAATAGTGAAAGTTTTTATGCATAGGCTGGTATATTAAATTTCATGCACAATTGCGATTAAAAATTGGCGAAAATTGGCGAAGTATATTAAAAATTTTAGAAGTAAATTATAAAATTTAAAAATGTTATAATTTACTTTAATTTCACTCTAAAATTCCATTAATTTTTCATGAAAAATGTGTATTAAATGTAATGCACAAGTTTTTGCATAAAAACTTCCAGTCCGGTACATTACATTTACAATTTTTTTTTAACCTGTAATTGAACCATCTAAAAAATCTATACATACAATAAATATGTATATCGGTCGGCGCTAATCTTTTTCAGTGGTAGACTCTTTTCCACATATGAGTCGGTTTAGTTAAAGCATGTGAAGAAGAGGTCGTACAATTTTTAAGGTTCAGACCCCGGAGATCTTCTGGACCTTTCGATGATTTTTTTTTTAATGTTTGTCCGACCGACTTATACCTCGTCATGTGAAAAACGGTAAAAGTATGACACGCTCAATCGTAGAAAGTACGAATAAAGGAACGAGTTAAAATTATTTATTTGGAGAAGAAAAATGGTCATTGAAATTACCGTTGGAAAAGTGACTTTAACGCACGAGTGACTTTATAACGACTTAGTGACCCAGTATGACAATGGGGCTGGTTCTGATTCTGAAATATACCTGAAACGCGACCAGTTCACGTACCCACATAGCAGAGAAATATTTCTAAAATGTTTCGAAAATATATATATTTTTGTAATATTGAAAATGATTTACCAATGTTACAAAATATTTCTGAAATATTTTTTAAACATTATGAAAGTATTTTTTCGTTTACTCACAAATCTTACATTGAAATGATTCAGAATTATTTCGCAAAAAAGTTTTTGAAACATTTTACAAATATTTTTCACTTCATCTATGGAATTTCTGTGAGCCTTTTCAAGGGTGTCTATGAGATTGTTGTGAGCCCCTTCAAGAGTGCCAATGACATGTGTAGCATTAAAATATTTTCACGAACCATGGCATTTTTTTATTTAACGTTCCTTCGGAACATAGTTCAGTACAAATCTGCTAATATTCGCTTTCAAAATATGTTTTCACCGTTTCGGAAATATTTCAAACGTATGAAAGATTAAGTATATTATTGAAATATTTTAGAAATTCTTCGTTGGAATATTTAGATACTTCAGAATACTTCAAAATATGATTTCCATATATTTCAGAAATATTTCGGAATTATTTGAAAGATTGAAAATATTTCTGAAATTTTTTCAAAATACTTCGTGCTGTATGGTTAAATCAATTAAGTTCGTCCGTATCATCAAAGTAACCCGCAACTAGTTAAAGCTATTGTATCGTATTACTTTAGGTCTGTTCGTTTTCAGATTAAAGCTGGAGCGCAGCGCTCGATTTTACATAAGAAGCTATATCTATATATCCAATAAATATAGATATACTTTCCACGAAAAATACAGCGTTCTGCTCCAACTTACTCTAAAAACGAACGAACCTATTATGTCGATTATTGATTATCTATATCGATTGGGGGGAAATGACCTAAATGCGGTATTTGTACATGTGACCTTGCAAGGGGTTAATAATCGGTATGTAAAATACCGATGCTAGGTGGTGGGAGTTTCCCCACTCGTGCGCCCACAAGGTCACGTGATCCCATAAATAAAAGCGCTGCGAGACTCGCACATGTTCATTGAGGACTCGCTGCCTCGCGCTAACAACATCTCAGTTCAGATTTTGAGATCTATAAAATTGATCGTTTCGACTTTTGACGTTACTTCGTCGAATCGAAGCGACACAGTTACTCTCGGTCTTTGAGTGTCCCAAATTATCGGATCGGCTCGAAACAACAGGTAAACAATTTTTCTCTGACAAAATTAAGTTTCATTCGTTATTCACGATCAATGGTAACTTTACCGTTTAATTAGTTTCGTTTTGCGCGACAACTTCCGGTTTGCTGACTGCAATTTTCAATTGCAGGTGCAGGTTTTACCGGCCGCTTGCGGATACTGCGATTCGACTCGAACGACATGTTACGATTTTGAAGCATCCAAATACCAAACAGCGATGTCCTCGAACGATCTCGACAGTTTGACTTCCGCGGTTCACGATGGAGACTCAGTGGCTACAGAGAAAGCAATTAAGCGTTGGAACCAAAGTTATCCACCGCCATGGTCGGAAGGTTACAATCTACTGAGCTACGCCATAACGAACAAGCATCGGGAAATCGCTATCAAACTTCTGCAAATCGGTTGCAAAGTGAACAGCAATGATGTAACGCGCAGATCCAACGCCGGCACGCCTCTTCACACGGCCATTAAAAATAACGACATAGGACTCGTGAAATGGCTTTTGGCGAGCAACGCCAATATCAATGTGCGGAATCAAGATGGCGCCACATGCCTGGACTTAGCGGCGAAAGAGAAGTTCTCGAGCATCCACGATATACTTTCGAACCGCGAGAGGTACGTTAATTCGATAAATTTCACCGGAAAGATCTATCATCAGCACTACACACCGATACACTATGCAGTTGAGGAGGCTAACGAAGAAAAAATTAAGTTCCTGATTGAGAACGATCGTTGCGTCGAAAGCAAAGACCTGTACGGTAAAACGCCGTTGCACATCGCCGCGGAAGCGGGATATCTGCATATAGTCGAGTATCTGCTGAAGAACGATGCCTCGATAGATTCCGTGTGCACAACGGGCTTCAATCGAAGATACACGCCTCTGCATTTCGCCGTCTCCGAAGGTAACGCAGAGATGGTGAAGCTCCTGCTGAGCGAAGGTGCGGACGTTGACGGGAAGACCACGCAGATGACGCCACTTTACATAGTCACCGAGAGAGGTAACGAAGAGATCGTGAAACTGCTGCTGGAACACGGAGCCAACGTCAATGCTCGTGATAAAAATGGCAAAACGATACTTTACGTTTCTTATGAAAATGAAAATTCGTTTGTGATCGATCTGATCGTAAAATCGTTCCCGGACGACTTGCGGCCAAACGACCCGAAAAATTCCCAAAGGCGTTGCGGTGGATTGCACGTGGCGGCTAGAAATTGGAATCTGGAAATTGCCAATAGATTCATTACCGACGGTGCGGACGTCAATGCCAGAGACGAAAACGGAAGAACCCCCCTGTCTTACGCGATCGACAGCGCGGTGTCGAAGAAACGCGACTTGTCGTTGATCGAACTACTCTTGAAGAACGGCGCTCGCGTAAGAGACTGTCCCGAATTTCTTCACAACGCTGTCGCAAAAGCGAGCGAGGAACTGCTCGATATTTATTTCAAGAGCAACGTCGACATCGATATCGACACGCTCGACCGGTACGGCAGAACGGCGTTGCACGTCGCCAGCATACATCGCAATTCCGAACTCTTAGAAATGTTGCGGAAATACGGAGCTGAGATCGAGCGCAGGGACTCCAATGGCAAAACGGCCCTACACTTTGCTTGCGAAAAATTGTTCACCGTTAATTCGGATGTTATCGAAGCATTGCTGAGGCACGGTGCGGACGTTCGTGCCAAGGACGAAAATGCCAAAACGGCCCTGCACTTCGCTTGTGAAAATGGTACCTGCAAGTCTGTTGAAATATTGATAAGACACGGCGCCGATATTAACGCTAGGGAAAAAAATGGCCAAACGCCTCTACATTTTGCCTGTCGAAATGGCCACTGGAATTTTTGCGCTATTTTGTTGGCAGCGGGCGCCGACGCTCATGCCAGAGATGAAAATGACAACACAACGCTGCACTACGCGAGCGAACAGAGAAATTTGGAGGTTGTTAAAATTTTGATCGACCACAATGTCGATGTTAATTCGAGGGACAAAAATGGCGTAACGGCTCTTCACACGGCAGCCGAAAATTGTCGGGTCAAAGTCGTGGAAGTGTTGCTGAACAATGGTGCCGACATTAACTCGAGGGACGAGAGCGGAGAAACGGCGCTTACGCGGATACCCGACCATGCTTATTATCCCCATGCGGATAGTCGGGCGACCGCGCAGTTTTTCTACGATCACATAATGAAAATGACCATTGCCGGTATGTACGTGAGCGAGCACAGTTTTCGATTAAACTTCGACACGCACAAGGCATATTGCTGCAGATTGGAGATAGAAAAAATGAAGAGGGAAAAAATTCACGATCACAACATAACGTTTTACGACATTCTGCGAAGAGGAAGAAATCCAGTTGCGATGTACGCGAGAAACGAGAGTGTCGTCGAGGCTTTCGAACTGGGCGATTACAAGAGAAAATTTCCACTCTATTCGAACATGCTCAGAAATAATTTCAAACAGGGAATGAGTCGAGGGTTATTGTTGAATTTTGGCGTGAAGTCGTTTCATTCCTTCGTTTACGAATTACCAGAGGTTTTGATTGTCAATATCTTTGAATTTCTCGACAACGCGACATTGGAAAAATTCGTGAGAGCTTGTCCCGAGGATTTTGGCATTGATCATCGGGCGTGAAAATCTACACGCGCGATCGAAGGAAACAAATTTCCGTAGCTTCGCGAAAAAGAAAATACTAAGAAAGCTTGAAAATTCATAGAGGTCGGAGATCATTAATCGATTTTATGATATTTATAACAAAATTCTGGTGTTATTATATTGTTGAGTTAAATTATGTACAAAATTCAGACACACACAATTCAGTGTTATTATGTATATATAAATATATATAGTATAAGTACTTTACATGTATCAATGATAATTAATATAAACTCGAGGCATACGAGATACTCGCACTATACTATACACATGACAATAAAACTAATTGTGTTTGTCGATCTTCAGCTTCACATGTATTATTCCAATTGGTCCAGACTGATGAAGAGAAATTTATCATTCAGAACACGCTGATAACGAGGCGTTATTTCTGTTGAGTATCAAAGTATTATTACCGATGCTCAACACACTCGTATATTGGACATTCGCAAATTTTTATTTTCACTATTTCCGCGATAAAATGGAATTTACTTTCGTGAAGTCTATTTTTTTCATTTCAAGATAAAAAATCTCAATTTTTCACCGGAAGTCGCGTAGTCATAGAGGAAAACGTCACGTTGGGTTTGAAAATCTCAGGTTTTCACCAGAAGTGCTATCAGAAATATGTCACTTCCGGTATGAAAATCGTACTCTTCCGTAGAGAGATTAAAAAAAAAGGTGAGATTTTCAAGCCGGCAGTGACGTATTTCCGGTATATGACATACTGGAAATACGTCACTTCCGGTTGAAAACTGAAATTTTCAAACAGGGAGTGACGAGTTTCCGGTATGACGTCACATCCGATCGAAAAATGAGATTTCCAAATCGGAAGAAATGTCATGTTTCTTTATTCTAGACTTTAAGCGCCTTGCAGCACTTTGTTATAGCTATAAGATTCATGTATTTGGTATTTTTCTCCAGCCTAGTTACTTTTTAACGGAAATGAGTTTTGTCTGAAACAAGTTTGACGTGAACGATTACCGATTTGACGTACAACGCGCAGGCGGAATAACGTTCTCTAGCATTTATGATGAAGTTTTAGGATAATAATAAAAGGAGGAGCTCAGAAAAAAAAATAAATAAATAAAACAGGCATCTGTACGGTGCGTAAAGGCGTCTCTAAAAATTATAATTTCATTTTCATCGCCGAATCGAAACTGGTTCGAGCAATTTTCAGCGACAAGATTCTTGATTCATCGAACAAAACATCGGCCTGGTTCGAATCGAAGTTGTTTGTTGGTTATACGTTTGTCTTTCATAATGACCGAGTGCTGCGTGAGTGTTACTCGGGACAGAAATTGGCGACAGAGAATTCATTAGCTCCGCCGTTATTTATCGTCGGGAAATGCGTTGTGTCGAGCTTCCAGTCACACAAAGCAGATGACGTAATGGAGCTCAAGGTGTGGGTGGAGGGTATACAACGGATCGTTTGCGGTGTCACGGAATCAACGACCTGTCAGGTACGTTATTTTATTTTTATTTTCATTTTCCTTCTAGACTACGATCGTGCGCAAAAAAATATAAATTTCATTATAATGAAATTTATATTTTTTGCACACGATCGTAGTCTAGAAGGAAAATGAAAATGAAAAGAAAACAAATTGTAGATCAAATTTTTAATGAAGGAGAAGCTAAATGTTTAGTCGCGAAGGAAAGATATATCTTTCCTTCGTGACTAAACATTTAGCTTCTCCTTCATTGAAAATTTGATCTACAATTTGTTTTCTTTTATTTTCATTCTAGACTCGACGATCGTGCGCAAAAAAATATAAATTTCATTATTCCTTTTCGTCGGGACTAAAAACTTATCTTTTCACACTTTCGATAACTTGGATTGTGAGCTGCAACATTGTCCTTGCAGCGAGGAGTCGATATCTTGTAACCGCTAAAATACTAAACTTATACTTTTCTACTTGTACGCATGTATTTACACAAATTGAAGCCCTGTTATTATTGCATGGTACTACGAACAAACTTCTAAATTATAGCATCTGAAAATAGAAAATTTAATTTTCACGAAATGAAATGATACAAATTTCATTTCTATGAAATTGAAATGTTGAAAATGTTATTTTTATGAAATTGAAATGGTAAAAAAGTTAAATTCTATGAAAATGAAGTTATAAAAATTTGATTGTTTTCAGGACGTTGTTTACGCCCTTGCGCATGCGACAGCTCAGACTGGTCGCTTTACTTTGGTAGAACGCTGGCGCACCAACGAGCGACTTCTGGCACCCCATGAGAGTCCTGTTAAAGTGAGATACAACATTAAACAACGTATATTAATACAACAATGCACAACTATTCCTACCGCTAAACATTTCATACAAATCTTGTCTGATAATTTTTTTATAATACAATGTTTCTTCTTAGAATACGAGAGCAAGTAATTATAATAACAGTATTCTACTTTGCAACAAAAAATAATAATAATTATAGTAGAAAGAACAGATTTATCCATACGGGAGCGAATTTTAACACGATAAATCAATATACATGATATATTTTTTAATAAAAAAAATGATAAATAAAATACGAAACTAAAGTCTTAGAACAACTGCTCATATAATTATATTATATGAGATCTTATTAACAGACGTTGTCAAAGTGCCAGCCATTGAAGTCTGTCAGCATGTAAAAAAAAAAAACAAAAATAATAATAATTATTATTCATTAGATCTTGATGAAATGGGGAGAATACGCTTCCGAGGTGCAGTTGATTCTTCGCCGGTCGACGCCGGAGGGCAACAAGACTCAGGCGGCGTTGGGAGTTCACGTGACTCAGGGTACGCGCTCGAGCGGCCTGCCGGGATCCTCGACGGAGCATCCGGCGGCGGGTAATGTCCACGAAGATTTCAAGTCGACCATTGGAACGACGGATTTCGAGAGCAGCCCTGGAGTTCTCGAACGAAATCGCGATGTACGGAAGTCTCTCACGTTCAGCGGACTTCACGGACACGCCGGCGAGAGCAACGCCGAGGTAACTCCTTGCCTCTGAATATCCGCGAGGAATAATCAAACATTGAAAAAGTATCGAAATATTTCATCATTTTAAAAATACAAATTTTGTATCGTTTTCAGGTACAAATAGAAAATGTTGCCATAGTTCAGCCCACACCGCAATCTAAAACTAAGGAATTCGGTGCTCGAAAAGCTGCCCACAACAAAAATGCACAATCGCCGACAGGAACCCCGGCGAGCGAAGGTATTCCATTTTATCAATCCCAATTTATCAATTTCATTTTATCGATTACATTTTATCAATCGTGCGAGTTTGTAAAAATAATTACGAAGCCTTTCGATGAGAATTTAGAGAATTGACTTTTGCACAAACATCAACGATTTTTGAATGAACTGCGATTATTGACACTATCAGGTAGCATATACATGCCGCACAAAAAGGTCCGTGAGTTGCCGCCCTACAGGGATCCCCCCGGCCCGACGTCGCCGTTGAGAACATTACCGCCGTACCGCGATCCACCGCCACCGAATTCGAGTAGTCCTGGCAGATCGCAATATCAAGGGGATCTTAACAGTGGCGGTACGCCTCACTACAAAGAAAACCAATCGTCACCGAGGAACTCAACGAGGCTGAAGAGAAATCTCGTTCAGGTAATGTAAATCGAAGTTCCAAACCGATGCTTCGTTTTCGAATATCGTATACTTAATTGCTGCTGCGCCGGGTTTTATTTTTATCTTCAGTAGTTTTTACATTTACAAGTCCTGAAACTGTCCTTGAATTTTGCTTGTCCATAAAAAAGTCCTGGAATGTCCTTGAATTTCACCTACGTCCTTGAATTTTTAATTTCCCCGCAAATTTGAACTTGCTTCAAAATGTATATTACTAGCGACCATCCTAAAAAAAATGTGTTTTTCAGTTTCGCTGAGATACATATATACATTTGTGCATACTGTGTTGTTACTTATTCTAAACCGATGTCGACGTGAACGAAACCGGTTATATGCATGCGCGATATTCATATCACATATTTTCACATTTTTATTTGATATTCATTTGGTTTGTATCCAGTAATTTTTGTGCTATCGGCTGTGCTTGCTCTGATTTTGTATCATGTGGCACGGTGTGCTAAGAATTGGAAGTACCGAGAACGATGCGACTTGTCAATTCGAGTTATGGATACTTTGAACATGACAGTCCTCGGTTCTCTCCTCTCGTTGAGCAACAAAACCGATGACGACGCGGTAACTCGTAAAACAAAATATAATGTTATATCGTCGTCACGGTGCAATGAATGAAAGAAAATATAAATAAGTTTACCGGAGTCCCTTGTGTCGAAGTATGTGAAGCGTTCACCTTACATTTTTCGTACGTTCAAACTCAGGTGAATTTGCCAATGGCATGTTTTTCAAATAACCGATATTTTTCAAAACACGCAATGAACGAATGTTTTATCACCGTTGATAATTCGGCTCTCGAAAGACTACGTTAACGTTAATTTAAAGTTAGTCAACACTACGTTAACATTGTTTGCTATGCTTGCAGGAGTTTCAGGAATCCAAAGTTTCGCCACAATTGGGTTGTTCCGGTTCCGGGCAATCGCCGAACATGGTAACGGTCGCTTACACTCAGCGGTATGTTGAACTCATACGACTAGTCAACAGGCAACGAGACACTATAAATGCCCAGCAAGCTGATCTCACCAAGGTGATATGTCCTGCATGCCTCGTTAGTCAACCGCAACAGATACGACAGACGCGCGAACTAAATCGTGTAATATTTTTTGCAGTTTGATGCCGAAATTGTTTACTGGGAAACGAAGAATCGCGAGCAGACCCATCAGATGGATTTCATATCTCAGGAGGTGAATCGCATCGAATCGACCGGTCGCGTTATCGAGGAACAAGTGAGCAGCCGTTTTATCATATCGATTCGATATGATAAACTTTTATTTCGATCGGGATGAAAAAAAAATTAATTTGATCATCAAATAAAATTGACGATTTCGATAATTGAAAAAATAAATAAATCATTATTCGCAGCTGAAAGACCTGGCGCATGCCGAAGAGGAGAGCGAGATAGTTCGACAGCAGGAGAAAACACTGAAATCGGAAATAACACTGCTCAGATCGAAACTAGCCAATTGCGAGACCGAATTGTTGCAGTGCAAAAATAAAATCAGGTGAGTCAAAGACTATTAAACACTCTTCGGATGTAATCATAATTTTTGCGGCGACGATAAAACTGTTTATATCTGACGATAAAAAAATATTTTTGTGAAAAGTTTTGAATTGATAATTTGCTGTGGGCAGATTGGTGATGGAAGAATTGGCACTGGAGCAGCACAGCATGAGCCGCGAGTTGGACGAACGTCAAGTGCTGGAGCGAAAGATGATCGGCGAAGTGGAGCATCTTCAAGAAGAAGTTGAACATGCCAAACAGTCGACGGAATTGGCGTGTCAGTGCGCCGAGTCGTTGAAATTCGAAGTCAGCAGCCTCGAGGCGGCTATAGTCGAGAAGAAGATGCAGGTCGAGCGTCTAGTTACGGACATGAAAGAGGCCAATCTTCAGAGTCTAACGGTCGCTTGTCAGGACGAGCAAGTCAAACATTTGTTGGAAGGTAAAGTAAAACTAAAAATATTTTCACCTCGTGTGATTTCCGCTCTCGCTTCGTTCCGGCTGCAAACTTCAAACATCAAACTTCACACTCTAAAAAATCGCGCACTTCCCTCCCTTGTAGCATAATATACTACTTTTCGCACATTTATTTAAAAATTGTTCGATTGCGTTATTTTCAAACGTTCTGATGTATTCACAGGTGCACAGAAGCCGGGTAGCACGCGTAAGATCATTGGCTCACCGAGACAGTTGGAAACGGCTGTTCCGACCTCGAAAAATCCACACGGCGTTTGGGTGTAACAGAAGCCAAGGATAAAAACAGCGTCGGAGGCTCGGCTTCGCGGTGACTAAAAATTCATCTAAATCGTATCTTTTTTCACACCAACACCATTAAGAAAATTTTAGTCTAATTATCGAGCCGATGTTTAGGTAAGTGATTTTTCGAGAACGATCCGATCGATCGGATCGATCGAATCGGATCAACGTACGCGATCAAAATTAATTTAAGATTTTTCTTTTGCGACCTCCATAGCGATGACACAAATGAAACAATATAAAAGTGATGCAACTTTTTCGCTTCTCTTCTGGAGCACCCGTTTAAATCGATTGAATTTCGTTGCGCAAACCTTATATATATAAATATTTTATCGTGAAAGAATTATCCGAAACGAGCACGCAGTTTTACATAGAATAGCTCGACCTGTTTTTAAGGCTTAGATCTCAGATTCTACATAGTTATAATACACGTTCAATTGTCGGTAGAGTACGATGTCTTTACTTGTCAATCGTAATCGTAAGATAACAATATAACGTAAAAACCTCACATATCGGACCAGAAAGAGATAAATTATATAAATTTGTTGCAAACCTCGAATGAGACCGACTTCAATTGAATCAAAATGCCATATATACATGCGTGATCATAGTGTATTATATCGGAATGGCGAGATTTGCCGATGTACAAGAAAAGAAAAATGTTATCTTCATGATCGTCATCTCGGCGATAAATGTTAAGATTTATATTAAACACGTGTGTATTTAATACATAAATTTTTGAGTCGGAGAAAAAAAAATGCTTTATCAAAAATGATGCACGCAAGAAACTTTGCGAATCAAGCTATCGACAGAGAATATCAAATAATCAAACGACGACTATGAGAGCGGACAGCGAAGCTGTCTTAGGATAGAAACCCACCTTTAATTTCAAACGAGTGCCCGTGTAATTTATCGGAGAAGCATTTGTCGCTATGTTGTACATTATTACGCAGTTTAATGTAACTACGTTATTTTATAATGTACCGCTGTATAAATTAATATATTATTTTTAGTTTACCGTAGTCACTGCCATTATCGATAACGTCAATAACGTTGATTGTTTAGTTGAGTCATATCATCGCCTAACGGAATGTGTTTTATTGTATCGAATAAATCTTTAAATATTTATTCAAAATGTTAATTTCTTCTTTGCAATATCTTCGTGGCGGTTCCAGGGTTTTTTAAAATGATTGTTTCTGTTTCCACCGAACGCTGGCTGATGTGTTGAATTTCGGTTCGATGTGCGTTTTGTTCGAGAAATTGCATAAAGCTTCGCATATAAAAAAAGGATAAACTATTGTTTAAAAAATGGCTGATACGCTCAATTTATTTAATTTTCGACGCTGAGAGATCGAAACTTAAGTTTGGTCGAGAATAAATTCTTCACACATATCGTGTAATATCAAATAAATATATTTGGATAACGTTCAAAAAGGTGCTGCGGTACGAGGATATCATATCGGTTATAATTTTTTTTGGTAACAGTTTTAACACTCTTTTCCTGGCCAGTTTCGAATGCTTGGATTTTTTGAACGATTCGATGTGCGCATCATTGTGGTTCGAGGAATTTCATAAAAAACTTCGTATGCAAAAAAAAAAAGATAAACTATCAACAAGGATAACATCGATAACGTTGATTAGTTGAGTCATATCATCGGCTACGTTTTGTTGTATCGATTAAATGTTTAAATATTTCATCAAAATGGTAATTTCTTCTTTGCAATATCTTCGTGGTGATTCCGGCGAATTTTTTTTGTTAATGATTGCGTTTCCACCGAACGCTGGCCGATGTGCTCAACAATTCCTTCCGAGTAATTTCGACGCTGAAAAGATGAAAACGTAACTTTGGTCGGCAATAAATTCTTCACAGATCGTGTAATATCAAATAAATATATTTGGATAACATTCCTCTGCATTTGATTCAGAACCGGTACTATTGTACGAGGATGGCATATCGGTTATCACTTTTTTTTTTGGTAACAGTTTTAACATTGTTTTCGTGTCCAGTATGGAATGCTTGGATTTCTTGAACGATTCGATGTTGCGCACCATTGGTTCGAGAAATTGCATTAAGAAACTTCGTATATAAAAAAAAGGATAAACTATCAACGGTCTAAAGGTAACTACAAGTTTCTCTCATCTTAAATAATCATTTGGTGGCTTTCCATCGGAGGATTTCACGAGTGCGATAGGTTCAACAAGTACACATGGCGTATCGCGGCAATGTTCGTCCGTTCAGTCCGCCAATCGAGACACATTAGATGAATCTTCGCTGAATCCGTGCAGGAGCCCGTTACACGGCATCGGCCGGACTCGCGGCGCAAATCAATTGAACAAAGTCGAGAATACAACAGGTATATGTATTTTTTTTCTTTTTTGCTTTTTTCTTTGCCTTCTCAGTCGACGTGCCTGTGCGTCTGTTCCGTACGACGCTCCTTAAGTACTGGTGACGCCCTTACGCGCGACTAGAAGATTCAAGACAGGATGCTTCCTTATGTAACCCACAGCCTGCTTGTGAGTCACCATCGTAAAATCGTAACCGTTACATTGCAATATCTTGTCGTGCATCCTCAATCCACTCTTTGCCGCGGGCGAACCTTCGTGAACTTCGGTCACGTATATCCCCTGGAAAATAAAAATATTTTATTATTAAACCCAGCTATTTTTAGGCCATGTTCGAGAAAAGAGTATCAGCATTACATCTAAAAATAGCAAATAAAAAAATTGTAATAATAAAAATACAATTTCTTTTATTAAAAAATCTGGTGACTAAAATCTAATTGGTGATTTAGATTACTTTGATTGACAGGGCAAATCGTTCTATATAAAAATGGTATGAACTTTGCATAAAAAACAAATACCACGATTATAAAAAAGTTTAATCTATTCGGTTTCTCGTTTTGGAGCAAAATCTTCAAAAATCTTTGCCTCAAGACACGTTTCGCGTATGACAAGATGTTTTTGACGATCGAATGTCGTTCCAAAGTTTCGCGAACAATCGCAAGCGACAAAAAGTGTGAGCAGAGATTATTGGAAACAAGAATCAGAATTATATATATTTTTTTAAATTTGTAAACACAAAAATACAATCTTTAATTTAAAAATCTGGCCTCAAACGTCTCATTGGTGATTTAGATTATTCTTTGATTTACAAGATAAATCCATGTGAAAAACCAATAAACTTTACAAAAAAGTATTTTTTTTAAGTAGCAAAATTACGAAAAATGTCCTTTAATCCAGTTTGGGAGCAAAATCTTCAAAAATGTTTGGTTCATGATGCATTTTGCGTTAGAACAGAAACAATCACACAACAATGGCAGTAATTGTGAATGTACGTATTTAAAAAGGTCGTACGTTATCTGTGTATCCTTGAGGACTTTTCCTAAAATCTTGGTCTATTCCGCCTCCTATCTTGAAGCCGCATTTCATGACTTCCTCCCCGTTGGTGTTCAATTCTGTTTCTTTGTGTAGCGTTATCGGTATCTGAAATCAAAGTGAATTGTCTGTCACAAACAGTTCCAAGGGAAGATCGCGATTGTTGATAAATCGACAACAAAAGGCAAATTACACTCAGACACTCCATGGCTGTGCCTGCCTGGTGCTGAAATGCCATTTTTGCACACATCTTGAAGGTTTTGGTTGGACAATTTTTTTTGGCAAAAAAAAAATCACTCCACCCGTCTCGCACTCGTCAATTGATTTGCCGACGTTTATAAAACTAACAACATTGGTCTGGCACTAGCGTCGTCAGCGCGCGATTCGCAATAGTTTCCTTCGACCAATCGACAATATGCACTTTTGGGGTTATAACGGAGTTTTGTGACTTCGCGAGTCGTAGTTTTCCCGACCGAGGAATAACGCCTTTCGAGGTATCGGCGAATTTGCGGCGATATACTTCTATCTCCGATTATTGCTGAGAGCACATACACACTCGTTTGTGCGTAATCTGTCGCTATGTCAATCTGAGTCACGCGTCAATGAGCAATTTGTTGAAAAAGTCGGGATACGAGGAACCGCGTGTGTGACAACAAACCAGCCTATGGGTGCGTTTCAATATCGGCCGCAACCTGCTAGAAGCTTGGAGGCAATAATAAATCGTTACAACGGTTTTTTTTTTATGTTAACAAACGTCGAAAAATAATAAGGCGAAAAGGTCGAAAAATAAGATTTTGAAACCGGAAGTAACGTCTCTGCCGTATAACGTAACTTCCGGTCGAAAAATAAGATTTTAAAACTTGAAGTGACGTATTTTTGGTATGACATTATTTTCAATCGAAAAATTAGATTTCCGGATCAGAAGTGACGTATTTCCGGTACGAGGTCACTTCCGAATGAAAAATGAGATTTTCAAAGCGGAGGTGACGTGTTTCCGGAAAATGAGATAGTCAAGCTGAAAGTGACGTATTTTCGTTATAACAAAACATCAAAGGTATACAAGATCGAATGAAATTTCCGTATAGAATTCCAGAATAAGTTTGCACACTCTAGTCATAAAGTTTAATGGTACAATGATTTTTGTGATAAATATAAAAATCCCGATGAATACACACATCGTACTCAGTACCTACGAACGCCTACCCATTCTATACTGCAAGAAAATCTCCCCCCCTAAAAAGTTGGTGTGTCACGATATTTTTATCGAATGGTCGATTAATGATACTATCTAAGATATCGCACCCATTGTTACCATTTTATTCGTGCCGTCATTGGTCGGCGATGACGACACGCACACGATGATGTTGCTGCGCGGAGGCGCGTGCGCGTCGCTTCGATCTTTTGTGCTCCGAAAAAAAATCCCTGCATCAAAGTTTTTCAACTGTCAGACTGACAGTTAGCCTATATTCCGTCGTCGTGCTGCCCGACGATGTGTTGGCAGAAAAGAGTTACGATGGAGCTGTCAAACTGATACAGCTGGCCGTCTTCGATCGTGTCCGTTTGGTGTCGCCCCATGATCAACGTGGTCATAATTTTAATTAGTACAGCTCGCGTTTCACTACCAAATATATATTGTTTTAATAGGCTCGGGACTTTTTAAAAATTATTAACGAACAAGGCTAGAAAAGTTTTTTTTTTTATATTTCGATAAGTCGAATTGAAAGTTTAGTGGGTGAGAATGAGTGATGGATCGGATCGAGTAATTCGGTAGATAGATGGGTGACCGTTCAAATAAAAAATTCGGTAGATTAATATTCCAAAATGAAAGTTTTTTCATTAAATGGAAGGATGATCGTTTAAATCAAGAGTCCAGTCGTTGGATGGGTGACAGTTTTAAAATGTAGAGTTCATTAGATGGATAGGTGACCCTTCCTATAGAGAGTTCAAAATAAATTATTGGGTGACCGTTCGAATAGAGAGTTCAGTAGTCGGATGGGTGACCGTTCAAATGTAAATTTCGGTAGTTCCATGGATGAATGTCCAAAATGAAAGCTCAATAGATGAATGGATGACTGTTCAAACCGAGAGTTTCAACAGTTAAAATGAAGAGTTCATTAGTTGGATGGGTGACTGTTCAAATTGAGAGTTGAGTAGAAGGATAGGTGCCCGTTCGAATCAAAAGTTCAATATATGGATGGGTGACCATTCAAATCGAGAGGTCGCTAGTTGGATGGGTGAACTTTCGATTCAAGAGTTCAATAGTTTCTTGTGTGACGGTTCAAACCGACAGTTTAGTAGTTGGATAGATGACCGGTCAATTCGAGATTTCAGTAGATGGATGGGTGACCGTTCAAATCGAGAGATCAACAGTTGGATGGGTGACCGTTCAAATCGCAAGATCAGTAGATGGATGGACAGATGATTGTAGTTCCCTTATCAAATTTTGCTAATTTAGAGATCTTGGTCAAACGGAGGGCTGCAGCGCTAACAAACCTCCGCTCGCGCGCGATAGCGCGCGTCATTGTCCCTAGTCCCCTCTTAAAAAAGACATGACACTCGATTATCGAAATAATCGAAATCGTGAAGTCAGTTTTCGTAGCCAATCGGGATCGTCCGTACTTTAGTAAGTTCGGCACACCTAACCTAAAAAAAATGAAATAAAACGCTAGCGAAGCGAGCGCGTTGACACGCTAGTTATTTAAAAATGTCAAGCAGCCGTCTTGAGTGCGAAGCGGTTTTTAACCAACCCACAATTCGATTGTTCACATTCGATTGGCTACACGCCCGGTACTACACATTTTTGTCCACAATTTGCGCTTCTCTACATATTTTTCCTCCATAATTCTATTCTCCACATTCCCGCCATCGGTATCGATTCATCGGGTGACAGACAGTTGACCGAATGCGAACTGTGAATCATGGCCAACCTCATCATATCGAAAGTCTCTAGCGTAGTTTAGGTTCGAAAACTATATAACTAGATACATAGTTAGTTAACAAGGACTCAACCCTCCGCCCTGCCTCGCAGCGTCGCTCCTCCGATGGATTATTCTCACGCACTTCAAGCATCGCGCCTTCTTCCCGTCTCTCAGCCTACATGTCCTTCCGCATCCGTCCAAAATCCAGAGTCGTTCGTTACCAACACTACTCCTCCCCCCTCATCTTATATCCCTTCCTCCCAGACCTCTCATCCAACAAGACAAAGTGCCATACCTCCATTCTTGAGCAAGGCTGCTCACCGTCACAACTCAGCTTCAAATCCGACCTCGTCTGAACATCAGGCTCTCCTTATCAACCGCAACGGCAGGACGGACCCGTCCTGTGCATCTCCGAACGGCTTCGCGCTTCCCCCTCATTCGGACCCCCCTCCTTCGCCTGATATTATCAGCTTTCTAAACGAAGTCACCAACTTCCTCTCCATGCTCTTTGAGCGACTCCTTCCTCTCCTCTCATTGCTTGGCTGTGCTGACCAAACTCTTCTGTTTCTCAATAGACTCAGTTCCTTCACTAAATCTCACACTCCATCTTTCTCTCCCGATCATGGCCCGCAACGTCAATAACAAGTTTGAGCTCAATATTCTCCAGTGGAATTGCCGCAGCATCCGATCGAAGAGAGGAGAAATCCTTCATATAGCCCACGACTACGACATCATGCTCTTTTCCGAAACCTGCCTCAAACCAAACTCGCCCTACTCGCTCTACAACTTTAATATTCTGCGCGCAGACAGGGACGCCAGAAAAGGCGGGGGTACAGCAATCCCCATCAGATCGCATATGTCTTATACCCTCGAGCCACACATATACAATCATCCGGATTTTCTCGACACCCTTGCGGTGTCCGTTCAAACTCCGACCGGGAGGCTCCTCCTCGTAAATGTCTACCGTAACCCCCAACACTCAACCAGCGTCACGGAGTGGAGGAAACTCTTTGATTCCACCAGAAATTTTCCTAAAGTCCTCATAGGGGGTGATTTCAACGCTCATCATCCGCTGTGGGGGGGGGCGCGGTCGCCTGCTCTAGTGGCGATGCCCTGTTTGACGCCCTCGAAGACTTCGATCTGTCTCCGCTCAATGACGGCTCATCCACCTTTATCACCAGACCCAACGAGAATGCATCAGCGATCGACCTTACCCTGGTTTCTCCGAACATCCTGCCAATCTGCTCCTGGCATGTACTACCTGACTCCCTGGGGAGCGACCATTTTCCCGTAAGAACCTCCTTAAGTGTCCCATTCGATCCCAAGAACTTTTACACCCACAGACCCAACATTTCCAAAATAGATTGGCACATCTTCCGGAAAAAACTGCAGGACGGCTCCGCAGACTTGGACCTGTCTCTGAAATCGTCTTGTAATGCACCCGCCCAGTATACCGCACTTATTGACTCTATCAAGGAAGCAGTCACCGCAGCGTGTCCGACTCAACATCCCTTCAGGAAACCTAAGCAAAACGCTCCTATTCCGGCCCCGTGGTGGAACGTCGATTGCTCCAACGCTGTCCTGAACCGGAAGAAAGCTCTGGCGGCTTACCGGTCCCGAACCTCCTATGATAACTATCTTCACTACAAAAAAACAGCCGCCGAAACTAAAAGAACTCTGCGGACTGCGAAACGCAACGGATTTCGTTAATATTGCGAATCTCTCAACAGCCAATCATCTATCTCGGACGTCCGGAAAAAAATAAAAATATTCAAGAATAAGGTTCTATCGACTCCCTCTAATGCCAACAAAATGGAGAGTTCCACTCAACTTCAAATGCTGGACACAATGACCGCTCTCTGCCCTCCACTCCCCTGCAACCCTAACCCTCCCCCCCCTCCTTCTGCTTTCCCCTCATGCTCCTTCTTTGACGATCCTTTTTCGGTCAATGAACTGAAGGTTGCTCTGAACTCTATAAAAAAACCAAACTCTTCTCCCGGCATCGACCAAATTCCATATTCTGTGCTACAAAATCTTCCTTCTTGTACTCTTACTGTCCTTCTTAATGTGTTCAACCAGATCCTATCCGAGAATCGCTTTCCCGAAGAATGGAGAGATTTCCTCATCTTCCTCCTCCCTAAATCCACCCCCGGCAAATTCCGACCAATATCCCTAGACTCGTGTGCACTCAAACTCATGGAAAAACTAATCCTATCGCGCTTGACGTGGCACAGCCGTCCTGTTCCTCGACATCAAGAGCGCCTTCGATAACGTAGACCCGAGCATCTTGGCAAACGATCTCAAAGACCTCGGACTTCCAGCCAACCTCTGCCTCTTTGTCTGGAATCTTCTTTCCTTTCGCCGGCTTCGCGTCGTAATCGGGGGAGAGCCCTCGGAGCCCTTCTGTTCATACAAGGGCGTTCCGCAGGGTTGTATCCTGAGCCCGACCTTATTTAAGATCTATGTCCGCGGGGCGGCTGAGGTACTACATCCGGACTGTGAAATAGTTCAGTTTGCAGATGACATCGCGATATTCTGCAGATCACCCTCGCTTCAAGACGCCCTCTCCAACATCGAATCGAGCCTCTCCAACATCGAAGACTACCTCCTGAACAGGATGCTCTCCATCTCACCTGAAAAGTCTCAACTAGTGGTTTTTACAAGGAAGAACTTTGATCCCACCTCCGCCTCCGTCAGACTGTCAGGCTCTCGAATCTCCTCTACTCACAAGGCCAAATTCCTTGGTCTTAGTCTGGACTACAGGTTACTCGGCAACGCCCATTTGAACCACATAGTTCAAAGGGGCCACAAAGTACTGAGCATCATCAAGGCTCTGCGGGGAACACGCTGGGGTGCTGATCATCAGATACTCATCAATATCTACCGCTCTCTCATAAGAAGCATCTTTGAATACGGCTCACAACCTTAATGCTAGTCTCCATCGCAAAAATATTGTTCCGTCTCCTCTTTGCTCTTGTGGCAGAGCTGACGAGGATCTCGACCACATTTTTTGGCACTGCAACAAGTTCTCTAATCAAAGAGTGACCCTCCTCAACTCCATCAAGCGGCATCGCCCACGTTTTCATCCTCCTATCTCTATATTCTCCCTTGTGGCCTCGGCTTCCCTCCAAACTCTTCGTTCCTTGCTCCAATTTCTGAAAGCCTGCAAAATCTCGCTTTGAATTCTCGCGCCTCACGCTCTTTCATCTACACCCATGTGTTGTAAACCTTACGGTTTACTGTGATGGCCAAATGGGAAAAGGCGCTTGCGTCAACCCGAAGCCACCCCCCTCCCCCGAAGAAGAAGAAGAAGGAACAAGAAAATCATCAACGACACTGGCGTTTCTATCAACAGCATTATTACAAGCTCCAAAGTTAAGATAAGAAATAAAACAATTAACGATATATATGGTTATGGACATTGTCAATCACGGTTTCATCGCGGTTCACGTAGGTAAGTGTATTGTCTTTTTTTTTTTTTCTTAGTGCATTCGTGCACCGGTACATAACCTTTAATTGACATCGTTACCCAGGTAGCAGTACTGTCAAATTGCCAACTATGCGATATCTTTTATAAGTTGCTTTTCAGATTTGTCCAAAAGATAACTATGAGGTGCCTTTAAATTTCCGTCCGTTTTAGTGTTGACGTAACGATTCCATTTTTTTTTTTTTTTTTTTTTTTTTTTTTTTTTTTTTAGCACCGACAGATACCCTTTTTGAGGCAACCGAAAATATCTGCTTTAATAGTTGTCCAAAAGTAAACATTTTATGATCTATTCTCGCAGGTACTCAATTGATAGGCGGTAGCGTAGCGTTAAGGTTCCAGGTTTAGCGTGCGAAAGATCCCGGGTTCAAGCCCAACTTTAGGTGGTTAGTCTTGTTTATTTCTCCGAATCGCGTGGTATAGTATTGTATCCTAAATTGATACAATTCGCGATGACAATACGAACCCAGTTTTTTTTTCAATATTACCAAACCTTTTTTTTTTTTGGTTTGTTGCGTCGAGAATCGAGCGGTTGTTTTTCATTAATTCAACCGCCAAACACCCCAAAAGAAAAAAAATAACTGCTAGATTCCTTTCGCATCTGTTCAACTACAGTTTTTCAGCTTAAATCGGCGAAAAATAACCGATTGTCTCACGTATTACGGTTATTTTGCGGTCAATGATGCGGTTAAAATATCAGAAATGACCGCAGGCCATCTTACGCTACGGTTTTTTCGCGGTCACATTGTGGATGAAGCGTGTGCAAACCGCTGCCTTCACAGTTAAGCTAGGGTTATTTGTTGGTTAAAATTCTTGAAAGCGACCCACATGCTTCAAACACGGTACTAGCTTGCGGTCAGGCAGAAAATGTAGTGGTTAATCTCTGGTGAATAGCGCGTCAAAAAAGTTCCCAGAACAACCGGTTAAATGCTGCGTTTGTTGCTGCGCGCGACAAAGTATTCTTACGCGTGATAGACGGCCGCCGCTCACGCGCGGCGTGTGCAGCGGCTGGACCGCTGCCGTGAGAGCAAGAATGTTCGCACGGAAGGTGCTGACGGCACAAAGATTAGCGAGAGTCCGGATAAAATATTAAATTTGAGTTTCCTGCGCTAAGAGTGTTAACTTGTAATACGGGACCGTTACAAATTACAATTAATTGATTTCAATTATCTTTTTTAATTATATTTTTGTAATTGAAATTGGAGCAATGATCATTCAATCCACTCAGGTAGATTGGGGGAACTAAGAACAACACTAAGAAGAAAATTATTTGCAAATTTCACAAAACCATTAATTTTTTTTTTTTTTTTTTTTTTTTTTTTATATAGCCAATATTTCTATACAGCAAATTCTGTTTACAGGAGCTGGTAAACACTCTGAGTCGCTCAAACCAATGTACAGGAAGTTGTGTCGGGAAGCCTGCAAAGAGGTGAGCCGATGGTCATAAGTCTTATTCTATTCAGTAATATTCTGTGGGATCGTAATAAGGTGTGCCATCTTTCTACTCTAACTGCAGAACTCGTTTAGCAGTGGATAAGATTTATTTTAATTCTATGGCCTTTCAGCTTTTTACATTCGAGCTTTATACTCTTAACTGTACGTTATACTTCTTTTTATGTGTACTTTATATTCTCATGTACAACATACTAAATTCCCATATTATTTTGTTACATAAAAACAAAATGTTCTATCAGAACAGAATCCGTTTAGCAGTAGATAAGACTTATTTTCATTGTATGGTCCTTGAGCTTTTTTATATTCGAACATTATACTCTTAACTGTATGTTATACTTATTTTGGTGTGTACTCTATACTCATTATTAAGTGTACTTTATATTTTCATTTACAACATACTAAATTCCCATAGTATTTTGTTACATAAAAACAAAAGGTCCTATCACTGCTGTCCCTCCAACTCTTTACTCCTTTCAGCCATTATTCCGTTTTTGTCTTTCCAGAACATTGCCCTGCAATGTTTTCTAAATGGTGACCTCCGAAATCAATATTTCACTTCCAGCTAGAAATTTTGTACGAAAAATCGAGCTGGGAGTAAAGTAAATCATCTTGAAGATATTAGGATGAGACTAAATTTCATCAAGTTATCTTTTCGGCTATCTTTTTCATTGTACAAACATCGCTCACAGAAATTCACTTGAAGAATAAAATTCTACAAGTGACTGACTTTTTTCGTCCCAAAGTCATACATGAATGTCGATGTCATATCTTCGGGGTCATTAAAATACATCCGATGAAAAATCTGACAAAATTTTAATACAACTAAACATAATCCCTTTTTTAAATCAGGGGATTGATGAGTTGAAAAGTATGGGTGGCAGCCCGATGGACGCTGTCGTCAAGGCCACGACCGTCTTGGAAAATTCACCGCTGACCAATGCCGGATTCGGCTCCAATTTGACGTTGAACGGCGACGTCGAGTGCGATGCCAGTGTCATGGACGGATCGAACTGCCTTTTCGGAGCACTTGGTGCTGTCAGCGGTCTTAAGAATCCGGTGATGTTGGCGAAACGCTTGTACCAACAGCAACAACGCAAGAGCACTCATGGAAGAATTCCACCGAGGTCAGCGGGTTTAGTTATTTATGTTCAGATAAATACTTTAGCGTTCATCAGCACGAAAATAAAAAATACCTACGAATGTTCGAGCGACTAAATTAATGCGAATGTTGATTTTACAGTTTTCTGGTCGGACCCAAAGCCCACGTTTGGGCTAACGAAATGGGAATCGAAACGGTGCCAGCAAAGCAGTTAATATCACGTAATCTACGATATCCGGGCAGAAGAAAATTTGTTCCGTTGACAAAACATTCAATTGAGACAAATGTAATTTTTAGGTAAAGCGCGCCGGGTTTACTGTCACTACAAACGGAAGATGGAGATTGAAGACCAGGAAATTGAACAGGTATACAAATTTGTCTTTATACATTTTCGTAAAACGCAGGGTTTTCGTAACCACCTGTTGGATTGTCTTTTTTCAGCTAGTGAAGAAAAGAATCGACACAGTTGGCGCCGTGTGCGTCGACGCTCTCGGGAACATTGCCGCGGCCTGTTCCAGTGGAGGTCTCATTTTGAAATATCCCGGAAGGGTTGGACAAGTACGATCGTAACAAAATTGTGCCCCGTAACGACGTTTTTATGACCCCGAAGATATCTGCATGAGACGAAATCTTGTCAAGTTTTAATCTACGTGTTTCGTTCGGGCAAGTTCGCTTAGAGAATAAAAATCTACTATCGAGCAATTTTTTTTTTACTGAAGCTGCGCATCGATGGAGACTTGCCAAAAATAATATTCAATGTCATGCACATATCTTTATGGTAATACGATTTTGATAATTACTATATAGTTTTAGTAGAGTAACAATCTGCAGCTTGCCAAAATGATTTTTTGTTGTGTCAGGCTGGTGTCTGGGGATGCGGAACTTGGGCCCGAAACGGAAACTACTCCGTCGGGGTGAGTACGTCGGGGTGTGGCGAACACCTCATACGCACCACGCTGGCCCGATCATTGGCAGAATCGATCGTTAACTCTGCTTGTCCAACTACAACCTTGTATGAAACAATGAAAACAGATTTTCTCGGTAAGCAATATCTGTACAGATTTATATCGTTTAAATTTGCCCTGTATATGTTTTTACTGTATAAGAACTAGCGGTTATATTGACTCGTGCGCTTGTATCGATCGCATGGTTCATAGCATGTAGAAATCCATTCCACATTGAATGGAATTCAGGAATTTCGAGCTCCATTCCGTATGTTATGAAAATGGAATTTTCGAAAATATGGCATTGAAATGGGATTCGGAAATTCGAAATTTATTCCACATGCTACAAAAACCGACTTTTCGAAAATGAATGCTACATTATCGAAACGTTGGTTTTGGAATTTCGAAATCTCGAAATCCATTATATATGCTATAAAAACTGACATTCGGAATTTATACCATATAGAATGGAATTTCGAAATCTATTCTGTAAGCTATGAAAATCAAGGGTGGGAGGGAGGGGGAATATCCAAACCCACAAACAAATCCACAATTTTTCCAAAAATGTATACGATATGACATTATCGTTTTCAGATTTCGTTAAAAAAGCGGTGAAAAAACTTATTTTACGTTTCCATTTCAATACATTTGAACAGATTCGGAATTCTTGGGGGGAGTAACACACAAACACGGTGGAGCGATCGCCATCCGTTATTCCGCGCAAGACGCATGCGGCGATCTACTCTGGACGCATACGACCAACTCTATGATCGTGGGCTATATGAGCACGAAGAACAAGATTGCCAAGGTGACGAACGTAATCCGATTAACAGCTTTCTGTACTCTTCCCCGTTCTGGCCTCAAGTATTTATTATTTTATTATTTTTATTAGCAGTTCAATATCCTAAGAGAACTTTTGTTTTGTGTTTCAAGAGTCAAATGTCGTCACTTCCAGCGTGCGGAATCGGCAAAAAAGCTACCGTAGGAGGAATTTGCTTCAAACTGCCGTAACGATACAACTTTCGACGATGATGTTTCATAAGAATACTGCCTTAGATACTGACATTTGCCTCAGATACTCAGATACTTGCCAATTTGTACATGCGTACCTTAAGAATAAATCATTACTTAATTGATTCATATACATTTTGCGAGAGCTGGGCAAAGTACCGAAAAGTACTTAAAGTATTAAATACTAAGTACCACAAGTACTTTAAGTACAAAGTAATTTCCGTATTTAAACTACTTTTATAAAATACAAAGCACAAAGTACTTTTTCTTCTTAATTGGATGCGGCAGATTTCCACCAGTACGACATTTAGAGAGGAATTTTCAAATTGAACGGCGCTGTTCAGGGCCAAACATTTTTTCAAAACATCCAAACTCTTCGTTTCCAATCTTTTGTAGCAGAGTAATCGACTGGACCATGACGACTGGACCTTGGGGAAGTGAGTAGAGGTCGACTGGATTTATAACTAAATCTGGTGCGTATGGATCTAGTACAGTGGCCGAAAATGAGAAAGGTCTCAATTTTATGCATCAAAAATCGTATTTTTGGGATTTAAATGGAAAATATTGCGTTGCGAGTGGAATAATTGTTATATTCGTGATCAGCGCGACAAAAAGACGTCGATTATGTGATGAAAAAGGTGCAAAGTAAATTAGACATGGCTGCCTTATTTATTACAATTTTGCGCATAGCTTTGTATAGAGCTTTCCCATAGCGAAACCTTTATGCGCAAAATTTAAAAAACCGAGGAAGCCATGTGCAAATTACTTTGCACCCTTTTTTTTGTATAGTTCTGTTATTGTACCGAGCCGGATTCACTAAACTTCTGTCCTCCCGATTCATTGTTCGATTTTACTCGAGATAACTTTATTTAACCGTTTCTATCACGCACTGACTTTGACTCTGCGACGTCGTTGAGGATAAATTCTGAAGAAATATTGGCCGGTATCGTGAAGTGTCCAGTTTAACTTTGCACAATGTTACATATAATTTGTTGTATACAATATTTGTTTTTTTTTTATTCAATGAATCGTGACAACTATGGATCGTCTACAGTCTATAATCGTATCGTTTTATAAAAGTTTTAAGTAACACATATCGTACGTAAATTTCCTTATTCGAAGCTCATACATATATTGATAATATGCTGACGTTGAAAGTTTGATACAGTTTTAAGTTCGTCTCGAACGGAGTGATATTTTTTTTTTTTTTTTTTCAAGTGTAAATACTATGTGCGATTCATTGGACTGGTGGAAGTTTAGTTGTAGACGTATTGCTGGCCTTGGGCAGTGTATCCGTGGCCTGTTGTGCATTTCCTGATCCCTTGCGCGATCCATGTTTTTTTGGATACAAGTTCAGCGGCGGTAAATTCGGATGCTCGATTCTCGTTGGAGAACTTACGCGGGGACGCAAAGTGGATTTTGGCGTCCCGTACAATCCTGCAATCAACGAACGACAATAATTGTTTGGGACCACCGGCGATTATGGTATTGCAATTTTCAGCTCTGAAAAAAAAATTCGAGGTATTCCAGGAATTTGAACATGCAAAATCGAAGGACTTCTCAAGGAGAAACAAAATTAAAAGACTTTTCAAAGATAAGCAAAATGAAGGACTTTTCAAGGATAAGCAAAATTGAAGGACTTCTCAAGGACAAGAAAAATTGAAGGATTTCTCAAGGACAAGAAAATTTGAAGGACTTCTCAAGGACAAGAAAAATTGAAGGACTTCCCAAGGACAAGCAAATTTGAAGAACTCTTCAAGGACAAGCAAAACTGAAGGACGTTTCGAGGACAAGCCATATTGAAGGACTTTTCAAGGACAAGCAAAGTTGAAGGACTTTTCAAGGACATCGAGAATCGTTGGACGCCATATTGGTAGCAGCTCGAACAACTTTGCACGGCTAATCTACAAACAGCGTACAAAAAACCAAAACAAACCTGTCTCAGCTGGATCCAAGTTGTCATCCTGCTGATAATACTCAGCTTTGAAGGACAGCGGTTCTTCGTAATCTACAAACGCTGTATTATCAAATGCTTTGTCATCCCTGGGACGTTGATGAGCTGGTTGTGAAATCGACGGCTGGACGTAGGTCTAAACAACAACGATTATTAATAATAATTTACTTTGAACAAAATTTCATATTAATTTTTGATTATTTTCAATACAAACAGCTACGCCACGACCTCAATTATTCACAAGCTTCAATAGTTAATCGCAACGAAAATCTGTGCAACTTGTCCGTCAGTCGACAACTATAATTTATTTTGTATTTTCTTTTTAAAGGAAATCTATTTCGCGCTCTTCGGCACTGCTTTTCCTGCCGTTTATCATGATTTCGGCGAGACGGTCACAATACTTTTTTTTTCGATTAAATTGCCCGCAGCTTTACATGTTCAATTGGACCCGATGAGTAGGCGCGCTTGTGGGTCGATCCGTTGCCGATTGTTTCGTAAGTGTGCTCTTCGAGATAGTGTCGGGTTGTTCCGCGCGGTGTCAGAGTCGCCCACATGACACGGCTGTCTTGAATATTGTCGGTCGCGCATGGATAGAGCACCGCTTCGTTCTGCATTCTGACGGTTTTCGATTCCGCGCACGAGGCCGGTGCCGGCATCGACATTGCGCCGCTCTTCATTCCACCGTTGCTGAAATTAATTGTTCCCTCGTTGATCATCACTCGTGACGGTAACGAACGAATAAAACTTAAGGGTCGAATATTAAGACATTAGTTTCAGCGTAAGGTCGTTCTTGAGATCCAACTTAAGATCGGAGTTTGCCCCGAACTTCATTGCGTGCTTACGATCTATCTAAAGTTCGAACTTGACTTCATGATTAAGTTTGATCTTAAGTTCGATCCTAAGTTTGACCTTAAGTTCGATCCTAAGTTTGATCGTATGTTCGCATTTAAGATTGATCGTAAGTTTGATCTTGAACTTGATCTTAAGTTTGATCGTAACTTCGAATTTAAGTTTGATTGTAAGTTTGATCTTAAGCTCGATTTTAAATTTGATCGTAAGTTTGATGTTAAGTTTGATCTTAAGCTCGATCTTAAATTTGATCTTAAGTTTGATCTTAAGTTTGAACTTAAGTGAGATCTTAAGTTCGATTTTAAGCACGAAAATCAGTTCGAACTAAGATGCGATCTTAATATCTCTAGATTTTAAGTACGCAATGAAGCTCGGGCCAACCTTTGATCTTAAGTTCGATCACAAGTTCAAACTAATGTCTTAAAATTCGACCCGAAGGACGCCGACTTTTACTTACAATTTGCATCTCAGTACGAGGGCCGCGAGTATCAAACCGATGAAAATTACACCGATGCATGATGAGATCAGAACGAGCAGCCAAGTATCGTCGAAAACCGTTCCTGAAATAAAACAATTTTCGGAAATTAATAATAATAATAATAATAATAATAATAATAATAACAATAACAATAATAATAATGATAATGATAACGATAACGATAACGATAACGATAACGATAACGATAACGATAACGATAACGATAACGATAACGATAACGATAACAATAATAATAATAATAATAATAATAATAATAATAATGGGTTGCTGTACCTTGTTGAGGTATCTCGACGTAGTGGACACCCTCAGTCCGCCAGTTACAAGAGTGCTTGCAGAGACTGTTGTTGAGATGTGCCGGATTGATCAACACCCCGGTATTAGAGTAAACATTAGATCCGTACTGTAGATACGTTGGAATTGGCGGTGGGGGAATGTGCAAGATTGAATTAGGCGGTGGCTCCAATCCGCAGACAGCACAGCTGCCATTCGTGACAGAAGCGACTAGATCCATATTTGGCATCTGCAACTTCGAATCAATCAAGTAAAAAAAAAAAAAGAAGAAAACTCGGAAGGGAATATCGCATGATTCGTTGTATGATCGTTTCTTCGGTCGAGAAAAAAAAGTCGACAATTATCGATCGGTTAATAATACATAACAATAATTCACCTATATAATAATAATTTATCTATGCAACAACAATAATTCGCCTACATAATGACAATATAATAATAAAAACATCGGCAGGAATGGCGTTGATATTTCACTATGCTGGCTGACGCCCTCTGCACATAGTACTACACGGAGGGTGATGTACTATACTTACGGAAGCCGGGGGAGGGCCACAGACGCACTGTGACACTCTCTGCATATCGAAATAATTTCATGCAGACATAACTCTGTATAAGTCTGTCGGTATATTCATTTCGGCCCGCGAACAGAAAAACAAAATCAAAGTCGATGAAAAAAGATACTCAATTAATACTCTTAACTTTACATAAACAAAACTAAACTTTCAGTTGCAAACTGTTGGCGAAAGATTATTTGCGATTTTTCTACTTTCAAAGGTTCCTATCACGATGGTAAAGTAATAAAAGAAAAAAAACAAACAAAAATGTGTTACATATCGCGTGACTAAAATCGCAGGGGCGTATTTTATATGAGATACGCCTTTATGATTGTAGTCATGTATATGAGATACGCCTTTATGATTGTAGTCACGCGTTATATACATATTAATAATTGTTAACAATACGATTCGGCCGCGGCCACGGATTCGACGGGTCTTGTCGCATGTTGTAGCGGTACCCTCACCGAAAAGAACTACTGAAAACTACTGCAAAATACTACTGGCAGTATCCAATAGTTAACTACTAATAAACCACTGAACTACTGCCCAGTGCTAAATTGGCGGACTACTGAAAACTACTCGAGAGTTTTAAGCAGTTAACTACTGAACACTACTGGGTATTTTGAGTAGTTAACTACTACTGAGTAGTTAACTACCCCAAACTACTATGAATGTCCAGTAGTTAACTACTAGGAATTCCCGTAGTTTTTAGTAGTTCACTACTGGGAATTCTCGTAGTTTCCAGTAGTTCACTACTGGGAATTCACGTAGTTTCCAGTAGTTCCCTGCTGGAATTTTGCCCTCACCGAAAGGAACTGCTAGGGGTCCAGTAGTGACTGCTGGAGGTTCAGTAGTCCCTGCTGCCATTGCAGTAGTCACTACACATGGAGTTACTACTTCCTACTTACTTCTCAACAGTCAGTAATTATTACTGAGGACGTAGTAGTTCCTGCATCAGTAATTACTACTTATAAGTAGTTCTATTTTAGTATTCGGTAGTTAATGCATAAGCAGTTATTGCAGATAAGTAATTACTACTCGAGACTGCAGTAGTTCCTGTATAAGTAATTACTACAGATAAATAATTACTACTTCAGACAGCAGTAGTTCCTGTATAAGTAGTTACTACCTCTGTGTAGTTATCAATTGAATCTCGAGATTCAAATAGTAACTACACAGAAGTGGTAACTACTTATACAGGAACTAATCGCTGTCTCGAGTAGTACTTACTTATCCGCAATAACTGCTTATGCATTAACTACTGAATCCTGGAATAGAACTACTTATAAGTAGTAATTACTGATGCAGGAACTACTACGTCCTCAGTAATAATCACTGACTGTTGAGGAGTAACTACTAGGAAGTAGTAACTCCATGTGTAGTGACTACTGCAACGCCAGCAGTGTCTACTGAACCTCCAGTAGTCACTACGGGACCCCTAGTAGTTCATTTCGGTGAGGTTACCGAGTGGAAATATACGTATTTTAAATGAATATACAGACGGAGTATGCCTGTATTCAACGAATATACAGACAGTGTATGTCTGTATTAAGCGAATATACAGACGGAGTATTAGGGTGTTTCTCAAAAAGGACATTCTTTTTTAAATGTTGGTCCCACCCTTTTAAAGTATAGAATTCGATTAAAAATTGAACCTCGCGAAAAGCGGTTCCTAGCAAAAAATCCTAAGTGATGCCGCATTCGGGGTTTGTACCCAAAAAATGCGGCACCTTTTGAACGTAATTGTCAACGACGAACTTTCGGGAGGTATTTATTTAGATGAAAATACATCATTTTGGAGGGTGGGAATAATTTTTCTCAACAAATTCACCCTACCGGACATTTATAGTTTTCTGTATACGAATTAAAAAATCAAAATCTTTTGTGTTTATTAAAAAAAAAAAAAAAAAAAAAAAAACGACAAAAAGTTAACCTCCCACCCCGTAGAACTACATTTTTTCATCGATGGAAAAAATCCAGCGAAAGGCAGTCACTGACAATTAAGTTTGAGAGGTGCCGCATTTTTGGGCACAAACGTCGAATGCGGCACCTCTTGGGATTTTTTTTCTAGGCACCGCCTTTCGCAAGGTTCAATTTGAGATTGAAATCTGTAGTTTATGAAGATGGGAGGAAAATTTAAAAAAAAAATTAAAAAAAAAAAAATGAATTTTTTTGACACACCCTACAGAGTATGTCTGCATGAAATTATTTCGATATGCAGAGAGTGTCACAGTGCGTCCGTGGCCCTCCCCGGCTTCCTCACTGCACAGTACACTCGAGCACCCGGGTCATTGTCTGTGTCTGAGCTGTCCGAAACTTCGCATACACCGAATAAACCATATAGCCATGAGCGTGAAAGAATTTCTTGAAAATTCATGATACAGCACGAAAAAAAAAAATACCGACTGTTGAATTCGTTCATATAAATCGGTATTTCGATGTTTACTCTAGAATTTGTCGCAATCCCCACCGACTTTGCCCGGCTCTCCCCTCTACGACTCTCGGCCAGTCGCACATTTTCGTTATACGCACGATCGAGTCTACAGTTCCGTGTCGCACAGTCGGCGTTTGCAAAAGGTCAAATACACGTTAAAAATTCATCGATGTTTATATCTGCAATTCTTCACGCGAAATTTCTGTTGGCAGTAACGATCTCGAGGCTACAGCGCGAAAAGGTCAAACGGTATGTAAACATGCGGTTCCCGTTTGCGCACGTCGAATACTCGAAACCCTCCGAGCATCGAGTACTCTGAGGGTTCGGTGCTTCAATCCGCTGGACGCAGCACGCTCGAAGCAACGATGCATTTAATAACGCACATTGAAATTTTATTAGAGTTTTTTTTGTTTATTTGCAAAAGTGCTCAAGTACACGTTCAAATTTTATCGAAGTTTAGTTGCGCAACTTTGTCCGGTCGATTTTCGACAAAGCACGCTCAACGCGGCGACGAATTTTAATGGCGCATGTTGAAAATTTTATTAAAGTTTTTTTTTTTTTTTTTTTTTTAATTTGCCAAAGCTGAAATACACGCTAAAATTTAACCGAATTTTATTTTCGCAATTCCTCAGGGGAGTTTTCCGTGACGGAACGTTCGACGCAACGACGGATTTATTGAGGCACATTGACGTTTTATTAAAGTTTTTTTTTCTATTTGCTAAAGCTCAAATACACGTTTAAATTTTATACCGAAGTTTATTTTCGCAATTCCGTGAGGAAATTTTTCGACAGAGCACGCTCGACGCAAGAACGGATTCAATAACGCATATTGACATTTTATCAATGTTATTAAATTCTCGTTAATAATTTATCAAAGTTTATTTTCGCAATTCCGTACGGGAATTTTCCTCTCATTAAGGTAGTCCTTGCGAATAGTGTTCACTTCACTTAAGTTTCAGAGAAATGAGGGGGAATCGTAGACACTTAACGATGGTATAAAAATCTGAAAAAAAAAAAATCAAGTGTATTAAAGATGCCGAAAGGATTAATTTTGCATAATAATAATTCTAAAAAGTTATTGACAATTTGATGAAAAATAAAATTATTCAACAAATATCCCGGAAACCTAACTTTTTTTTTTTTTATGAAAATTGTTCGTTCATATTTCTGAATACGTATGAATTTCTTCAGATTTTTAAATTCACCTTGAATCTTCTGTTTTTCTACACGTTTTTCCCATATGAAAAAAAAAAAAAAAAAAATCAAAGTGAATTTAAAAATGTGAAAAAATTCATACGTATTCAAAAAAAATGAACAAATAATTTTCATAAAAAAAAAAAGTTAGGCTTTCGAGATATTTGGCGAACAATTTTATTTTTCATCAATTTGTTAATAACATTTTGAAATTATTATTGTGCAAAATTAATCTTTTCACCACCTTTGATATGCTTGATTTTTTGTTCAGATTTTTATATCATCCAGAAGTGTTTGCAATTTCCTCTCATTTCTCTGAAACTTATGCGAAGTTAACACTATTCGCAGGGACTACCTTAAGCCACAGCGAATACTTAGAAACACTCTGAGTATCGTGTAAACAAAAAAAAAAAAGTATCAGTTGACCGCACAGCCAAGTCCCAGTTCTCGGAGATGCATGAAAATATCGTATTTCCGTCTCTCTTGCGCGCACGCTTTGTTCGTCCGCTGGGACGTGTTAGGTCACTGGGACGTTTACCTTATTCGGCACTACAACCCGCTGGACGCAGCACGCTCGACTAAACGATCGATTCAATAAATCATATCGAAATTTCATTGAAAACGATCAAATTGCAAATTGTCAAAAATATTTTATAACTATTAACTTACGTTACTTATCTTAGCAATTTGCACAAGCTTTATTCACCTCGCACAAACAATGTCTTTATTCTATTATAGAGTGTTCTATTTATTTTCATTAATGTCAAACTCTTCATACTCACGTGCAAGGACATAATCGTCTGAGCGACGAACGCTCCGTTGTCAACAGCAAAATCGATAACAAAAAATTCTTGTTTTTTACTGTTAAAGATGTTTTTTTTTTTTGTTTGTTTTTCCCGTTACACCAAATTGCTCAAAGACCACTTTTCAACAATGAAATTTGGAGTGGATTTCCGTGTTACGTCGATCCGGCTCCAGTGTTTTCCGACCGTGCGCACAGAGCGACATTCTACGATTTTTATTGTCGTCTGCTTTGTCGAAGGAAAGAAAAATTGTTTCCTCAGTCTTCGCGCGAACGATTTGTTGGGCGAAAAAAAAAAAAAATTCGTCCTTTATCGACGCACGCACGGGAACGCGGATGATTTCAATAACCGGAAGGAAATAAAAATTCACAGTTCCACAGTCCAGTTACTTTACTTAAATTTCTTTTACACTGACAGCTCACTCTCGCGTCGAGCTATCTCGCCCGAACTCGCCGATTACCGCGAGGGCGCAAGCGCGTAAATATTGAGCGAAGCTTTCGCGTTGGATGCGCCGTGCACTTTTTCTCGACGCGAACCCGACGGGAGGTCGCACGGGAAACACTCTGACACTTGTTCTCGATCGAGCCGCACTATCGAGGACAATAGTCGCAATTCCATGCCCTCATCCAGCGACGGCTGTTCCGTTCTCAAAGGGAAACTGAAAATGATTGATGACGCTTTTGGGATTGCCCCAAAATCTTCGCCGATGCGGCGTTTTTTTTTTCTTCTTTTTTTTTTGCACTTTTGTGTTCACTCACCGAAAAGAACTATTGAAAACTACTGCAAAATACTACTAGCAGTATCCAGTAGTTAACTACTAATAAACTACGGAACTAATAAACTACTGCCCAGTGCTAAATTGGCGGACTACTGAAAACTACTCGAAGTTTTGAGCAGTTAACTACTGAATACTACTGGATATTTTGAGTAGTTAACTACTACTGAGTAGTTAACTACTCCAAACTACTATGAATGTCCAGTAGTTAACTACTAGGAATTCCCGTAGTTTTCAGTAGTTCACTACTGGGAATTCTCGTAGTTTCCAGTAGTTCACTACTGGGAATTCACGTAGTTTCCAGTAGTTCCCTGCTGGAATTTTGCCCTCACCGAAAGGAACTACTAGGGGTCCAGTAGTGACTACTGGAGGTTCAGTAGTCCCTGCTGGCATTGCAGTAGTCACTACACATGGAGTTACTACTTCCTAGTTACTCCTTAACAGTCAGTAATTATTACTGAGGACGTAGTAGTTCCTGCATCAGTAATTACTACTTATAAGTAGTTCTATTTCAGGATTCGGTAGTTAATGCATAAGCAGTTATTGCAGATAAGTAATTACTACTCGAGACTGCAGTCGTTCCTGTATAAGTAATTACTACAGATAAATAATTACTACTCTAGACAGCAGTAGTTCCTGTATAAGTTGTTACTACCTCTGTGTACTTATTAATTGAATCTCGAGATTCAAATAGTAACTACACAGAAGTGGTAACTACTCATACAGGAACTACTGCTGTCTCGAGTAGTACTTACTTATCCGCAATAACTGCTTATGCATTAACTACTGAATCCTGGAATAGAACTACTTATAAGTAGTAATTACTGATGCAGGAACTACTACGTCCTCAGTAATAATTACTGACTGTTGAGGAGTAACTACTAGGAAGTAGTAACTACATGTGTAGTAACTACTGCAACGCCAGCAGTGACTACTGAACCTCTAGTAGTCACTACTGGACCCCTAGTAGTTCTTTTCGGTGAGGGTTATTTTCTTGTAATAAAAATGCAGGTGTTTTTTTAATGAATATTTGTCTGGCGTTAAACAAATTACATCTCAAAGTTGATGCTACGAATAATCGTCGGAATAATGAGACTTTATTTTGTTCACTGAGAAATTCTATGTTCCCGGATTGGCGAGGTCCTCGTCAAACGAGAATTCCGCACGTGAGGCGATGTGCCCACATAGCACGGAAATATTTTTGAAAGGGTTAAATAATATATTTTTTTTTAATATTGAAAATATTTTATCAATATTGAGAAAATATTTGTGAAATGTTTTAAAAGCATCTTGAAAATATTTTCTTGTCCGCTCATAAGTCTTACATTGATATGTTTCGGAAATGCTTCGTTGAAGTGTTCTTTGAACATTTCAGCGATATGTAAATGATTGCATCACTAGAGCAATTTACATATACACAACCGCATAAACGCAAAACATTTATAGACATATTTTAGTGAAACATGAAATTATCAAATATTTCATGATATTTTATCATATATGTTTCGGACATATTTAAGAAACGTTTCGTTGGAATATTTCGATAGAATGTCTCACATTATTTTCATACGTTTTACAAATATTTCGTGCTATATGGGTGAATTATCGCCGCGCGGCAACGAAAACTGTACTGAATGCTGTTTTCAAACAGCAATCCGCTCAGGAAAAACAAAATTGTCATTTTCGGGAGAATCGGCAGACACGGTTTTCGCATGTACGGTCAGATGAAAAGTCTTATCGAAAACGAATATCATCTCGGCTTTCAATGAGACTTTTCATTAGACCACGCATGTCTGAATCCGTGAAAAAAAGTTGATTACGGTTTTTATTACCGACCGCGGTATTGCACATGCGCTTAAAGCTTCGTTCACATGAAAAGAAGCTTCCGGCAATTTAGCCGAGGGTGATCGGGAACGCGAATTATCGTTCGTTGAATGTTATCAATGCATTTTTTTATTAACATTTTTACACGAGTTCCTAGACGTATCTTATGTTCTTGCAACGTCTTATAACAATTATGCTTTCACGCGAAGTGAATCCCCTCTTGATTGAACGCGTGCAACAGACTGAAACGACATTCGAAATTTTAACGATAAGTACTCGTTGCTTCAATGAAATAATCGTTGTAATGCAGTACGGAACAAAAACGCAAGTGTTTACCGAAAAATCTACGAACCTTATGAAATCGTCCATGTCCATTGTTCGAGCTCGCTTATTTTCGGCGTCGACATTATGCAAAATTTTGGTTGCCATTTCCTTCATATCGAAGTCTTCGGGCAGAGGCTAAAAAACAAAGTGTTACACCACAGTCGGTTACAAATCGTCTTATCTATTTTCAATGGTAGATCCCTGTTTTATCATCGGAGAACTTACTTAAAATTTCAACTGAAATTCGAAAGAAATACTCACGATATTTTTCAAACTACAGTGGAGTTTGTAATTTTTCTCCAACATCGAGACCACGTTCGTCTGCTTGAAGGCCGCGGAAAGTGTTTTATTTTTTCGGACGAACGCGATCCTCGTCAAGCCGTCCCATTCGTGATAGTTTATGGGCAGTGGCGGATTGCGCGGTTCTATCCTCACGACGCTCGATTCGACTTTTGGCGGCGGTCGGAAATTGTTTTTGCCCACTTTCATCAGCATATCGACCCTGGCGAGGAGTTGCGTGTTTACGCTCAACCGGCAGTAGGTCTTGTCGCCGGGCTTCGCTACCAACCTCTCCGCGAATTCTCTCTGAAACATGAGTACGGCGCATCTGTTCGAGAAGAAAATGACATTTTAAAATTCATCGAAGATTAAGCAAGTAAGATACGAAACGAAATTCCAGATTGCGGAAGCTGGAAAATATCAAATGGCGAATATTTTTTTTTTGCGTCCGGTCATTTTTTGGTCAACTGATTGTCACGTGACCGTCGATTGACCGACCCGGTAATGACCGCACTGTGACAATAGCGATATTGGCTCTAAAAACCTCCACGTTTCCAATTAAAAAATTAACAAAGTACCAATGTCGTTAATCAGAAAACAATTACTTTTGTATTCATTTTATAATATTGTTTCATTGGTGGATTAATTGATTAAAAAATGAAAAAAAAACACGAATGATTACAAAGTCAAAAGGGTTCAAAAAATTCCTATCAGATTAATCCAGACATTTTTTATTGAATTTTAAAATCATTTTAGAAATATTTTCAATCTTTCAAATGTTACGAAATATTTCTTAAATATTTGAGAAAAAATAACGACAAAATATTTTTAATTTCACGTTTTACTGATATATTTCATGCGAGTGTGTATATGCAAATTGGATTGGCTGATGCAATTGTTCACATTTCGCTGAAATGTTTGAAGAGCCCTTCGGAAAGATTTCAATGTAAGACTTACGAGCGGACAAAAAAATATTTTCGAAATGTTTTCAAAACGTTTCACAAATATTTTTTAATATTGATAAAATATTTGCAATATATCAAAAAAATATTTTAAACATTCAAAAATATTTCCATTATAGCTATAGATATTTATAAATTGATTTTTTAAATTTTTTGCTGTTTTGATCATACTTCTGACCTTTATAAAAAAATAACGGTCACGCCACGACAAACATTTTCCGGAATAAGAAAAGGCGGTCAATTAACGGTTATTTTTCGTCAATTGACGCTTAAAAAGAATTACCGTAACGGCACATCTCAATCGTCAACAAAAAATTATGACGATATATTCATTAAGGCCGGTCTGAAAGTCAACATAACTTTGAAAAAAATTCGAATACATTTTCGGCTTTACCGACTAAAAAAAGGATTTCGAAGCCCGTTGCGTGATCGTTGGACGCCTACGACCTTGCCGACAATTTTTTAGTCGGTAACGTCGTTTAAGGCAAGATAAACACACTTTCGTACCCGCCCGAACCGTGCTCGGTCGGTAACGGAAACTGTAATTCATGTATTTTTTTTTTTTTTTTTTTTTCACTCGTACCGACAATTTCCGATTAGAATGAAATTCTTACACGAAGCCGCTATCAATCCCAAGTTTTGACATACCTGAACAGTGGCCTGTGCAGCAGCAGTTTGAAGACCAAGGGCGACGATATTTGATATGGAACATTGGCGACGCAAATATCGAAAAACGGCAGGTCCGTTTTCAGCACGTCGCCGACCATTATCAGCAGCTTCGGTTGCAACGCGCTGCCTTGCACGCGTTTCTGAAGTTCCGCCACCATTCTCGTGTCCACCTCGCAGGCAATTACTTTTTTACATTTCTCCAGCATTTTAACGGTCATATTTCCCGTGCCGGGACCAATTTCGAGAACAACATCCGTCGGTCTCAGCGCCGCTTTCTCCACCATGTTCTGTATAATCAGGGGATTTTTCAAGATGTGCTGACCGAAATCCTTGTTGAATAGAATACCTACAGAGTACAACGTCTGAATCAACGAGTCGTTCGATTTGTAGGTTAAGCTCGTAAACAAATATTTACTACTCGAGTAACCTCAGTAATATCAAAAGAATCAACGAAAATGTGGGGGGAAAAGATCTAAAGATCATTTCATCGAGTAGCGACGGTTTTGCAACGACAAAAATAACACACCGAAAGGCTGTTATTGTCGCGATAAAGTGATTGTGACACTTGCCTTGTTTCGCGATTTCCGTGTGAATGCGGGACTTCTTTTCCGAACGTACTTTCGGCATTGTGCCAAAGGTCAATTGCACTTCGATCTATGATTATTTATTTCCGCACGTTACTGCCTATTTTATCCGTGCTCTTAGGCTGTGACAGATTCACCCACGTGTTCGACGGCGTGCATCGATGCACGCACAGTGAACGTAAGAATTGCGCTACCGGAGCGCCATCATCGGTGTCTTTTTGCACTCAGCAGTGAGTTGTCTGTCGTACGCGACAGAGTTACCTTCTCAGTTCTCAGTAAGTCGCCTTACCGCGAGAGTCGGTCCGCGTCACATCGCTCCGGCCTGTTTCACATGGTCTTTAAGACGAGGCTAAATACCGACAGTTTCACCTGAATACTTTGATCCCATTTTTCTCCGCGATTACTAATCAAAATTGAATACAAATTTGACAGTCGCTGCAGAATATCTGAACGAAGTGCGCCCCCGGTTTTCTTTTTTTGTTTTTTTTTATAAAATCGGAAAAAAAAATTACAGAGTAGTTACCATGCGGAATCTATAATAATAAGAATCTATAATAATAAGGAAGGAAGGAATCTATAATAATAATAAATTACAGAGTAGTTACCATGCGGAATCTATAATAATAGAGTTGTAAGTAATGATATTTGTAGTTAGGGGGAGGCCAAATACCGACAGTTTCACCTAAAAACTTTGATCCCATTTTTCTCCAAGATGACTGTCGGATACATGAGTGTGCGCGTGAGAGCGGTAGAGAGATGGCGGTGAGATGGGTGCGAGCGGGTTAAGAGACAGCGAATAATCGTTGCCACGGACTCGAATAAAAGGGAACCAGTCGAGACTCGATCGTTGCCGTGAATGATTGTACGGTTGAGGATAAATAAATGTTAATTTCTATATTACAACTCAATATGTGTAAAACATCATTTATTGGCGAATTGCTCCACATGACTAATTAAAATTGAATACAAATTTGACAGTCGCTGCAGAATATCTGAACGAAGTGCGCCCCCGGTTTTTTTTTTTTTTTTTTTTTATAAAATCAGAAAAAAAAATTACAGAGTAGTTACCATGCGGAATCTATAATAATAAAGTTGTAAGTAATGAACTTAACAGCCGTCAAAAAGACGAGCTGGGCGCACTGGCCAGTAAATGAGTACACATGTTGATACATGTTTGATAGCATTTCATGAAATGACGTCTGAGAAAAATGGGACGAAAAGATATGCGATAAATGTCGGTACACTTTAAAAAAATTGCTTGTCAAAGTATTCCGAACGTTAGTTCGCCTTGTTAGTATTCGGTGAGGGACAAATCGACGGCAGCGCCCTCCCATCGGAATCTTGTGAACTGACCGTTCGGGAGACTTTGACAAGCGATTTTCTAACGGTGTACCGACATTTACCGCATATTTAATCGGCCCATTTTTCTCAGACGTCATTTCATGAAATGCTATCAAACATGTATCAAGTTGTGCACTCATTTACTGGCTAGTGCGCCCCGCTCGTCTTTTTGACAGCTGTGAAGCAGAAATATCATTACTTACAACTTTATTATTATAGATTCCGCATGGTAACTACTCGGCAATTTTTTTCCGATTTTATTTTAAAACAAAAGCGGGGCGCACTTCGTTCAGATATTCTGCAGCGACTATCAAATTTGTATTCAATTTTAATTAGTCATCTCGGAGAAAAATGGGATCAAAGTTTTTAGGTGAAACTGTCGGTATTTAGCCTCCCCTTAAGGTGAAGTGCAACTACTCGGTCGGTAACAAAAACTGTTTCTCAAATTTCTCTGAGACGATTGATTTTTAGTGAAAAATACGAGAACGGCCAACTAGACGCAGTAATTCTGCAGTTGGCTATTCTCATCATTTACTCAAGAAATAAACGGCTTGGGAGATATTTGGGAAGCGAAATTGCAGCTATCTCTCTCGCACTCATGCCGGCTACACTTCACCTTGAGGGGCTGCTGGACCTTCCTGTTTTACCAACGGAAATAGGTGATTTCGTAGTTTCCGCTTCACACCATCGATATGGTGCGGATATGCTTCAAATTCTACAGGACTGTAAAATAGCCATAAGCGCATCGGCGTGCACTTAAATTTCGGTTGAAAACGTCCAAGAAATGAAGAAAATCGAATATAACAGATTGTTACAGAAACCAATATGGCTGCTGAAAATACCAACAGCATCTATTTTGTAAGATATAAAATATTCTGGAATTCATATACATAAGACGAAAGCGCACGCCGATTCTCTGATATTCCCAGAATATTAAAAAATCATCACGAAGTCTATTACACCAAAAAAAAAATCGATGTGAAGTGTAAACTACGTTTACGTTTGCTTTTCACGTGTGAAAAGTGATCAAAGCCGACAAAACGTGCATGAATGCGGTGTAGGAAACGACAGTGGCACCACCGGTGCGGCAATCGTGACACTACTTTCATGCTTTTTGTCCAAACTGTTATATTCAATCTTGTCAATTCCTTGGACGTTGTTCATAAAAATTTAACTGTACATCGAAGCGTATATGTCAATATTATAGTTCTGCACGATATGAAGCATATGCGTAGGATACTAACTATGCTAAATTGAAACTAGGAAATCGCCTAGTCCCGTCGGTAAAAAAGGTTAAAAACGGGTCCAGCATCCCCTTAAAGCTTAACTGACCTGCGTACGCGTTCACATACTTTCTTTCTTGTTCAGTGTAATCGTGAAGAATTTGAACTTCTCGTTCTCAAGGCCACACAAGCCAATCGGTGCGGATGCGATTTAGCAGCTTCAACATCCGCGTGCATGAGATAATGTTGACTGCGTAATTTGCGTATAATATAAATAATTGTGGCTGAAGGACTTCGGTCGATGGCCAATACATATATGACATATATGTGATTGAAGTTTGCTATGTATTGAAAACTGTTCCATGTTATACACTGTCAGTAAATCCACTACTACCACTGTAAATAACTCAATACAGCCAAGTTGCAATGTGAAGTAAGCATCTTTGTGAAGCTATAAAGGCCAAAGGATGTAATCGAAATACAGTGAAGAAACATGTCCCAATCTTCGTAGTATTGAAGAATAGTCATCATCATAGCTATGGTGGGCGCGCAACTGAGGAGTATTACCAGCTTAACAGCTGAGAAGCCGCATCTGGTACGAGTAGTCATGTACGGCCATTGTTCCACGATTGACATGAGAATTTTAGTCGTTCTATAATACCGGTGTTGAAAAAAGTCCATCGTTCCTCGAACCATCAACGACGAATGCTTCAGGGCTACTGTTGCTGAAATCCACCGCGCAGATTTCCCCCTCCACGCGTATCATTTTTCTGTCTCAACGTGGTTTCTCCGTGCAATTATTATGTCGTGGATTGGCGGATGTTTAAATTGCGCAGTACAACCCTTGCGATACACTATAAAACCTGAGAAATGCCGAGTTTCCGTAGATATTTCTCTGTAAAATGTTGATCTATTGCAGTCAATTGAGACACAAACTATTTGCAGCTCTCCTTCGACTCAGAATGGCGGGCTGGCGTTTATCTGACTTGAACACGTATCGAGTATCGCCCTTTGTGAATGACGCAGTCTTATGAGAGATTCAGTGCATAGAATAATATCGCTCTTTGACTAAATTGTCCGGCACTTAGCCAAGAAGTGTTCTCACCATCGTTACGTAAGGATTCTTATTCCGGTCCGACTGAGAACGGAGAGGTGTTTCTTATCTGACTTTGGCACGTATCGACATAGTCTCCCTGTGTTCTCACAGAACCTCAGTATTATGTGGGAGCCAAAGTATAGAAGAATATCGATCTTGTACTAAAGTGTGGGACATTTTTCAACGAGTATTCTCACTATCGTTGTATAAGAAAATGGGGGAAAACGAGATGCGCATAAATAAATTTAAATAAAAACAAACAATATTACGTTTTTAGTAATGCTTGAAAAAAAAACAAAAAATCAAATCCTCTAAAATCTGAGCGCTTGAATAGATGTCGGTCAAATCCAATACCAAAGGTCTTTGATCAAAATACATATTATATTCGCGTGCAGTTTTAAGGCGATAGCTCAAACTTAACGCAAGTTAGAGATACTAGACATTTTTCAAAAAATTCAAAATTCCGTTAAATTTCCACTTGGGCCCCAATCTTCATTAAAATTGCACTCAATGAAGAGGCATGTATACTCTACAAGTGTATCACATTTCAGCTGGCTATTTTAAACCGTTGTCTCAAACCAAGGATGCAAGTCTGTCACACATATGCACACATACACACATACATCCAGACGCCATGTAAAAATTAAATTTTTCGACGTTTCAGACTGTTTTAGTACTTTGTCACTAAAATCTCGAATATTTTTTTTTGTTTTTTTTTTTAATGAAAATATGGCGTCCTCTATGGGGAAGAAAAATATCTATGCATTATCATATGTTAGTGGCGAATTAGCCATTAAAATACCTAATCAACTTTTATGTCATCCATGTCAGAAGAAAATGCCGTTGCAGAGCTCTTGTCTGCTGAGGCGAAGGTCGTCGGTTCGATCACAACTTCTGTCGAAAGGTTTTCCCAACATAATTAAAACGAGATTTGCCTCATAAGCAACAGCAACAAGGCAGAAACACACTTACACAAGAATAATATTTGAACTAGCGATCGGGCGCTTCGCGCCCGACACTAGGTTCGTTTGTTTATGTTACTTATTGTTGTCAGTAGATTATGACAAATGATTCGTCTATTGAAACGCGATCGCCGGATAATATATTCTCAAGGAACCGAATCTCACTTCCGATTCGAATTTCGAATTGCCCACCCATGCGCTATATGGGATTTGAGATTTTCGGATTTCACTCCCATGTGCTATGAACGCCGAAATCTCGAGAATATAGCATATGGGACTAATTTAGGGGGTACCCTACCCGTGGAAAAATGAGAAGGGGGTACCTTCGCCAGTTTTTTTTGATGAAAATGGTTTAAAAAAATAATAATTTTAGAATTTTTTCGTTAATGAAATCGGTTGGGAAAGTTGCCAATTAAAAACAATGGCGAAGGTTTTAATTCGATATCTTGAAATGTTTTTTGTTCGAGAACCATTCTATATGCTAACAATTCGAAATTTTGGTTTGTTAGCATATAGAATGGTTTTCGAAAGTTGTTCATTTTAATGAGGGCGCTAACGTAACGTGACATCGTCGATACATTGTCTCAAACGGCGGTAGATCCATTCTTTAAGTTAGGAAAGATACCAATTGTTACCGACAGTATTAATTAGTTGTCTAAAAAAAAAAAAAAAAAATTAAAATGTTTATTTCTGTATAGAGACGATGCGAACAAAACTCCGTCTATAGCGAAAACTGTGATTCTTTTTTTGTCAAGAGCTGCCGAACATTATGAGTTACATGCAAACTTATTAGGGTTTTCGTGTAACAGTTGAGCTGATGCTTAATAATTTGGTCTTGGAAAAGTGTAAAACCCAAGGAAAAAAATAGATTGCAGTTTTCTTTACCGATTGAGCCTGGCTCAAACGTGGGTGAGAGGTGGAATTGTTATTCGACACACAATTACGCAGCCCTTGTGAACAATTTACATTTCAAAATTCGGCAAATTTGGACGTAGGTAGATAAGTAAGTGCATAAAACACCGCGGAAAAGTATGATGAATGTTGTTGCACCAATGTGGTCCCACACTCTATGTGGACATGCTGTATGTAAATGTTATGGCGGCGAATGATAAAATAAAAGTTGATCGTTGGTGAATTCCTCGAGACCCGGAAGTCTCGAGTTGCCGCCAGCTTTTTTCAGCTTCCGATAAACTTGAAATACCGCTTTAATACCAGGCGTATCGACGGTACTTTTTCCTCTGGAGCGTGGTCCTTTGTTAAGAGACCTTCATGATCCCATCGACTGTAATAAATAATTATTTAAATAAGTACAATCTATCATCGCGCTTCGAATAACATTAGAATAGTTTCCGCGAAAGTCATAGAAACCTCTTCAAGGTTTTCAGGGTTTTAAGGGTTTTCGTCTCTCCGCAGTAGCCCTCGAATAGGTTGTGGAAACAATCGGCTTCTCGCATGCGTTTGGAAAGCTCCGTTTCGTTACCGTCTTTATCGACTATTAACCCTACCTATATCTTCACTTTGAAAGACGCTACTTCCATGGTGGTGGTTCGTGACTGCTTTACGGTTCCGTCAGTCGAGTGCGGTTGCGCCGTCCCCAGAAGTGAACCGCTCAACGTCCACGTCAAGCCTTCTCACACCCCAGGCAAGCGTTTAATGTAATATGAATTTCAATTGGCTGCGGTGGAAGACCATTTTTCGAGAAAATATGTTTAAAGTTATTCATGCGGCTCGCGAACGGAAGTTCAATACGCCGCACTATACACTCACGTATCGCTGTCACTCAACGTTGATACCTTGATGTAATTCTATGAAAATCCTTCGCAAGAGAAAAACAATGAAATGCGCTGTAAAAAATGCGCGTGAGGTGTACATCACGGAACAGCAGTAGTAGTCCTGAAGCCGTCATCGAAGGTACTTTGTATCACGATGAACGCGTTTGAACACCGTTACTATAGATTAAGTAAAATCTTGATGATGCTCATCGGACAATGGCCGTATCAGAGCATACGTGTCAAACGCGGCATTCTTGCCGTTTTACTTATTCTCATCGCCACCGAAATCGTACCTCAGATACTAGCCGTTGTGAAGTATCGGGACAACACGGCAAAGCTCCTGGAATGCCTTATTCTATACGTATCCGGTGCAATATCCGGTATGAAGTTGCTCAGTTTTATGGTGCACTCGCAGAAGGTCAGTTATAATTTCGTAAATTGCAACATCATAATTGCGGCGAGAGAGAGAGAGACTGATGAGGATCCGTACAGAGATTGAAGATGATAAATCGCATTCATACGGATTGGCAAGTATGGGCACGAGATCGAGAAGTTAACATTCTTCACAGATACACTGCACAGGGAGAAAAGTTAACTATTCTGTATACAGGTTTATCAAGTGTGGTAAGGGATAGTTCGAATTTGACAAATGCTTTAAACATTTATCGATTTTACGTATAGCACTGGCGTATTCGTCATTCTTTGTGATTATGATGGAACCACTCATGCCAACGATCGTTGACATTTTTACGAGGAACGGCACTGCATCCAGAGAATTTCCATATCCTATCGTCTATTATAATTTCGATGAGCAGAAATATTATTTTTACTTGATTGTGTATTCAATCGTATGCGCATGGTTGGTTATGACGATCGTAATAAGCAATGACGTTGTACTAATCACTTACGTACAACACGTCTGTGGTGTTTTTGCCGCGCTGGGGTAAGTCGATGACTGATTGATCGGTGTAATACGCATTCCAAAATTTTGACTGAAACCTTCAGGCATAAATTACATCGAATTGCGAATAATGACACATCAGTAGAGAGAGGAGAAAAACCAGATGAACTGAGAAAAGAAGACATATTAAACCTAGCTTCCTGCATCGACATACACAATGGTGCTATCGAGTGAGATCTTTTAGATAATTGATCTAGTTAAAGTAACGAATATAATTAATAAAACTACTTCTGTTAGATACGCCAATCTCATCGAGGCAAGTTACACACGGATTATGTTTATGACCACTAGTCTTGGTATGATTCTGATTAATGCAGTAGGACTTCAGGTAAAAAGTTACTATCACACGGATACAAAATGATGACACATACTATATTTTTTTTTCCTGGCTATGACGAATACCATTCCGAATTGACGAATAACCTCTAAATTCAGGTTTTAATAGGAACAAGCGATCCCACAACATTCACAAGATTCCTATGTTTCGTATTGGGTATAATGTGTTACTTCTACATAGAATGCTACGTTTCTCAAATACTGATGGATCACAGTATCATTATACGCTTTTATATGTAAGCTGCTATCCTCCCTATATATATATATATATATATAAAATGAGGCTCGAAAGTTTGACCTACTCGCGACCTTCGTGCCCTTGCTTAGTCAGTGATGGTTACGTTACAGAGACAACTTCAGTACACTAGTACCCCGATTTTTCGAGCCCCGATTTTTCGAGTTGCCCCCACTACACGCCACATATCGATCGCGTGGCGGCGTGGAAGGGGAAACGCTGAGTCGGGCCCGACAGTGCCGGCGCTAAACGTTCGCATTTACGAGTGAAATATTTATCTACTGGCGGGTGACTAAGGGTAAACCACGGTCTTACATACAGGTCTGGAAACGACGGTGGTGGGGGAAGGATCGCTTAGCGTCCAGTTTTCGTAGCTTCAATTATCGGCCGCATGGCGCGCATCGGAAAGGGGATGTCGAGTGCGAAAGAGACAGCGATATGTCTCTGTCTTGTTCACAGCGCATTTTATTTGATTTGTACTCTGTTTTGCAGTGAGATACCACACAGGATTTTATCATTTTCATACAATCAATTTGTCAATGAGAATTTTAGAAATTTTTACCCGAACGATTTTACACGAAACGCGAAGACAGAACTGTACGATTTAGGTTAGTCCGACAACATCCCCCGACCACAGCGCCGCAAGGTCGTATGACTTTCGCCTATGAAATATGCCCGTCGGTTCCAGACCTGTATGTAAGACCGTGGGGTAAACGCACGGTCTTACGTACAGGTCTGGAAACGACGGCCGTTTTCCATAGGCGAAAGTGGGCCGCTTAGTGTCCAAACTTTTATTTTTCTAATCGTTACCACCTTGCGGCGCTGTGGTCGGGGGATATTGTCGGACTAACCCACGGTCTTACATACAGGTCTGGAAACGACGGTGGTGGGGGAAGGGTCGCTCTTAGCGTCCAATTTTCGCAGCTTCAATTTTCGGCCGCATGGTGCGCATCGGAAAGAGGATGTCGAGTGCGAAATAGACAGACATATGTGACTGTCTTGCTCGCAGCGCATTTTATTTTATTTGTACCCTGTTTTGCAGTGAGGTACCACACAGGATTTCGTCATTTTTGTACGATCAATTTGTCAATGAGAATTTTTTACATTTTTAGACGCACGATTTTACACGAAACGCGAAGACAGAACTGTACGATTTAGGTTAGTCCGACAACATCCCCCGACCACAGCGCCGCAAGGTGGCAGCGATTAGAACAAAAAGTTTGGACACTAAGCGGCGCACTTTCGCCTATGGAAAACGGCCGTCGTTTCCAAACCTGCATGTAAGACCGTGGACTAACCTAAACCGGTAGAGTTCTGTCTTCGCGATTCGTGTAAAATCGTGCGTGTAAAAATTTAAAAAATTCTCATTGACAAATTGATCGTACAAAAATGACGAAATCCTGTGCGGTACCTCACTGCAAAACAGGGTACAAATCAAATTAAATGCGCTGTAAGCAAGACAGAGAAATATGGCTGTCTCTTTCGCACTCGACATCCCCTTTCCGATGCGCACCATGCGGCCGAAAAATTGAAGCTGCGAAAACTGGACGCTAAGCGACCCTTCCCCCACCATCGTCGTTTTCAGACCTGTATGTAAGACCGTGGGGTAAACGATACGGAACTGTTCGGGACGGGGCAAACGCAAGCCTCGAGGTGGGGATCAGAGATGCGGCGCTGGTCCCGTCGCTATGAGAAAAATCGAGGACCCAGTGTACGTGTTTTCCGTTAATGCTATATTAACACTCTCTTAAAAACGACATGATACTCGAACGATTGAGATCAATATATGGGAATAGTGGAAATCATGAAATCAATTTTTGTAGTCAATCAGGATCGTCCTTTTTTTTTAGTGCGACAGGGCCATTTAGCTCGAGCGCGAGATCGAGCTGTGATAAAAAACTAACACAAATCGAGCGCGCCATCGGTAGCTTAGGCCATAATTATAATGGTTAATATTTTTGCTAGTAAAGTTACCTGTTACGTTGTTGGTCATCTAAGTACGCACGATCGACTACTAAAAATTTTCATTTTCATTTGTAATCCCATTGCGGTTCGTTTCCACCCTGAAAACAAAAAAAAAACCACTAATGAGGTGAAAAACAAAAAATCTTTTATATTGCGTGAAATCCAGCGGAGCGATAAAATTCATAAAATTCATAAGAAAAAAGTATTCGCTTCATTGAGCAGTTATTTACCGTGCCATTTAATCAGTTGCTTACCCAACTCACACCGCTCATTTTCGTTAGTAGGATGTGCCAACCCAACCTAACCTAGCCGAGCATTCTTGAAACGCTCGCTGTTACGTTCTTTCTACTAAAGAGTAAAAGACTGGGAGGCATTGTATTATAAAAAGTCTTCTTCCACGTAGATACCAGAGCCAATGGTACAAACTGTCGCCCACAGCTGTGAAAAGCTTACAATTTATGATGATGCGTTCTACCAGACCCTGCCAATTGACAATTGGAAAAATGGTGATCCTGTCCGTAAGAACTTTCTGGCTGGTTAGAAGCATTATTGTTTCATTGCTAAAGAATTGGCTCGTGTCCAAGACATTTTTAAATTGGAATAAAATTAATGAGTTTTTTTTTTTTTTGTATATTTCAGACACTAAAGACAACCATCTCGTTCTTTGGCTTTATCCGTTCGACACAGGGATTATAAACTTTGTATAGACGTTGTCGAGATGGAAGACATCAGGTGTTATCATTGAAGCAAAATGGCATAATTTTGGAGGAATTCATTAATTAATGGAATTATTGCGATAACTATTTGAGTTTCGATGTTATCCGTTAACCCGGAATCCTCGAACCAATATTGCACATGCACACTCGAGCACGATCCTGCCTGACGCTGCCTCCTTGAAGATCGCCAGGGAGCCTTCGAATCCAAGATTTGTCAGGTTGTTTGCCTGGCGCGTGAGCCTGGCTACGGCTGATCTCGCTCCGAATTCGGAGCCCACTTGGGGTTTCATAAAGTTCCGAACGTTCTGAATTATTCTTGTAGGTGCATGCGCATGGATTTTTTGGCTGATGGTGTTGTGCAGTTGAGTAGTCCGTTCACTATCTTGAGTAGCGTTCGCGTGTCATAGAAGCCCCTGAGTGTCTCGAGACTAGGGATGCGAAGGCTCGGACTATCCACTCATGATCGTCTCGGACGATGAACATACCAAGCTTACACGTCCCATGTCGAAGTAGTCGATGTTGAAACTTCTCGAGTCTCTATATGTGTACCATATATCCTGGTGTGCAGACTTCCGATGCATAGTTTAGAATAGGTCGAACCAACATCGGCCGAATTATGAAACAGTATTTATTAGGGTGTTTCTCAAAAAGGACATTTTTTTTTTAAATGTTGGTCCCACCCTCTTAAAGTATAGAATTCGATTAAAAATTGAACCTCGCAAAAAGCGGTTCCTAGCAAAAAAAATCGTAAGTGATGCCGCATTCGATGTTTGTACCCAAAAAATGCGGCACCTTTTAAACATAATTGTCAATGACCACCTCTCGGGAGGTGTTTTTTTATATGAAAATATATACTTTTGGAGGGTGGGAAGAATTTTTTTTCAACAAATTCACCCTACTGGACATTTATAGTTTTCTGTATACGAATTAAAAAATCAAAATCGTTTGGGTTTATTAAAAAAAAAAAGACAAAAAGTTAACCTTCCGCCCCGTAGAACTACATTTTTTTATCGATGAAAAAATCCAGCGAAAGGCAGTCACTGACAATTAAGTTTGAGAGGTGCCGCATTTTTGGGTACAAACGTCGAATGCTGCACCTCTTAGGATTTTTTTCGAGGCACCGCCTTTCACAAGGTTCAATTTGCGATTGAAATCTGTAGTTTAACAAGATGGGAGGAACATTAAAAAAAAAAAAAAAAAATGAATTTTTTTGACACACCCCAGTATTTATATATTGATTCGTGTCGAAAAACTGATTTCGAGGAATCGATTTCGGTATCTTTGAAATTAAATTTATTTTATTATCTTGAGGAAGTACGTAAAATAAATTCGCGTGCCGATGAGTTCGTCGTCATTGTCGATATTTACCGTTCATCGAAAACAAGTTATCCTGTGTCGCGGGAGCAGCAGCTACATAGCAGATGAAGACTTCAACGTCTTCATTGGCCATGGTAGGGTGAACTGATGAGACCGACGTTTGGGCCAACTTCGAAGTTCGCGATGCCACCATTGGTATGTGAGCTTGGCCCGATTATCTATCGAACCTTGGATTATAAGTCCGGCCAGATGGTGGCAGCTTATATTGGCCCTAAGGTCATTCATGATGTTTGGCCGATGTTTGGTCTTTCAATGTAGACCCTCTATAGGTTACATATATATAGGGCAAGAATCGTTTGTCGTATACTTTTTTTGAATATTGTAAAAGTGGAAGTATCCCTATCCCTTATTTTATGCTTCGCATGTCTGGATGATATTGTATTTTATATATTTTCAGTAGCGGGTACTCTCAAAGTGATCCTACTCCGCCAATGTATTGCCTAAGCGTATTGATTGACGATGGCGTACGGAACTCAAATAATACGCACGTTTTGCCTGAATTAAAGAACGTGCCATTTTGCATGCTCTTATATTGACGCTCGGACACACTTTCGCTTGTGAAAAATAACTTGGCTTGTCGTCATCTAGCGGCGAAACCCGCTGGCTAATGGCTCAATGTTGGCGTCGCATCGGCAAACCGACGATTGGCGGGTTGATAGTCGGCCGAACATTGACCTAAACTCGGCAGATCAATGGTTCATCAGTCCATGCATCATCAGACCGACGGTCGGCGAATCGATCTTCGGCTGAACATTGACTTAAAATCGGCTGATCGATGATTGGTGAATTCACGCTCGATCGAACATTGGTCTCAAATCGTCGAACCAATGATCGGCAAACCAATACCAATACTTCGCCGAACATTCGTCGAACGTTACGGACAATTTTCATATAAGTTCGCGAGCATTGAAAGTCCGGTACAGAATGTAAATGTAAATAAATTGTCATTATGCGATAAGACATGTGATAATTTTAAATGATCATTATCGAATATTTATATAAACTATTATTGGGTAACTGATTTCGAAAAATCGATTCGTGTAACTTTGAAATGCTGTTTACTTGATTAACTTGTGCAAGCATGTGCAGTAAATTGGCTTGGATATAACTTACCCGTGTCGCTGTCATATCTGCGTTTTAATAAAATTCAATTGCAAATTAGTTTAAATTATTAGTCGACAAAAAAAAACGTGTTTTTCCACAATTTAAGTATGAAAGTTATGGCAAAAATACTTAGCAACAATAGGGCCGCTCTAATTTGGTCGTAGAGAGAGAACTGGAGAGCACGTTAAAGAGGGGGGAAAAAAAAAAATGCCACAGCGTAAGTATGGTGAAAATTTCGCTGCGTGAATGTCAGCCTATACTGTTTGTGCACTGTTAAACATTTCTGTTTGAAAATTCATAAAATGTATACGAAGTTTTATGTATAATACGGCATATGAAATTTCATTGACATGTATGTAAGAATATTGCATTATCGGTATATTAAAAGCAATATTGTTTCTACAATATTTGTAACAATATCATAATTTTCATATACGGATGTCTTAATTTTCAATGCCATCATCGGTAATTTTAATGTACAAGTGTTGCATTTAAGGAGGGAGTCTCGCTGCGCGCTGACTTCGCATAAGTTCGACAGAAATAAGAGAAAATTGCAAGTACTTCTTGATGGTATAAAAATCTGAAAAAATTCATGCATACTAAAGGTACTGAAAAGATTAATTTTGCACAATAATAATAACAAAATGTTATTAACAAATTGATGAAAAAAACAATTGCTTAACAAATTTACCCGCAACCCAACTTTTTTTTTTCGTGAAAATGATTCGTTTATTTTTCTGAATACGTATGAATTTTTTCAGATTTTTCAGTAATCGTTGATTTTTTTTTTTTTTCATGGAAAAATCAACGATTACTGAAAAATCTGAAAAAATTCATGCGTATTGATTTTTTTTTTTTTTTTCATGGAAAAATCAACGATTACTGAAAAATCTGAAAAAATTCATGCGTATTCAGAAAAATAAACGAATCATTTTCACGAAAAAAAAAGTTGGGTTGCGGGCAAATTTGTTAAGCAATTATTTTTTTCATCAATTTGTTAATAACATTTTGTAATTATTATTGTGCAAAATTAATCTTCTCAGTACCTTTAGTATGCATGAATTTTTTCAGATTTTTATACCATCAAGAAGTACTTGAAATTTTTCTATTATTTTTGTCGAACTTATGCGAAGTCACCCTCAGCGAGACTCCCTCCTTAAGGGGACGCTGGACCCGTTTTTAACCTTTTTTTACCGACGGGACTAGGCGATTTCCTAGTTTCAATTTAGCACAGTTAATATGCTACGCATATGCTTCAAATCGTGCAGGACTATAATATTGACATACACGCTTCGATGTACAGTTAAATTTTTATGAACAACGCCCAAGGAATTGAGAAAATTGAATATAACAGTTTGGACAAAAAGCATGAAAGTAGCGTCACGATTGCCGCACCGGTGGTGCCACTGTCGTTTCCTACAGCGCATTCATGCACGTTTTGTCGGCATTGATCACTTTTCACACGTGAAAAGCAAACGTAAACGTAGTTTACACTTCGCATCGATTTTTTTTTTTTTTTGGTGTAATAGACTTCGTGATGATTTTTTAATATTCTGGGAATATCAGAGAATCGGCGTGCGCTTTCGTCTTATGTATATGAATTCCAGAATATTTTATATCTTACAAAATAGATGCTGTTGGTATTTTCAGCAGCCATATTGGTTTCCGTAACAATCTGTTATATTCGATTTTCTTCATTTCCTGGACGTTTTCAACTGAAATTCAAGTGCACGCCGATGCGCTTATGGCTATTTTACAATTCTGCAGAATTTGAAGCATATCCGTACCGTATCAATGGTGTGAAGCGGAAACTACGAAATCACCTATTTCCGTTGGTAAAACAGGAAGGTCCAGCAGCCCCTTAAGATTACTTCATTAAAATTCAAATACAATGTATATGAATTCTAATTTCATATACCTAGGTTTGTAAATTTCATAATATTTTTAACAGTGTGCGTCTTACGTTTTCTTTCTTTTCTTTTTTTTTTTTTTTTTTTTTAATCCGTGTAGCGCCGAAAAATGAAACAGGTGATAGATGAAAAGTCACTGAATACTTAAAAAAAAAAAAAAAAAAAAAGACTCCGTATCAATGGTGTGAAGCGGAAACTACGAAATCACCTATTTCCGTTGGTAAAACAGGAAGGTCCAGCAGCCCCTTAAGATTACTTCATTAAAATTCAAATACAATGTATATGAATTCTAATTTCATATACCTAGGTTTGTAAATTTCATAATATTTTTAACAGTGTGCGTCTTAGGTTTTCTTTCTTTTTTTTTTTTTTTTTTTTTTTTTTTTAATCCGTGTAGCGCGGAAAAATGAAACAGGTGATAGACGAAAAGTCACTGAATACTTAAAAAAAAAAAAAAAAAAAAAAGACTACCCTGCGTACTATTAATGAAAAAAAAAAAAATCCACAGCTTTACATTCCAGTTCACACTGTTTAACAATTAAGTGCAAGTTATACCAAATGTCATTGTGACTAGTAAATATATAATGTTTTACCATTAGCCATCATTGACTTATATATACTCTGTCTAGTTCGGATTAAACGGGACATCGATTATCCGGGGACTCTTCGGGTCCCGAACATCCCGCTTAATCGGGGTTCCACTGTAGTTGGTCGGTGAACGGGCGAGTTATTGGGGTCAGCGATAATGTCACACGTGATCGCTGCGCTACAATTTACGAGGTGCCGAGAACGCGATTTCTTCGACTCCCGTCTCGGATCATGTATTTTATTTAATGTCAAACTCGACGGCTTGAACAGCACAGTAAAGCCGCGGGTTTCTCCGCAGAGATATGTCGTTGGATCTCCTTATATTCATAAATACTTTTATCGTGATCAGTGCCGTTACTCGCAGATCACAAGTTTTTTTTGTTTTGTTTTTAACTTTCGACGATTTTCGGTCAAACGAGACGTATGGAAAACAACAGTATGTGCAAAGGGGATGTATTGGTCTGCAAATAAAACACTCGATAACGAAGCAAATCTTCCTCCCGATACCCCTTGACCCGTCATTTAAATTGAGGGGAAAGCTCCTTGCGTGATCAGAACATCCCGGTCTGTAATCGCGGTCAGTTCTACTGCTAAGAAGTACAAATCGAATATGTTAAAGTCTGTGCTCTTGTGCGTTATTATATGGCACGAAATGTGCGAATTTTCCAATTGCGCAAAGCAATTTTTTACCGACACTCATGTTCCGAAATTGCATGAGATTGTTTTGCCGAAAGTCAACGATACGAATGTGAAAAGTAAGTGCAGTAAAATCAAATAGTTAAGTTGATAAATAGATTGATGAATTAATGAATAAATACACAAGCATAATAAATAAATACAGAAAATAATAAATAAATACACAAGTTAATGAATTAATTCATCGGGCTTTGCGAAGCCAATGTGTCGAAGAGCAGTTCGGGTGTAGGGGAGGACCGCGGGGGCAAAATGGCAGAGCAGTGCAAAACGCGAGACAGTGAAGGCAAAACTCAATCTTACGATAATTTTTCGATGCCCCACTTTGTCCCAACAAAGATACATTCGGTTTTTTAAACCCTTTTTTGCCTCACGTGCCACCATCGTCACTATCCAAAATTTATTGGAAAATTGTGGTTTTTTTTTCTCTTTATCCCCTTTTGCTCCGCTGGGCCATTTTGGCCCGCTCTCCTCTAATAAGTATGTACCCGACGTATCCCACAAGGTAAACGTTATTCTTTATTCTTCTAGGAACAGTTGTGGAGGAGGTGATTTACAACTTTAACATCACACAGAAGATAATCTACGTGAAGGACCGTTCGATCGGCGGATCAGAATTCGGTCGCAATTTGATCAACATAAACAATATACACAGATTAGACTATCTCGTGACGAATGGAATCGGCGCTCACAAGCTGCATCACAGCCTGCGCACGTGGAGACAGGCGAGGAAAATTTGTGTCAACGAGGGAGGTGAATAAACTGAAGAAAAAAAATATGTTGATTATTCGTAAAAACTTCGCTACCGGGCCGCCGATAAATTTTATTCTTTTTCCGATCGCTACTTCAACGAGTAACAATTGAACGAGGCTGATTTATTGGTTTCTTTGTTATTTTCACGATCTTTTTTTTTTTTCTCATTAGGTGATTTGGCTGTTATAAAATCGAAATCGGAAGAGAAGATCGTGAAGAAAATGATGATCGACTCGTCGGTGGTCATGGTGTGGCTCGGTTTTCACGACCAATTCGGCAATGGAAATTGGACCTCCGTGCGCGACGAGCCTCTCGTTGAAAACGGTTGGAAGAATTGGTTGCCTTGGGCGATAAAAGTGAATCCCAATTGCAATTGTCCGGACGTACAGAAATGCGCTTACCTTTGGCGCTCGCCATTTGGAATGGACAGTGGGGAGTGCGATTTGCTTATACCGTTCGTTTGCAAAATAACGACCATTTAGAGTGAATTCTCCAGTTTTTTTTTGTTTTTTTTTTCTTACATTATGCGAATGTGTAAGTATTTTCTGAATAATCATGTTTTCCGTTGTGTAACCGCCTGCCTAGATGACTTCAATGTCTCCATTGGCCGTCCCAACGATAGTCGTTTCCGTCGCTGTACCCGGGTTTCGATTTGGGAGCGGCGCCCGGTTTCTCCCAGATATCACACTCGTTAATCTTAAATGATAATTATCGTATGGTATTTGTACATAAGACTATTATTGGGAAACTCTATTCGAGAAGTCGATTCGTGTAACTTCGAAATGCAATTAATTTTATTAACTTCAGCAAGTGTTTACAGTAAATTCGCGTGGAAATGAGTCCATTGTCATTGTCGATATTTATCATTCATCAAAATAAAAAGTCATCGAGTATCGCTGGAACCGCAGAGCAGAGCATAGCGGGGATGACTTCAATATCCCCATTGCCCACCCCAACGATAATCGTTTCTGTCGGTGTACTCTGGTTTCGATTTGGGAACGGCGCCCGGCTTCTCCCAGATATCGCACTTGTTAGTCGGATTCATCGGGCTACCCTCCGGACAATTGAAAGCTCTGGCAAAGTCTTTAGTGTTGGAAACGGCACCGATCACCCTGTATCTCGGTGGACTGTGCACATCCCGCTCTTTGTCTTTCTTCTTCTCGTATTGCGGCGTTCCTATCGCGCACCACATCTGCAACGTTAAAATGAAATTTAGTTTCGTACAATAGAAAATTAGTTCGCATCCCCCGTTTGACATAAAATCAATGCTAAAAGCCAGAATCGTATTAACGAGCAAAATCTGACCAAACTCTTTCACTCCGGGGAAAATTAATTGTTGCATAGTTTTCGAGTTACCAGCAAAGTTCAACCAATGCGACTGCTCTTATTAAGGGGAGGCTAAATACCGACAGTTTCACCTAAAAACTTTGATAGCATTTTTCTCCGAGATGACTAATTAAAATTGAATACAAATTTGATAGTCGATGCAGAATATCTGCACGAAGTGCGCCCCGTTTTTTTTTTTTTTTTTTTTTTTTTTTTAAATCGGAAAAAAAAATTACAGAGTAGTTACCATGCGGAATCTATAGTAATAAAGTTCTAAGTAATGATATTTCTACTTAACAGCCGTCGAAAAGACGAGCGCGGCGCACTAGCCAGTAAATGAGTACATATTTTGATACATGTTTGATATCATTTCATGAAGTGACATCTGAGAAAAATGTGACGAAAAAATATGCGATAAATGTTGGTACACTGTTAGAAAATTGCTTGTCAAAGTATCCCGAACGTCAGTTCGCCTTGTTAGTATTCGGTGAGGGACAAATCGACGGCACCGCCCATCGATTCAACGCAGTTCAGGAGACTTTGACAAGCGATTTTCTAACAGTGTACCGACATTTGTCGCATATTTATTCGCCCCATTTTTCTCAGACGTCATTTCATGAAATGCTATCAAACATGTATCAAAATGTGTACTCATTTACTGGCTAGTGTGCCCCGCTCGTCTTTTTGACTGCTGTGAAGCAGAAATATCATTACTTAGAACTTTATTCTCATAGATTCCGCATGGTAACTACTCTGTAATTTTTTTCTCAGAGTTAATTAAAAAAAAAAAAAAAAAGCGGGGCGCACTTCCTTCAGATATTCTGCGGCGACTATCAAATTTGTATTCAATTTTAATTAGTCATCTTGGAGAAAAATGGGATCAAAGTTTTTAGGTGAAACTGTCGGTATTTAGCCTCCCCTTAAGTCTTGACTCGAGAACTGTGCATGTTAAAAAAAAAAACAAACATTTCCCAGGGGAAGTTTGGCAAATTTCGAATCGCAAATATGACTCGACGCTTTCCGTGGACGTCCCGCATGTTGAACTTACTGCAGAAAATGACAAAAAGAAAAGTTGATCGTCGGTGAATTCTTCCAGACCTGGAAGCCTCAATTCACCGCCTGGTTTCTTCAGCTTCCGATAAGCCTGAAAGACCGCTTGAATGCCAGTCGTATCGGCGATATTTTCTCCTCTGGTGCGCAATGCTTTGCTATCCGATAACCAAGACCTTATCCACTGTAATATGCAATTGTTTCAAATAAATATAACGTTTCACTGCGTTTCGAATAAAAGTCAAATAGTTTCTGTGCAGTTCAGAAACCTCGTTTACGGAAAGGTTTCCTGGCAACAGCGGATCTTTCGTCTCTCCGTAGTATCCCTCGAATTGGTCGAGGAAACAATCGGCTCTCTGATAATAGGCTTTGAGCATGTTTTTGGAAAGCTCCGTGTTCTTGCCATTTTTATCCATTGTAATACCTGCATTAAACAGAATAATAATACTAATCATTAAAGCCGAACCTTGATCAGGAAATAATAATTTATCAAAAAAGTAATGGGTGAAGAATTTTTTTAAAATCTGACCCTTAACGTCGAACGCATGGGATATCTCGTGACCGACTAAGACACCCGTAATTCCGTAATTGACGTTGCTGATAAGCGAGTAATTAAAAAAAATTAATAACCAAAAAAATTAATTAACAATGTTTAATTTAAGGTATCGAATATTTTGCTTACTCAGGCAATCCTGGTGTAAAGAGTGGAGACTGAAAATCAACCGCTGGGATATCTGATAAATGTAAAATTAATCGTGTTAATAAATAAAAAAAAATTTGCGCATTTGTTTCAATATGAGAAAGCTCGTTGATCGATTTTTGGCTTCTTCATGGACAAAGCGATGGACAAAAATTGTAACGAATATGAAAGCCATGTGGAAATTTGTATCTTTAAAAAAAAAAATTATTTCACTTATTTTTATTTATTGTTCTACCGCTAATATCTTTGGTGTATGGCTTTCGAAAATACGAAGAATATTTTTGTGACTGACGAAATTTCACGATGATTATTGCGTCTGTTGTAAAGTACGAATTGAAACAAAAAAAAAATTCAAAACCTTATAAAATGTCAACGGATGAATCGATTCTTGCCAAATTCAATAGGAAACATGGGTCCATAATATTTATGTTTGTGGATCCATAAACTATTGTTTATTTATGCTGAATTATTTCGTCAAATATTTAAAAAAAAAAAAAAAAAAAATTGTATGAGGCAAACGATTTTTTTTTTCAAAAAATTGAAAATGTCACAAAATCCAGACCCCTCGATCGATTCTGGCCATATTCAATATCGAAAATTTCCTTGCAGAACATGTGAAAGCCAGAGCGCGACATTTTTTTTTCGAAAAATTTAATATTCTGTTAAATCTGAACGAATACTTCAATTGTTGCGTAATTTTTAATAAACAGAGGCAGCTAATTTCTCTACTTGCGTGCCAAATTTCAACACGATTGATAGATAAAGCCGTTCTTGAGTTACAGACGATTAAATTTTACAGGCCTGTCATGCACGCAAACACACATGCATACATCCATTCAGTAATTTTTTTTTTTTTTATAAATGTAATTTCTTTGCGTTTAGCTTCGTGTTTTCGTGTTTACATGAAAATCTAAGAAAAAAATCATGAGATCAAAGCTTGCTCTATCATGGAGCAAAATACATGAAATGATGGCAATTGAAATTGTGTTGCAATATAAATAATCAAGAACTTACTGACAGAATTCTTGGAGCCTTTGTACAGAGCATTCACAGTTATGGGGTCGATGGACCATCTGAAAATTGATTGTGCGTATAAAAACATAAAATAAAACATACAATAAATAACATACTAAATGCATGATTTAATTTAAGTAAAAGAAAAAAAAAAAAAAAAATTAATTACTTGTCATCGTCGACAGTTTGGATAGCGTATCTCCTTAAATTCTTCTTTCTATCATATTTCATGTAGCTCAGAGAGTTGTCGAAATAATCGGCACCGATCGATAGCTGTCGAACAAAATTATTCTCATAGAGCAAATAAATTTTTGTCTCACACGATCGCACATTTCCAAAACTTTCTTATAGCGAATGGAATTCAATGGAATTCCAACACACCCCTTTGTAAAGATTGATCACCGCCGTTCTGTTCGCATACCACTCTGGAAAACCGACGAAGATTTCCATGCTGTTCAATTTGTCTTTGGTCAATTTCTTGGATTCTTCGTCGAGCCAATTCGATTTATCTATTTTATCCTCCAATTCGATTCTGATGTTTTTTATCATTTCAAGAGCCTGCAAACGATACGTCGAATACAAACGTGATCTTTTTATGTGACGAAAATTCTTCACATAAAAATTTCTTTTCTCTCGGTACTCACAGGAGTCTCCGTCGACTTCGTAAAAAACTTTGCCACAAATGCGTAGGCAGCAGCGTGATTCATTTGTACGTTGTTGACACATTCCCTCCAGCTTCAATGACAAACGTTCACAATTATTAGCAATAAAAATATTTAATAAATCTTTCGGAAATTTTCTCGCACTGTAGCTCGATGCTTTGATAGCGGCAAAGTTTGATGTGAAATATCATTGCATACCGTTGAGCCCTTTCCTTCACTCCGTACTCTTCTTTTACGACTTCGAACAAAGCGTCCCTCACGAATTCAGTAGTGTAGGCCATCATGTTGCCGACAAACTTCCAGTGTATGTAATTGACTTTTGGCGTAAAAAAAAAAAAAAAAACACAGACGAATCAATTAATGTGGCGTTTCGGCGAAACAAGTGGTATCGTTTATGGAGTTACCGATTGTTCGCGGCGAGGTTTTTCTCAGGAGTTCATCGATTCCTCCAAAATAAGCACTATTGCGCAATGAGACTTTCGCAGATGGAATAATCTCGATGTTAACCATATCGAACAATTCCTGAATCAGCAAATTCCAGTCGAGCTACGGATAAAAAATGTAGCATAATATTTTACGATGCTTATCTGCTGTTTTGGCGAGTTCAACTGTACGGCAACACAGTTGTCATTAGTGTCAGTGAAGAGCGGGTCTGAACGGACCAATGCTTTTTATGTTCCGGGAAGAACAATTGGCAAAGATAGTCCGTTTTGCTCTGGTCTTTGCAACTCACCAACGGTCCAGCACCCGAAGGTACTTCTGTTGCATTAGTCTTGTGCCACTCGACGAATTTCTCGAAGGTCATTGTTTTAAAGTCCATGCGTTTTTCATTGAGCTGACATAAATATGTGACGATAAATTTGAAACTTTAAAATATATTGGCAAAGTATATCGACGTTACCCACCATAGCACGGAAATATTTCTTAAATCTTTCGAAAATATTTTTTTTCTGAAATATTTATAATATTTTACCAATATTACGAAATATTTCTGAAACATATTTTTACTCGTCAATCTTACATTTAAATGTTTTCAGAAATATTTCGCAAAAATGTTTTTGAAACATTGCCCTAAAATGTTACTAAAACAATTTAAATATCGAACTCTATTAAAATATTTCCACGAATCATGGCATTTTTTTTTTTTTTTTTTTTTCGTTCCTTCTTAAAATCGTACACATCGGCTAATATTCGTTTTCAAAATATTTTTTCACCATTTCAGATACACGAAAGATTAATTATATTTCTGAAATATTTTCGAAATGTTTCGTTGGAATATTTTGGGTAGAATACTTTAAAATACGATTTCCATATGCTTCAGAAATGTTTCGAAATATTTGAAAGACCGAAAATATTTTCAGAATATTTCGTGCTGTGCGAGTATTGGAAAGTTTCGTATCAGCTTGTAACGTATACCTTGTAAAGTTCCTTTTCAAACTCGACTATTTCTTCGGCTTCTTTGCGAATCTTGGTTTTGGACACATCAGCCCCGGTGTGCTGGACAAAAAAATTAGCGGCCCTGTCCACCAAATTCACGTAGGTTTCGTAATCGTTGCCGCTGTAATTTCTGTACTTCAGAGGAAGTTCTTCGTTGAGAGGAATCTCTCCAGCCTTAATCTTTAATGGCAAAAAACAACCAAAAAAAAAAAAAACGAATTATTCTTCAAGAAATGTTCGTTGACAACGGGTATCAATAATCCTCACTTGTAGCGTGCCAAATTTTTTCGGCTCGGTGCCCGACGGTCGTAACGTTGTCACGTCGTAAAAGACGTAGGAACCCGTCATACGAAGGTACTCGCGTTCGACTTTTTGCCAAGTGTACTCTTCGGCGTCCCATTCCTCCTCGTCCATTGATATCGGCCAGCCACCGGCTTGCATGAGGATCGATTCGATCGGTCTGATGCCTCTTAGCTCGAGAGTTTCTGTGGCCAATGAAAAAAAGAAAGCCGTTAAAAAAATTTGTGTTTTCTTATAAAGTTCCCAACAGATGCTGTAGTCACCTAAATCCATACAGGATCGGTACTATTTCTTGAATTCTCTAAATTATACAGGTATTTGAAAATTTTATTTTGTATATTAGAAATTTTAATATACAGGTATTGCATTTAAGATTAGATTATTAAAATGCAAATACAATGTATATGAATTCTAATTTCACATACCGAGGTTGTATATTTCATATAACTTTGTATATTAAACGCGTTGGAAATTTCATAACATTTTTAACAGCGTGTAATTACCTAAATCCATACAGGAGCGGTACCATTTCTTGGCTTGTCTCACAGGCAGAATATCACTGGGATCCGGTTTGGTCTCGAGGGCTTCTGCAACATCCAATGTCTTCAGCTCAACACCACAGACCCGTGAAAAGTGTTCGCGAAAAAACACGGTCATGATTTCAGCGTGGTATGAAGTGGCCAAAAATTTACCCGAGAATGACCAAGAGCTTGGTCATCTACCTGCCTTTTATACGATGCTGGACCGCGTTTTGGAAGATCATAACACGACTCCATGCCGGCATACTCGGTGGAATGGCATTCTCCGCTGTCCATCTACCGCACGAAAATTCGTAAAAGTCTTCGCACGGATCCGCCGACTTGTTTATGCTGCTGAGAAACTCGTCGGCTGTGAAATATCATGTTATCAGTACAATGATAGAGGATCCCTCAGATTTACACAGTCGTATCACATACCAATTTGCTTGCACTCTGCGGTCTCGCAAACATTGAACTTCTTCGTTACCACGTCGTTTTCCGAATCTTCAGACTTTCGTCTGTTCCACAATGAGGGCCATCGGAGGTCATCGGGAAAGACTCCTTGGTCCCACGATGCGTACTTCGAATGGACCAGGGCTAGGCCGAGGACCAAAAAAAATCTGTAAATCAATCAATTTAATTGTTTCTCACTTAACATTAGATAATCGACAATTGTACTTTACAAAATTGAAGAAACAAACACCATACAGTGTGTTCTTGACCGTCGTCATTTTTGCCGTTTAGGTAGTTTCGTTTGAGATGCAGTTGTAGCACGAGTGGTCGTTCGACGTTATGGACGGCCGCTCAATCGCGGTCTGATAGCTTCTACCGATGGATGCTTCGTTATAAAGATAAACCGAGGGGTAGTCCTTGAATGGACTTCCGAGGATAATGAAAATATCGGTCGCGTGCTTGAAAATTTATCTTGGAAGAGTTCGCCAGATACGAGTAAGTGGCTCGTTATTGGCAGGACGAGATTGCAAGTACTCGCCTACGAGAGGATGCATCGACTATATCGTTGTCCGGTGTGAAAAAATAATGAAAATGACAGCACAATGTCGCCTCTAATCAGCAAGGCGCTTAACGCTAGCCGGAGTTTATTGTCACAAATAGGTCGCTATGGTAGTTTATTAATTAAATTGTTTTGTAAAATGTACCCTCATTTATGGAATCTAACAGATTTACTATTTCTATATGCTATAACGTTGTACCCTGAAAATATATTTCCAAAGTTATTCCACTCAGACTTCCGAGACATTGTATATCGAAAATATTAAATCGTGCCTACATTTTATCGAACAAAAATAAGTATATCAGAAGGATTTTCGTGAAGCGAATGTGTTAAAAAAAAAAAAAACCATTTACCTAATACATGATAATATTCATTGAATCATACTCGAAAGTTTTTGACGCTCGAGCGCTTTGCGCCCGCGTTATGGGCCATGAAACTTGGAAACCGCAAATTTGCCAGAGACGCGTCAATTACGGTTTGAGGCCATGATTTTTCGACGGGAAATTATGTCAAACGAGAAATATGTCGCTTCAGGTCGCAAGTTAACTATTCTCGAAAGAAGATTATTATATACTGTATTGAGTATAAATGTAAATAAATTGATGTGACACGGTAATAAATATAGTCATTTCGCTTCCTCATAGAGGAAGCTTTGTTATGGTGAAAAAAAAAAAAAATTTCGAGATTTTAATGAAAACGTGTTCAGAATGTTCCAAAACATCGAAAAATTACGTTTAAAAAAAATGTCCGGATGTATGTGTGTGTGTGTGTTTGTGTGTGAATCGGACGCGAAAAATTCAAACCGCTATAACTCCAGAACGTCTCGACCGATCAAGTTGAAAATTGGCACACATCATGTGTGATCAATTGTCAACGTTTGGTAAAAATTTCATCCAAAAATGTTCAGTTGTTTTTTTTTTTTTGGACGCCATTTTTAATTTCTTCGAAAATGTCTGTGCGCACTCTAGCGCTCGCAATTTTTTAGCTATCGGGGTAAAAACGCGTACATAGATTGAATATGATCACCCAAAGATCCCATTAAAATTTCAAGAGAATCTATCGAACCGTTTAAATTTTGTGGCATTTTGAATTTTTCGAATTGCATGAAAAACTTTGAAAATTGAAAGTTGAAAGTTGAAATTTTTTATTCGCCAAGCTTCCTCTATGAGGAGGCCAAAAATATAGTAAATGCTTCCTCACAGAAGAAGCTTAGCGAATAAAAAATTTCAACTTTCAACTTTGATGAGGAAGCGATATGAAAATTTCAATTTTCAACTTTTTTTCCAACATCAACGTCGTATTTATCTTTCAGAAAAAAATTGCTGGCTGACTCAGGTTTCGCCCGAAAAAATACGCCAACCTTACGCTTTTTTAAAATTTTTATCATCGATTAGTATTGTATATAGGGGAGAGCAGGGCAAACTGTCACAGCGAAGCGAAACGGGATAATGCGACATAACGCAACTTTCCGATAACTTTTTGATGATGGCGATGGTGGTACATGGGGCGAAACCAGTTTAAAAAACAGGATGTATCGTTGGGCCAAAATGGGCCATCCAGGAATTATTGTAAGATTGAGTTTTGCCTCCACTGTCCCGTTTTGGCCCGCTGTGCCATTTTGCCCCGGTCTTCCGTAGATTAGTATTGGGAAACTGATTTCAAGGACTCGATATCTGTGACTTTTAAATGCAATTTATTTGATTACCTTCAGCAAGTATATACAGTAAATTCGCGTGGAGTTGAGTTCGTCCTCATTTGTCAGTATTTACCGTTCATCGAAAAAAAAAAAAAGAAGTTATCCTGTGTCGCTGGACCGGCGAAGCAGTAGCTATATAGCAGACGACTTCAATATCTCCATTGTCCACCCCAGCGATAATCGTTTCGATCGCTGCACCCCGGTTTCGACTTGGAAACGGCGCCCGGTTTCTCCCAGATATCGCACTTGTTAATCGGATTCATCGGGCTACCCTCCGGGCAATTGAAAGCTCTGGCAAAGTCTTTAGTGTTGGAAACGGCACCGATCACCCTGTATCTCGGTGGACTGTGCACATCCCGCTCTTTGTCTTTCTTCTTCTCGTATTGCGGCGTTCCTATCTCGCACCACATCTGCAACGTTTAAATGAAATTCAGTTGCGAATTAGCTTCAATTATTATACGATACACAATTACACTGTCTTTGTTAACGATTTAAGTTTTTAGATTTAAATATGTTAAAAAAGGTTTTTCTAATTTGGTCGTAGATATCAGAGCTGGGCAAGGTACAAAAAAGATACTTAAAGTACTAACTAATTAAGTACAAAGTACTTTTTCTCCTTGATCAGAAGAGGCGGAGTTTCACGAGTATTGAAATTTAGGGAGGAATTTTCAAATTAAACGTCCCTGTTCAGGGCCAAAATTTTTTCAAAACTCCCAAACTCTTCGTTTCCAATCCTTGGTAACAGACTATTCGACTGCACTGGGACGACTGAACCTTGGGAAACTGAGTGGAGGTCGACTGTATGTATAACAACTAAATCTAGGACTTATGTTTATTTTATGCATTAAATAAACCTTTTATGCATAAAAAAGAAAGGTTTATTTTATGCATAAAAAATCGTACTTTTTGGGATTTAAATGGAAAATATTGGGTTGAGAGTAAACTAATTGTTATATTCGTCATCAGCGTGTAAGAATACGTCGAATATAGCTTTGAAACCAACCAAATCAAATGAATAACGCATTTTTCGATGTTTGAGACACTTTGGGGAAAAACATCGATTTTCGTGATTTTCAAACGTCGATATCTCGGTTTCTAATGGAGCTAGGGAAAATCCGAGGCGCCCATCGTGTTGTACGGGCAAAAAAAATACACAAGATCAGATCCTGCCCGAAGTTTTGAAAGCGTTTTATCGTGCCGTTCGAAGACGTTGAAAAACGCAAAAAAATGAACTCGAAACGGGTAACCTTGCAATTTTTTGACGAACATTTTTTTTTCTTTTATTAAAACTTACTGCCACGTACTTCGACGTATTTCTTCCCGCTGAACACGAAACCGCTGGCTTTTTTTTGGGACTAAAGTACAGTGAGACATTGAAAGTCTCGATTTTATACACGAAAAATCGTATTTTTTGGGATTTAAATGGAAAATATTGGGTTGGGAGTAAAATTGTACAAGTACTTTGGTCTTAGTACTCAGTAATAGTATTAAGGCACCGAAAAGTATTTTGATACTTTAAGCATGTACTTAAAGTACCAAATAAGTACTCGTGTACTTTAAGTACTGCCCAACTCTGGTAGATATAGAACTATTCACATTAAAAAAAAATATATAAAAAAATTCACAGGGGAAATATGGTGAATGTTGCTGCGTGAATGTGACTCCACACACACACACACACACACACATTATGTGAACATCCTCTATGTACAACTTACGGCAGCAAATGACAAAAAGAAAAGTTGGTCGTCTGTGAATTCCTCGAGACCCCGAAGTCTCGAGTCACCGTCTGGTTTCTTCAGTTTCCGATAAGCTTCAAAGACCGCTTGAAGACCAGTCGTATCGGCGATATTTTCTCCTCTAGTGCGAGATCCTCTGCTACGTGACCACCAAGACTCCATTTTCTGTAATAAAATAATTGTTCAAATAAATATCATGTTTGTACCGCAGTTCGAATGAATACCCTCGCGTTCCGCCCAACCAAAAACCAATCCAAAAACCAACCGTCGATTGGTGCGCCAAACCAACCATTATTCCAATCTCGTGAAGGTTGATTTTGGGTTGTTTCGTCAAATCCAACCATCAGCCAACTATTCTTTCGACAGAGTAAAGGTTGATTCACGGTTGGATATTATAAACCAACTCTATTTTCGACATTCAGCCGAGAATAGTAATGATTGACTTATGGTTGATTTTTCAAAACCAACCGTAAACCAACCGCTAGCTAGGTCGTTGCCCGAAATAGTTGGTTTATGGTCGGTTTCGAAAAAACCAACCACAAATCGACCCTCACTGTAGTCACCTGAAAGTCGGAATGAGGGTCGTTTTATAATAACCAACCATGAACCAACTATTTATGCTTTCGGAAAATGGTTGGTTTCCAAAAACCAACCGAAAATCAACCTTCGGGCGGTTGGAATAATGGCTGGGTTTGGCGCACCAATCGACGGATGGTTTGTGGTTGGTTATAGAAAAATCGTCAAAATTCCAACCACTATTTACGGTTGGGTGGTCCGCGAGGGAAGTGAAGCAGTTTCCGTGAAATTCATAAGAAACCTCGTAATCGGAAGTTGTTCCTTCGGACTTCGGGGCATTCGTCTCTCCGTAGTATCCCTCGAATTGGTCGAGGAAACAATCGGCCCTCTGATAATAGGCTTTCAGCATTTCTTTGGAAAGATCAGTTTCGTTGCCGTCTTTGCCGTATCTTATACCTATGTTCGAATAAAAACAATCATTAAACTTGACTCTGCATCGGAAAACAATCATTTTCGGTAAATAATTTTCGAAGAATTTTTTATGGTCTAACCGTAAACGTCGAACCCATGGGATATTTCGTGACCGACTACGAGACCGCCGATTCCGTAATTGACGTTGCTGATGAGCGCGTAATAAAAAGGAGCTAATTATAAAAACATTTTTTTTTTTATTTTACGTATTTTTTTTTTATTTTACTTACTCGGGCAATCCCGGTGTAAAGAGAGGAGACTGAAAATCAGCTGCGGGGATATCTGATAAAGGTCAAATCAATCGTATTAATAAATTTAAAAAATCAATAAAATCATGGCAATTGGATTATACGACAATTTAAATTGTCAGAAACTTACTGACGGTATTGTCGTTGGGACCGTACAGAGCGTTCACAGTTATTGGGTCTATGGACCACCTGAAAATCGGTTGTGTCGATTGTGCGTGATTAAAATGTATAACATAAGTGACATGCTAATCGCACGATTTAATTGAGGTAAAAAAAAAAAAAAAAATTATTACGATTCATCGTAGTCAGGGTGGTTAGCGTAACTCCTCAACATGGCCTTTCTCTCGTATTTCACGTAGCTCAGAGAGTTGTCGAAATAATCTGCACCGATCGATAACTGTCGAATAAAATTATTCGCGTAAATCAGAAATTTTGGGCACATATAATTGCAAAATTTTTTTAAAACTTTCCATATCGAAGAGAATTTTCCATACCCCTTTGTAGAGATTGATCATCGCCGTTCTGTTTTTATACAGGTCTGGAAAACCGACGAAGATTTTCATGCTGTTCAATTTGTCTTTGGACAGTTTCTTGGATTCTTCGTCGAGCCAATTTGATTTATCTATTTTATCCTCCAATTCGATTCGGATGTTCTTTATCATTTCAAGAGCCTGGAAACAGTACGTCGGATAAAAATATGGTCTTTTATGCGATGGTTTTTTTTTTTTTTTTATTTATTTTATTTTTTTTTTTTATACTCACAGCAGTCTCCGTAGACTTCGTAAAAAATTTTGCCACAAATGCGTAGGCAGCAGCGTGGGCCATTTTCATCTCGTTGACACATTCGATCCAGCTTCGGTGATAAATTTTCAAAATATTGAATAATCAAAATATTGAATTATGCTTTCGGAAAATTTTCTCGCACTGTAGCTCGATATTTTGATACCAGAAAAGTTTAATGTAAAATATCATTGCATACCGTGGAGGCCTTTCCTTGATTCCATATTCTTCTCTTACGAGTTCGAATAAAATATCCCTCACAAATTCAGTCGTGTAGGCCATCATGTTACCGACGAAATTCCAGTGTACGTAATTGACTGTTGGCGTGAAAAAATACAGACAAATTCGCAAAATACACGAATATATAAAATAGTGACCTCTGATGAATGTGTATGAATTTTCGAAAAATCTGAACATATTGTTCACAACAAGGTCGCCAATTTGTGGATTTTTTTCCTTCGAATTTTGAGAGATTTATGCGATAGCCACACTTGTATTGATCAATAATTTCTCTAATTTATTTTATCGCAGGACGCAGGACGTTTTTTTTCGTGCTCGAAAATGAAACTGCACCCTTAAGCACCCTTAAGGTAGTCCTTGCGAATAGTGTTCACTTCGCATAAGTTTCAGAGAAATGAGAGCAAATTGCAAACACTTCTGGATGGTATAAAAATCTGAAAAAAAATCAAGCATATTAAAGGTGCTGAAAAGATTAATTTTGCATAATAATAATTCCAAAATGTTATTAAAATTAAAAAAAATTTTTTCGTTAATGAAATCGGTTCGGAAATATGCCACTTGAAAACAATGGCGAAGGTTTTAATTCGATATCTTAAAATTTTTTTTTCGAAAACCATTCTGTATGCTAAAAATCAAAAATTTCGAATTTTAGCATACAGAATGGTTTTCGAAAAAAAAAAATTTCAAGATATCGAATTAAAACCTTCGCCATTGTTTTCAAGTGGCATATTTCCCAACCGATTTCATTAACGAAAAAATTCTAAAAAATTTTTTTGAAAAAACCATTTTCGGCGTATTTTTTTCCGCTGAACACCAATCCGCTGGCCTTTATTGGGCTAAAGTACAGTGGGACATTGAAAGTCTCGATTTTATGCATGAAAAATCGTATTTTTGGGATTTAAGTAGAAAATATTGGGCTGACAGTAAGATAATTGATATATTCGTGTTTGAAATTTGAATCGGAAGTGAGATACGGTTCCTTAAGAATATATTATCCGGCGATCGGGTTTTAATAGACGAAGCATTTGTCATCTATTGTCAACAATAAATAACATAAATAAACGAACCTAGCGTCGGGCGCGAAGCGCCCGATCGCTAGTTTGTTAATAACATTTTAGAATTATTATTATGCAAAATTAATCCTTTCGGCATCTTTAATACACTTGATTTTTTTTCAGTCTTTTATACCATCGAGAAGTGTCTACAATTCCCTCTCATTTCTCTGAAACTTAAGTGAAGTGAACACTATTCGCCACGACTACCTTAATTTATTTTTATAGTACTCAAAAAAAAAAAAAAAAAAAAATTACAGAGTACCTGCAATTATCAATAAGTGGAAAAAAATACCGATTTTGAAATATGTAACAGTACCTGCGCATTTTTTTAAACCTTGAATAAAATCTTCGTTTAGACTAGAAGACTATCTTAATATCACGAGTCGGCATCGTTTATAATCGGCAATTGGTATCGTTTATAAAACTTACCGATCGTTCTTAGTGGGGTTTTTCTCAAAAGTTCATCGATGCCTTTAAAATAAGCACTATCGCGCAATTGTACTACCGCAGATGGAAGAATCTCGATGTTGACCATATCAAACGATTCCTGAACCAGCGAATTCCAATCGAGCTACGGAGAAATAAAAGTGGCCTAATATTTTATGAAGAATATTTGCTGTTTGCGCGAGTTGCACTATACGGCATCCCGGTTACCATTAGCATCAGGGGGAGAGTGGGGCAAAACGGAGCCATCTCCTCGGTTCGATATGAGACATTGTTTTCGTGTCCCGATAAAAATATCCCGAAAAATTGGTGAAGAAGGTCCGTTTTGCCCCGGTCTCTGGTACTCACCAACGGTGCGGCACCCGAGGGAACTTCCGTTGCATTCGTCTTGTACCACTCGACGAATTCCTCGAAAGTCATTGATTCGGAGATCGAGTCTTTCTCTTTTAGCTGACAGAAAAGAGGCGACGATAATTTAGAAGCAACTTTAAAATATATCGGGGTCATTGGAGAGTCTCATATCAGCATATAAGGTATACCTTGTAAATTTCCTTTTCAAACTCGACTATTTCTTCGGCTTCCTTGCGAATCTTGTCCTTGGATACATCAGCCCCGGTGTGTTGGACAAATAAATTAGCGGCGCTCTCCACCAATTTCACGTACGTTTCGTAATCGTTGCCGCTGTAATTTCTATACTTCAGAGGCAATTGTTCGCGGAGAGGAATCTCGGCTCCCCTGATCTAAAAAAAAAATGGCAACAAACAAAGAAAATAAAATTGAAAATTGACATTTTCATAGCGCTTCCTCATAAAAATTTGAAATTGTTAAATTGTCATATCGTTTTCTCGTGATGTTCCTTAATTCGCGAAACTTCTTCTGTGAGAAAGCATTTTCTGTATTTTTGGCTTCGTCATAGAGGAAGCGATGTTTTGGAGTATTCTGAACACGTTTTTTTTTTTTTTTTTTTTTTTTTTTTTTTTTTTTTTACCACAAAGCTTCCTCCATGAGGAAGCAAAAACAGAAAAAAACAAATTATTCTTCACGAAAAATAATCCTTACTACTATAGCGCCGAATTTTTTTGGCTCTCTGTCCCACGATGGAAATGCTGATATGTCGTAAAAAACGTAAGCGCCCGTCATACGAAGGTACTCGCGTTCGACTTTTTGCCAAGTGTACTCTTCGGCGTCCCACTCCTCCTCGTCCATTGATATCGGCCAGCCACCAGCTTGCATGAGGATCGATTCGATCGGTCTGACGCCTCTTCGCTCGAGAGTTTCTGTGGAAGAAAAAACAATAGCGTAAAAAAAAAATGTTCGTTTCATCGTATAATTATCGACGGATGTTGCGATTACCTAAATCCATACAGGAGTGGTACCATTTCTTGGCTTGTCTCACAGGCAGAATATCAGTGGGATCTGGCGCAATCCTGAGGGCTTCTGTAACATCGAATATCTTCAGCACACCCTCACCGAAAAGAACTACTAGGGGTCCCGTAGTGACTACTGGAGGTTCAGTAGTCCCTGCTGCCATTGCAGTAGTCACTACACATGGAGTTAATACTTCCTAGTTACTCCTCAACAGTCAGTAATTATTACTGAGGACGTAGTAGTTCCTGCATCAGTAATTACTAGTTATAAGTAGTTCGGTGAGGGCAAAATTCCAGCAGGGAACTACTGGAAACTACGTGAATTCCTAGTAGTGAACTACTGGAAACTGCGAGAATTCCCAGCAGTGAACTACTGAAAACTACGGGAATTCATAGTAATTAACTACTGGACATTCATAGTAGTTTGGATTAGTTAACTACTCAGTGGTAGTTAACTACTCAAAATACCCAGTAGTGTTCAGTAGTTAACTCCTCAATACTTCGAGTAGTTTTCAGTAGTCCGACAATTTAGCACTGGGCAGTAGTTCAGTAGTTTATTAGTAGTTAACTACTGGATACTGCCAGTAGTATTTTGCAGTAGTTTTCAGTAGTTCTTTTCGGTGAGGGTAACACCACAGCCCCTCAGAAAGTGTTCACGAAAAAACAGGGCCCTGATTTCAGGCTGGGATAAAATGGCAAAAAAATTTACCTGAGAATTACCAAAAGCCTGGTTATCTACCTGCCTTTTATACGATGGTGGACCGTGTTTTGGAAGATCATAAATCGACTCCACGACGACATACTCGGTGGAACATTGTCCGCTGTCCATCCGCCGCACGAAAATTCGTAAAAGTCTTCGCATGGATCCATCGACTTGTTCATACTGCTGAGAAACTCCTCCGCTGTGAAGTGTCATATTTTCAGCACAATGATAAATAATCCTTGAAATTTACACACACACACTGACGTATCACGTACCGACTTTCTTGCACTCTGCGGTCTCGCAAATCTTGAACTTCTTCGTTTCCACAGCGTTTTCCGGATTTTCAAGCTCTCGTCTGTTCCACAATGAGGGCCATCGGGGATCGTCGGGAAAGACCCATTGGCCCCAGGACGCCTGCTTCGGGTGGACCGAGGCCATAGCCAGGACGAGAGTCAAAGAAAATCTGTAAATCAATAGATTGAATTATTTTTAAATTATATTAAGACAATTGATAAAATAGTACTATGCAAAATTAAAGAAATAAAAACATACAGTATGTTCTTGACTGTCGTCATGTTTGCCGTTTCCGCAGTTCCGTTAAAGATGCAGTTGCGGCACGAATAGTCGTTCCGCGTGCCGACGACCACTCAAACACGGTCTGATAGCTTCGACTCATGGATGCTTCATTATAAAGACAAACCGAGAGGGTCCTTGAATGGACTTCCGAGGACAAAGAAAATATCAGTTATGCTCTTGAAAATTAATCTCTAAAGAGTTATCCGGATACGCGTAACATCCTCGTTATCGGCAGGACGAGATTGCAAGTACTCGCCTACGAGAAGAGAATGCATCGAGTGTATCGCTGTGCGGTGTAAAAATAATAATAAAAACTGTAACACCATTTCGTCTATAATCACCAAGGATGACCATGAGCTAGAAACTATTTTCACAGATGTCTCGTTATGATGGCTTCTTCATTAAAATTTTTAGTAACTTGTACGGTCATTTGTGGAATATAACAGATTAACTATTTAGATGTACATTCGAAACGTTGTACTCTGAAAATATATTTCGAAAGTTACTTGTCTAAAACTTCAGCAATATTATATATCAAAAATGTTAAAAATAGTACCTACATTTTTCGGACAAATAAATCAATTTTCAGAAATTTTCTCATAAGAGGAATTTGTAAAAAAAAAAAAAAAAAAAAAACAAAACATTTAACTAATACGTAACAATATTTCTTGAATCACACTATTATACTAGACCACGAAACTTTGAAGCGGTAATTTACCAGAGATACGTCACTTTCGTTTTGAAAAACTAATTTTTCGGTGGAAAGTGACGTCGTACCGGAAATATTCATTACCAGTTTGAAAATTTAATTATTTGACCGCATAAAACGGCAAACGGGAAATACGTCCCTTCCAGTCTTAAGTTAACTATTTTCGAAAGTAGATAATTTTATGCGTTCGCAAGTATTAAAAATCCAGTACCGTAAAAAGCCTCCGGTAAAGAGTGTAAGCATAAGTAAATTGACGTTACGGGATAATAAATGTCATCGATTCAAATGTTAATTATCGAATAGTATTTATATGTAGATTAGTATTGAAAATTGATTCCGAGGTATCGATTTCTGTATCTTCGAAATGGAATTTATTTTATTATCTTGAGGAAGTATGTACAATAGATTCGCGCTGTGATGAGTTCGTTGTCATTGTCGATATTCGCCATTCATTGAAATAAAAAGTAATCCTGGTTCGCTGAAGCAGCGGAGCAGCGCATAGCGGATGACTTCAATATCTCCAATGCTCGCCCCAGCGATAATCGTTTCTGTCGCGGCAATCCGTTTTCGATTTGGGAGCGGCGCCCGGCTTCTCCCAGATATCGCACTTGTTAATCGGATTCATCGAGCTACCCTCCGGGCAATCGAAAGCTCTGGCGAAGTCTTTAGTGTTGGAAACGGCACCGATCACCCTGTATCTCGCTGGACTGTGCGCATCCGGCTGGTTCTCTCGCTTCCTCTCGTATTGTGGCGTTCTTATCTCGCACCACATCTGCAGGTTACAATGAAATTTTGTTGCCGATTAGTTTGAATTATTACACGACACAAAATTATGCTAGCTTTGCGATAAATTTAAGTTTAGAAATTAGGGCAAATGATCTAGCTCCAATGAGCCTACATAGCAAGGAAATATTTTTTAAATCTTTCAAAAGTATATATATATATATTTTTAATATCGAACAAATGTTAGCCAATATTAAAAAATATTTCTGAAATATATATTTTTTTTTAACGCTCATAAATCTTACATTGCTGTGTTTCAGAAATATTTTGCAAACATTTTTTAAAAACACTTTTCTATTGGCAACACACCAACATCTAATAAATATTTTACCAACATTTAAAAATATTAGTGAAATGTTTTAAAGATCTGAAAAATTCAGTGCACACCAACTACTTTTCGTTTACAAAATATTTTTTCACCGTTTGAATAGTATTTCGGATGTATCGAAATATTAAGTATATTTCTGAATGATTTAAGAAATATTTCGTTGGAATATTTTGATAGAATACTTCAATAGTTATTTGTATGACAAGGGCGTAGGAAGGGAGTTCATGATGAGTGTGAAAATGCATTCACACGAGTCACAACTTCCTTTTCTACGCCCATGTCATTCGCATAATTCGTCATAATAAATTCACCAAAATCACGCTTTTCGTTCCCGTGAAGTGTGCGCAGAAAGGCACTTTTCCGCACTAGTGCTGGAAAAAAATACCATATTGGGTTTGTACGCATGCGCAGTATTTGTCCTGTACGCGATGCGAAAAAGTGCCTTTCTGCGACAAAAAAATACCCGAACGGAAAGCGGAATTTTACATACACGCGTTAGGAAAAAATTTTATTTCCCTATGTTTCAGAAATATTTCTTGTTCGGTGTCTGTATTTTATTTTATTTTATTATTATTATTATGTTCATTCTATGTTTGCGACCAAGCGTGACGAGTCAGAATAAGTTGTAGGTGGTGCGCACGTCTCGTCAGTAGTACGTAAGTCAGTCGGCTTCGATACACCAAGCAAAGCGGTCGATTCTCAAGATTCTTGTATTTTTATAGACATTAAAGACTTTTTCGATCCTAAACATTTCTTAACATTTGAAACATTGAAAATATTTCTGAAATGTTTTCAAAATATTTCGCGCTATATGGAAGGTTGCTTTAAATTTGGTCGTAGCTGGAGAGCCGTGGGCGTTAAAACGAAGAAAACAAAAATCGATGCTGGATGTACGGTGAATGTTGCCGCGTTAATGTGAGCCAACAGTACGTGTAACTTACGGCGGCGAATGATAAAAAGAAAAGTTGATCGTCAGTGAATTCTTCGAGACCCGGAAGTCTCGAGTCACCGTCCGATTTCTTCAGTTTCCGATAAGCCTGAAAGACCGCTTGAATACCAGTCGTGTCAGCGATATTTTCGGCTCTGGTGCTCAATCCTTTGCTGCGGGATGACCAAGATCCCATCCACTGTAACAAATCATTGTTCAATGAGTTTAATGTTTACTGCTGTTCGAATAAAATGAAAAATAGTTTCCGTAAAATTCGTGAGAAACCTCGTAACCAGAAGTGGTTTCTTCGGGCTTCGGGGCTCTGGTCTCTCCGTAGTATCCCTCAAATTGGTCGAGGAAACAATCGGCTCTCTGATAATAGGCCTTTAGCATGTCTCTGGAGAGCGCCCTTGCATTGCTCATTGTTGTAATACCTGCATTAAAACAAAACAAAAAATAATCATTAAAGCCGAGCTTTGTTCAGAAAATAATAAATCTAGCGGCAAATAATGGTTGAAATTTTTTTTTTTTTTTTGAGATCTAACCGTCGTCGTCGAACCCATGGGATATTTCGTGACCTACTACGAGACCCGCGATTCCGTAATTGACGTTGCTGATGAACGGTCGACAAAATAAAAGCAAATTATTTAAACAATCTTTGTTATTTTGCGCATTGATGATTCGTAATATTTTGCTTACTCGGGTAATCCCGGTGTAAAGAGAGGAGACTGAAAGTCAACCGCGGGGATATCTGATAAAAGTGAAATCAATGTTATTAATACGTTTGACAATAAATCAAATTATGGCAATTGGATTATGCAGCAATTTAAATGATCAAAAACTTACTGACAGAATTCTCGAAAGGACCGTACAATGCATTCACGCTTATGGGGTCGATCGACCACCTGAAAATCGATTGTCAGTGATAACAATATATAAAATAAATAACATACTAATCGGATGATTTAACCCTCGCGTTCCTCCCAACCAAAAACCAATCCAAAAACCAACCGTCGATTGGTGCGCCAAACCAACCATTATTCCAACCTCGTGAAGGTTGATTTTGGGTTGTTTCGTCAAATCCAACTATCAGCCAACTATTCTTTCGACAGAGTAAAGGTTGATTCACGGTTGGATATTATAAACCAACTCTATTTTCGACTTTCAGACGAGAATAGTAGTGGTTGACTTATGGTTGATTTTTCAAAACCAACCGTAAACCAACCGCTGGCTAGGTCGTTGCCCGAAATAGTTGGTTTATGGTTGGTTTCGAAAGAACCAACCACAAGTCGACCATCACTGTAGTCACCTGAAAGTCGGAATGAGGGTTGTTTTATAATAACCAACCATGAACCGACTATTTATGCTGTCGGAAAATGGTTGGTTTCCAAAAACCAACCGAAAATCAACCTTCGGGCGGTTGGAATAATGGTTGGTTTGGCGCACCAATCGACGGTTGGTTTGTGGTTGGTTATAGAAAAATCGTCCAAATTCCAACCATTATTTACGGTTGGGTGGTCCGCGAGGGAATCGAAGTGAAAGTAAATGATTACGGTTCATCGTAGTTAGGTGGAACGGCATATCTGTTTAACTTCTTCTTTCTATCATATTTCACGAAGCTCAGAGTGTTTTCGAAATAATCGGCACCGATCGATAACTGTCGAGTAAAATTATTATACTTATTATTATTACAGTTATACTTTGTATAACTACCAGAATTTAACACACCCCTTTGTAGTGATTGATCACGGCCGTTCTATTATTATACCAGTCTGGAAAACCGACGAAAATTTTCATGCTGTTTAATTTGTCTTTCGAGAGTTTCTTGGATTCTTCGTCGAGCCAATTCGATTTATCTATTTTATTCTCCAATTCGATTCGGATGTTCTTCACCATTTCAAGAGCCTGGAAACGGCACGTCCGATGCAAACGTGATCTTTCACGTGACGAAGTTTCGTTTTTTTTTTTAAATACTCACAGCAGTCTCCGTCGACTTTGTAAAAAACTTTGTCACAAATCCGTAGGAAGCAGCGTGGGTCATTTTCATTTCGTTGACGCATTGAGTCCAGCTTCGATGATAAATTTTGCAAAATTTTTAATAATCCTATCGGGAATTTTCTCACACTGCAGCTCTATGTTTTCATACCAGCGAAGTTTAATGTAATGTAAAATATCGTTACATACCGTGGAGGCCTTTCCTTCACTCCATATTCTTCTCTTACAAGTTCGAATAAAACGTCCCTCAGATATTCAGTCGTGTAGACCATCATGTCACCGACAAATTTCCAGTGTACGTAATTGACTGTTGGAGTGAAAAACGGAGACGAATTAATCAATGTCCCGAGGTGGTAAAAAAAAAAAAAAAAAAAAGTGGTATCGTTCATAACACTTACTGATCGTTCGTGGTGAGGTTTTTCTCAAAAGTGCATCGATGCCTCTAAAATAAGCACTATTGTACAATTCGACCTCTGCAGATGGAGGAATCTCGATGTTGACCATATCAAACAATTCCTTAACCAGCGAATTCCAATCGAGCTACGGGTAAACAAAAAACCTTGTATTTTATAAAAGCATTTTATTTATATAAGGCTATCTGCTGTTTTCATGAGGTGAACAATCCCAGATAGTCAACCGTAGCACATGCATAGGAGGGCAATTGCTTGCCATCAAGCTTTGTTGTTTGCCTGCCAGCAATATTGCAACAATAGTTTCTAGCACGAGATTGCAGCATATTGGTAGCAAAAATCCAACAGCGGTTGCTACAAGCTCATTTGTTGTTCTTAGCAGCCGCGAAAGAGATCAAAATTCCTCCTCATTGGAAGCCAACATCTGATTACATATTTCCTCAATCTATGTTATTGCCAACTACAATGAAAGCTTTTTTTTTGCGACGAATAAGTCCGATAATGTTAGTTATTTAAGAGTTTGTTTCCCTAACAGGTTCAAGCAAATTAATCTTGGTAGTGAGTCACAAAGCACCAGCGAGCCTTGCTGACAACTTGCTGACAATATGCTCCTCAAAATTTTCGGCATTGAATCCTGGCAAAAACATAGGCAAGTGCGGACATGTCGCAATTTCGCTGCCATCACGTGCTGTCCATTTGCTGGCGGATTGTTGGTAAAATGCTATCTGGGATTACAGCATATCGGTTACCATTAGCATCAGAAGACGGCGGGGCAAAACGAACGCGTCAGCTCGGTTCACGATGAGACATTATTTTCGCGTCCCGCAAAATTGGTACAGACAGTACGCTTTGCTCCGGTTTCCGCCCTAGCAAGTCAAACGACCATTGAAAACGACTTTTAAAAAACGACCGGTCGTTTTGTGCCGTTTTGGCAACCACCGTGCGACCAAAACAGCGACCAATTTTTAGTTTCGGCTTGGTCGTATTTTCTTTAACGACCTGTAAAACGACCAAAACACGACTAACACACGTTGCAGCAGACGTTTTTGGCCTCGGTCGTTTTTTGGGTCGTTAAAGCAAAAGACGACCAAATCTAAACCGACAAAATGGTCGTTCTATTGGTTGTTTTGCGCTCGTCAAAACGGCACAAAACGACCGGTTGTATTTTTGCTCGTATGGTGGTCGCTCGACTTGCTAGGGCATTACTCACCAACGGTGCGGCACCAGAAGGTACACCTGTTACATTGGTCTTGTACCACTCGACGAGTTCCTCGAAAGTCATTGATTCGTAGTCCGAGTCTTTATCGTTCAGCTGACGGAAATATGTGACGATAAAATTAGAAACTGCTGTGAAATATTTCGAAGTTATTTGAAATTCTCGCCCTCGCGTTCCTCCTAACCAAAAACCAACCCAAAAACCAACCGTCGATTGGTGCGCCAAACCAACCATTATTCCAACCTCCCGAAGGTTGATTTTGGGTTGATTCGTCAAATCCAACCATCAGCCAACTATTCTTTCGACAGAGTAAAGGTTGATTCACGGTTGGATATTATAAACCAACTCTATTTTCGACTTTCAACCGAGAATAGTAGAGGTTGACTTATGGTTGATTTTTCAAAACCAACCGTAAACCAACCGCTGGCTAGGTCGTTGCCCGAAATAGTTGGTTTATGGTTGGTTTCGAAAAAACCAACCACAAATCGACCATCACTGTAGTCACCTGAAAGTCGGAATGAGAGTCGTTTTATAATAACCAACCATGAATCAACTATTTATGCTGTCGGAAAATAGTTGGTTTCCAAAAACCAACCGAAAATCAACCTTCGGGCGGTTGGAATAATGGTTGGTTTGGCGCACCAATCGATGGTTGGTTTGTGGTTGGTTATAGAAAAATCGTCCAAATTCCAACCATTATTTACGGTTAGGTGGTCCGCGAGGGCGTATCGGCATGTAACGGTTACCTCGTAAATTTCCTTTTCAAACTCGACTATCTCTTCGGCCTCCTTGCGAATCTTGTCCTTGGATACATCAGCCCCGGTGTGTTGGACAAATAAATTAGCGGCGCTCTCCACCAATTTCACGTACGTTTCGTAATCGTTGCCGCTGTAATTTCTATACTTCAGAGGCAGTTGCTCGCCGAGAGGAAACTCCGCTCCCTTAATCTAAAATGGCAATGAAGAAAATAGAAAAAACAAATTATCCTTCACGAAATTTTTGAATGTCGGCGCGAATAAATAATCCTCACTGCAATAGAACCGATTTGTATCGCCTGCCTGCCCCACGGTGGAGACGCTGTTATATCGTAAAAAACGTAAGCACCCGTCATACGGAGGTACTCGCGCTCGACTTTTTGCCAAGTGTACTCTTCGGCGTCCCATTCGTCCTCGTCCATTGATATCGGCCAGCCACCGGCTTGAATGAGGATCGATTCGATCGGTCTGACGCCTCTTCGCTCGAGAGTTTCTGCGAACATGAAAATAACGTTAAAGAAATTGTGTTTTAATTGTATACCCCAGCAAGTGAAGCGAACCATCATACGACAAAAAAAACCGGTTGTTTTGTGCCGTTTTGACGACCGTAAAACAACCAATAAAATGACAATTTTGTCGGTTTAGATTTGGTCGTATTTTCCTTTAATGACCAAAAAACTACCGAGGCAACGTCTGCTGCACGTGTATCAGTTCGTGTTTTGGTCGTTTTTTGGGTCGTTAAAGAAAATACGACCAAGCCGAAACTAAAACAACTGTTCGTTGTTTTGGTCGCACGGTGTTCGCTAAAATGACACAAAACGACCGCTCGTTTTTTTAAGTCGTTTCGCGGTCGTTTTCAATGGTCGTTTGACCTGCTAGGGTAATTATGGACGGCTGCGATTCTCACCTAAATCCATGCACGAGCGGTACCATTTCTTGGCCTGTCTCACGGGCAAAATGTCACTGTGATCTGGTTCGGTCCCGAGGACTTCTGTAACATCCGATATCTTCAGCAGACCATCACAACCCCGCGAAAAGTGTTCGCAGAATACAAAAGCTTCTGATTTCAGGGTGGAATAAAACGGCCCAAAAATTTACCAGAAAATCACCAAAAGTTTTGTCAATCTACCTGCCTTTTATACGATACTGGACCGTGTTTTTAAAGATCATAAACCGACTCCACGCCGGCATACTCGGTGGTATAGCATTGTCCACCGTCCATCCACCGCACGAAAATTCGTAAAAGTCTTCGCATGGATCCGTCGACTTGTTCATACTGCTGAGAAACTCCTCGGCTGTGAAATACCACATTGTCAGTCCAATGATAAACGATCCTTGAAAATTTACATAGACTGACGTATCACGCACCGACTTTCTTGCACTCTGCGGTCTCGCAAATCTTGAGCTTCTTCGTTTCCACATTCTTTTCAGGATCTTCAAAATCTCGTCTGTTCCACAGTGAGGGCAATCGGGGGTCGTCGGGAAAGACCCCTGGGCCCCACGACGCGTCCTTCGAGTCGATGAGGGCCATGGCCGCGACGAGAGCCAAAGCAAATCTGTAAATTAATGAATTTAATTATTTATTAATTGTAAAAGTACCGTACAACATTGAAGAAACAAAAACATACAGTATGTTCTTGACTGGCATCATTTTTGCCGTTATCGTAGTTCCTTCTAAGATGCAGTCGCAGCACGAGTAGTCGTTCAACGCGCCGGACGACCGCTCTATCGCGGTCTGACAGCATCAACCGATGAACGCTTCGTTATAAAGAAAGACGAACCGGGAAGTGTTCTTTAAAAGGATTTCCGAGGACGATGAACATATCAGTTGCGCGCTTGGACATTTATCTCGAGAGAGTTATCCGGTTAAGCATAACGTCCTCGTTATTGACAGGACGAGATTGCAAGCACTCGCCTACGAGAGAATGCATCGAGAATATCGTGCATTGTCCAGCGTGTAAAAAAAAAAATAAAAAAATTATTGCAAAACAATTTCGTCGATAATCAGCAGGGCTGACCATGAGCTGGAAGTTATTATCACGAAGTTGTCGTTATGGTCTCTTATAAAAATCTTTAGTAAAATGTAGCCTCATTTATTGAATGTAAGAGATTAATTATTTCGATGTAACTTTGAGCGGCTGTACCCTAAAAATATTTATCGGAAGTCACTTCGCTCACATTTTCGAAGTGTTACATTTCCAAAATATTATAAATCATTCCAACATTTTTCGGTTAAATAAATGCATTTTCAGACAGACTTTCTCCCTATGAACTATGAAATTTAGAAACTAGAAATTTACCAGAAATTCGTCACCTCCAGTTTGGAAAGTGCATTGTTCGATCGGCAATGACTTCATACCGAATACGTCATTTCCTGTCGAAAGTTAATTATTTTCTTTATAGTATAAAGAAGTTAATTGTAGATTATTATACCGGTTCGTAGGTATAAAAACATCCGGTAAAGTGAAAGGCCTCTGTTACAGAGTGTACCTTCACCGAAAAGAACTACTGAAAACTACTGCAAAATACTACTGGCAGTATCCAGTAGTTAACTACTAATAAACTACTGAACTACTGTTCAGTGCTAAATTGGCGGACTACTGAAAACTACTCGAAGTTTTAAGCAGTTAACTACTGAACACTACTGGGTATCTTGAGTAGTTAACTACTAGGAATTCCCGTAGTTTTCAGTAGTCCACTACTGGGAATTCTCGTAGTTTCCAGTAGTTTCCTGCTGGAATTTTGCCCCCACCGAAAGGAACTACTAGGGGTCCAGTAGTGACTACTGGAGGTTCAGTAGTCCCTGCTGGCATTGCAGTAGTCACTACACATGGAGTTACTACTTCCTAGTTACTCCTCAACAGTCAGTAATTATTACTGAGGACGTAGTAGTTCCTGCATCAGTAATGACTACTTATAAGTAGTTCTATTTCAGGATTCGGTAGTTAATGCATAAGCAGTTATTGCAGATAAGTAATTACTACTCGAGACTGCAGTAGTTCCTGTATAAGTAGTTACTACCTCTGTGTAGTTATTAATTGAATCTCGAGATTCAAATAGTAACTACACAGAAGTGGTAACTACTTATACAGGAACTACTGCTGTCTCGAGTAGTACTTACTTATCCGCAATAACTGCTTATGCATTAACTACTGAATCCTGGAATAGAACTACTTATAAGTAGTAATTACTGATGCAGGAACTACTACGTCCTCAGTAATAATTACTGACTGTTGAGGAGTAACTACTAGGAAGTAGTAACTACATGTGTAGTAACTACTGTAACGCCAGCAGTGACTACTGAACCTCCAGTAGTCACTACGGGATCCCTAGTAGTTCTTTTCGGTGAGGGTAGATGTAAGTAAATGAACATTACGCCATAATAAATGTGCTAATTTTAAATGATAATTATCGAATAGTATTTGTATTTATTTATATACTGTTTTTTAATATAAATGTGTTCCATCTGTAGGGGATCCTTGTACTTTTACACACCCTACCTTCCCCCACCCACTCGACCGGCTTGAAAATTCCCTCCCGATCCACGATTCAATGCGCCAGACAGCGCGCGGCTAGACGGTCACCTATCCAAGTAGGGGAGAGCAAAATGGGTAGTGGGGCAAAACTCAATTTTCGAATCATTTTTGAATGCCCCATTTTGTCCCAACAATACATCCTAATTGTCAAACCCGTTTTGCCCCACTTACCATCACAACTACCATCCAAAAGTTATTGAAAAAAATTGTGTATCGCTGTCGGTTGAATAGTACTTGTGAATAGATTATCATTGGGAAACTGATTTCGAATAATCGATTTGTGTCACTTAGATATGCAATTTATTTCATTAACTTGGACAAGTGTGTAGAGTAAATTCGTGCGGAGATGAGTTCGTTGTCATTGCCGACATTTGCCACTTATCGAAGTATAAAGTTATCCAGTATCGTTGGAGCCGCGGAGCAGAGCATAGCGAATGACTTCAATATCTCCATTGCCCGCCCCAGCGATAATCGTTTCTGTCGCCGCACTCTGGTTTCGATTTCGGAGCGGCGCCCGGTTTCGACCAGATATCGCACTTGTTAATCGGATTCATCGGGCTACCCTCCGGGCAATTGAAAGCTCTGGCAAAGTCTTTTGTGTTGGAAACGGCACCGATCACTCTGTACCTCGGTGGACTGTGCGAATCCCACCTTTTCTCTTGCTTCTTCTGGTATTGCGGCGTTTCCACCTCGCACAACATCTGCAACGTTAAAGTTAAAGTTAATTGTGAATTAGCTTAAATTATTATTCGACACAAAAATCCACTGTCTCTATGAACAAATTAAGTCTCAAAATTATGGCAAGATTATTTGGCAACAATGAGGCCGCTCTAACTTGCTCGTAGCGAAAGAACTGCATGCAAAAAAAAAAAAGTTCCATAGGGTAAGTTCTGTGGAACCACGTTTATCCGAGGTAATGTGGGGAGAGCGTGCGACGGACAAGTGAAATCTCGGATAACACGGATAACATACTTAACTCAAACTTGTACTACTATTGTAAATATACAGTGATAGGCAATTGAAGTGGAACAAGGTTATTTTGGCGAGAGTATACGTGAAAGGGTTCAACTTTTGCCAAAACAGACGAAAAAAATCGTGTTCCACTTCAATTACCTATGACTGTATATAAAAGATAACACACTTCATCTAAACATTAACTCAATCAGTTAATGTGGTTAGTTTTTTTATTTTAATTATAATTTAGTTAATTGACATTAAACAAACTTTTTAAAGTTTAAGAGCGTATGCAACAAAGTAGCCATTACGGATCATACAACACTCTCTGTGGTCATTCTGTATACATAACTTACGGATGCGAACGACAAAAAGAAAAGCTGATCGTCGGTAAATTCCTCGAGACCCGGAAGTCTCGGGTGATCGCCTGGCTTCTTCAGTTTCCGATAAGCTTCAAAGACCGCTTGAATACCAGTCGTATCGGCGACATTTTCTCCTGCGGTGCGGATTCCTTTGCTACCGTACCGAGCCATCATAATCTTCAATGAGACATGTTATAAATAAGCAACGTATTACCACTAATTGAAGAAACATAAAGTAGCTTCCGTGAATTCGTACGAACATTGTAAAGCTCAGTGGTCCCTTCGAGCATCGGAGGTCTCGTCTCTCCATAGTATCCGTCGAATTGGTCGAAGAAACAATTGGCTCTCTGATAATAGGATTTGAGCATGTCTTCGGAAAGCTTCGTTTGGTCACCGTCTTTACCTAATTTTATACCTATGTTTGAACGCAAAATAATCATTAAAGTTGACTTTACTTGGGAAAACAATAAATGTCGGTAAATCATTTTGGAAGAATTTTTTCAGATCTAACCGTTAACATCGAACCCATGGGACATTTCGTGGCCGACTAAGATACCCGCTATTGCGTAATTGACGTTGCTGATGAGCGTGTAATTAAAAAAAAAAAAAAAAGTTCATTATATAAACAATATTTAATTTTACTTAATAGGGGTGGATATTGTTTCGCTTACTCCGGAACTCCTGCTGCAAAGAGAGGAGACTGAAAATCGACCGCGGGGACGTCTGATAAAGTCAAAATTAATTGTATTAATCAATAAATAAAAGTAATCACATTATGACAATTGAATTACGCAGCAGCTTTAATGATTAAAAACTTACTGATAAAATTATTGTGAGCTTCGTACAGAGCGTTCACAGTTATGGGGTCGACATACCATCTGGAAATTGAATGTGCGTATTAAAATATCCAAAATAAATAACATACTAATTGCACGATTTAATTGAGGTAAGAAAATTAATTACGATTCATCCTTGGCAAGTGGAATAGTAGCGTATCTCTTTAAATCGTTCTTTCTCTTGTATTTCATGTAGCTCAGAGAGTTCTCGAAATAATCTGCACCAATCGATAACTGTCGAATAAAATTATTCGCGTTAATCAGAAATTATCGACTCACATACCTGCGACATTAAAAAAAAAACTTCGTACATCGAACAAATTTTAACACACCCCTTTGTAGAGATTGATCACCGCCGTTCTGTTTTTATACCACTCTGGAAAACCGACGAAGATTTTCATGCTATTCAATTTGTCTTTGGACAGTTTTTTGGATTCTTCGTCGAGCCAATTCGATTTGTCTATTTTATCCTCCAGTTCATTTCGGATGTTCTTTATCATTTCAAGAGCCTGGAAACGGCACGTTGGATACAAACGTGGTCTTTTATGTGACAAAGTTTTTTTTTTTTTTTTTTTATACTCACAGCAGTCTCCGTTGATTTTGTAAAAAATTTTGCCACAAATGCGTAGGCAGCAGCGTGGTTCATTTTCATCTCGTCGACGCATTCGGACCAACTTCGATGATAAATTTTCACAAATGTTAGTAACCAAAATATTTAATGATCTTCTCGGGGATTACTCACGCACTTTAGCTCGATGTTTTGATAACAGCAAAGTTTAATGTAAAATATAGTTTCATACCGTGGAGGCCTTTCCTTTACTCCATATTCTTCTTTTACAAGTTTGAATAAAATATCCCTCACATATTCAGTCGTGTAGGCCATCGTACTGCTGACGAATTTCCAGTGTATGTAATTGACTGTTGACGTAAATACGTGAAATACGAACGAATCAATTAATGTCTCGAGTCGATAAAACAAGCGGTATCGTTTTGTAAAACTTACCGATCGTTCGCGGTGAGGTTTTTCTCAAGAGTTCATCGATGCCTTTGATATAATCAATACCGTGCAATTTGATTGTCGTAGATGGAAGAATCTCGATGTTGACCATATCGAACAATTCCCGAATCAGCGGATTCCAATCGAGCTACGGGTGAAAAAAAAAAAAGAGTAGCATAATATGTTTGCTCGAGTTGCACTGTACAGCATCCCGATTATCGTTTGCATCAGGGGTGAGCGGGAAAAAAACCGACTCGTCTCCTCCGTTCGAGACGAGACATTGTTTTTATGTCCTGCGAAGGAAAATTTGTAACGATGGTCCGTTTTGTCCCGGTCTCTGTTACTCACCAACGATACTGCATCCGAAGATACTTCCGTTACATTTGTCTTGTACCACTCGACGAATTGCTTGAAAGTCATTAATTCGTAGCCCGAGTCTTTCTCTTTCAGCTGGCAGAAATATGTGTCGACGAATTAGAAACTACTGCAAAGTATATCGACGTCGTTGGAAAGTCTCGTATCAGCGTGTAAAGGATACCTTGTAAATTTCCCTTTCAAACTCGACTATATCTTCGGCTTCTTTGCGAATCTTGTTCTTGGATACATCAGCCCCGGTATGTTGCGCAAACAAATTAGCGGCTCCCTCCACTAGTTCCACGTACGTTTCGTAATCGTTGCCGCTGTAATTTCTATACTTCAAAGGCAGTTGTTCGCTGAGCGGAATCTCTGCGGCTCTAATCTGAAGTAGCAAAAAGGTACAAATACATTTTTTTTTCTTTGTTTTCAATACAAATTATTCTTCACGAAATTTTCATTGATAATACGAATAAATAATCTTTACTTCTACGCTGCCGAATTTTTTCCAAGCCATTTCCCACGGTGGAGACGCTGTCACGTCGTAAAAAACATAGGAAGCCGTCACAGAAAGGTACTCGCTTTGGACTTTCTGCCAAGTGTACTCTTTGGCGTCCCATTCCTCCTCGTCCATCGATATCGGCCAGCCACCGGCTTGCATGAGGATCGATTCGATCGGTCTGACGCCTCTTCGCTCGAGAGTTTCTGTGAACAAAAAAACAAAAAATGTCGTTAAACAATGTGCGTTCAATTGTATAATTCAATCAACGGCTGTCGTAATCACCTGAATCCATACAGGAGCGGAACCATTTCTTGGCTTGTCTAACAGGCAGAATGTCACTGGGATCCGGTTCGGTCAGGAGGGCTTCTGTAACATCCAAATCTTCAGCGTAATATCACAAATTCACAAAAAGTGTTCACAAAAACAAAAACACGGTCCTGATTTCAGGATGGGCTAAAATCACTAAAAATTTACTTGAGAGTTTACTCATCCACTTGCCTTTTATGCGATGCTGTACCGTCTTATGGAAGATCATAATGCGACTCCACGACACCATGCTCGGCGGAATAACATTGTCCGCTGTCCATCCGCCGCACGAAAATTCGTAAAAATCTTCGCACGGATCCATCGACTTGTTCATGCTGCTGAGAAACTCATCGGCTGCGAAATATCACATTGGTCAGTACAATGATGAAGGATCCTTAAAATTTACACGGACCGTCGTGTGACGTACCAACTTGCTTGCACTCTGTGGTCTCGCAAAGCTTGAACTTCTTCACTTCCACATCGTTTTCCGAATTTTCAAACTCTCGCCTGCTCCACAATGAAGGCCATCGAGGGTCGTCGGGAAAGACACCTGGGCCCCACGATGCGTGCTTCGAGTTGACCAGGTCGATGGCCAGGACGACTGCCAAACAAATTCTGTAAATTAATAAATTTACTTGTTTTGCTTCCTCACAGAGAAAGCTTTGTCATGGACGAAAAACATTTTTTCGAGATTTTAATGAAAACGTGTTCAGGATGTTCCAAAACATCGAAAAATCACATTTAGAAAAAATGTCCGGATGATGTGTGTGTGTGTGTGTGTGTGCAGATCGGACGCGAATTCAAACCGTTATAACTCGAGAACGACTTGACCGATCAAACTGAAATTTTGCACCAAGCATGTGTGGTTAATAGTCTATGTTTTTTTTTTTTTTTTTTTTATGAACTTCAGACAATCGAGAATATTACTGTACAAAATTGAAGAAACAAAAACGCACAGTGTGTTCTTGACTATCATCATGTTTGCCGTTTCCGCAGTTCTTTTTAAAGATGCAATTGCAGAACGCGTAGTCGTTCGGCGTGCTGGGCGACAACTCAATTGCGGTCTGATAGCTTCGATCGATGTATGCTTCATTATAAAGACAAACCAGGGGGCGGGCTGGTCCTTGAATGGACTTCCGAGGACGATGGAAATGTCAGTTACGCGCACTTGATAATTTATCCCGGAAGAGTTGTCCGGATACGCATGACGTTCTGATCATGGCGGCAGAACGAGATTGCAAGCACTCGTCTACGATAGGATGCATCGAGTATACCGTTGTCCGGTGTGAAAAAAAATATATATATATAACACAATTTCGTCTGCAATCAGCATGCCTGGACCATGAGCTGGAAATCATTATCGCAGATAGGTCTTCGTGGTAGCTTCTTTATTAAATTCTTCAGTGAAGTGTACCCTCATTTATGAAATGTAAAAGATTGACTGTTTCTATGTACCTTCGAAACGGTACGTAGTATTAAAATATATTTCGAAAGGTATTCTGCTCACATTTCCGAGATATTGTATGTCGAAAATGTTAAATTGTCCCTATATTTTTCGGACAAACAAATACATTTTTAGAAAGACTTTCCTGTAGGGGAAATGTGTAAAAAAAAAACCCATTTAACTAACATATGTTAATATTTCTTCTTCAATTGTACTAGATGCTTGTTGGCGGTTAATATTTCTTCTTCAATTATACTAGATGGTTGTTGGCACTCGGGCGCTTCACGCCTACGCTATTGACCATGAAAGTTAGAAACCAGACATTTCCTAGAGATACGTCACTTCCGGTTTGAGAAACTAATTTTTCGGTAGTGAGTGGCGTCATATCGGAAATACATCTAAAATCTAATTTTTCGACTGGAAGTTAGATCAACCGGAAAATACGTTGCTTCCGGTTGCAAGCCAACGATATTTGAATGAAAGTAATTATTATACACGCTTGAAATTATTAAAAATTCGGTGGAGTGAAAAGCCTCCGGTTTAGAGTGTATGTGTAAATAAATTGCCGTTGCGCGATAATAAATATCGTAACGAATATGTAGTGAACTATTCGTTGAAGCACACGGATATTAGTTAGGTTTGACAATAGGCGAACGAACGGATGATCGATACGAGATCGATCGTGATGTCAGCGAGTCTCGGACGAGAGCTTCCAAGCGATCAGACGTGTGACATTGCGTGATCGGATACATTATCGGGATAATTGACGTTTATCATTATTAATATATTATCATTATTAATATATTATCATTATTAATATATTATCATTATTAATATATTGAGAAATTAATTTCGAGGAATCGATACCTGTAACTTTTAAATGCGTTTTATTTGATTACCTTGAGCAAGTATCTACAATAAATTCGCGCGGAGATGGGTTCATTGTCATTTGTCGTTATTTATCGTTCATAGAGAAAAAAAAAAAAAACAAGTATCGTGTGTCGCTGGAGCCACGGATCATTAAGTTACATAGCAGATGACTTCAATGTCTCCATTGACCACCCCAGCGATAATCGTTTCTGTCGTCGCAACCTGGTTTCGATTTGGGAACGGCACCCGGCTTCTTCCAGATATCGCACTTGTTAATCGGATTCATCGAGCTACCCTCCGGGCAATTGAAAGCTCTGGCGAAGTCTTTCGTGTTGGAAACGGCACCGATCACCCTGTATCTCGATGGACTGTGCGCATTCATCACTTGCTCACGCTTCTTCTCGAGTTGCGGCGTTGATATCTCGCACCGCATCTGCAACGTTAAAACGAAATTTAGTTGCGAATTCATTTGAATTTATAATACGATATAAAATTCCACGGACCTCGTGAAGAATTTAAGTTTTTAAATTAGGACAAAAATATTTAACCCCATTGCGGTTACTCCAATTTGATCGTAGCTAGAAGACTACAGTGGAACTGTGATTAACCGCGATGCTCGGGTTCGAAGAGTCCCCGAATAATCGAAATCCCGGTTAATTCGAACTAGACAGCGAAAGTATATAAGTCAATAATGGCTAAAGATACGACGTTATTTCGACTAGTGACAATGACATTTGGTACAACTTGCATTTAATTGTTAAATACAATGAACTAGAATGTGAAGCTTAGGATAATTTTTTTTTTCATGAATAGTAACGTAAGCTACTCTTTTTTGTTTTGTTTTAAGTACCCAGTGACTTTGGTTTGCTTCTTGCACTTCCTTCGATTTTCATCTATTACCTGTTTCATTCTTCCGCTCTCCGCGCATAAAAAAAAAAAAAAACCCCTTGGAAGACGCACGGTTAATCCGTTTCCCGGTTAATCCGACACCGTTTAATCGGAGTTCTACTGTATGCACGTTAAAAAAAAAAAAAAATTCCTCACGGGGAGTTTGGCAAAGTGAAACTTACGGCGGCAAACGACAAGAAGAAAAGTTGGTCGTCTGTGAATTCCTCGAGACCCGGAAGCCTCGCGTCACCGTCTGGTTTCTTCACTTTCCGATAAGCTTCAAAGACCGCTTGCATACCAGTCGTATCGGCGATATTTTCTCCTCTAGTGAGGGCTCCTCTGCTACGTGACCGCAAAAGCCCCATTGCCTGTAATAAACAATTGTTCAAATAAGTATAATCCTTTACAGCATTTCGAATAATATTAAAGCAGTTTCCGTAAAAGAAGAGATTAATAAGAATTCCGTAAAAGGAGAAATTCATAAGAAACCTCGTAATCGGAGGTGGTTCCTTCGGGGCTCGGGGCTCTCGTCTCTCCGTAGTATCCCTCGAATTGATCGAGGAAACAATCGGCTCTCTGATAATAGGCTTTCAGCATGTCTTTGGAAAGATCCGTTTGATTGCCATCTTTACCGAATCTTATACCTGTGTTCGAATGAAGATAATTATTAAGATTGACTCTACATCGGAAAATAATTATTTTCGGAGAATTTTTTGGAGAGTCTAACCGTTAACGTCGAACCCATGGGATATTTCATGACCGACCACGAGACCCGCGATTCCGTAATTGACGTTGCTGATATGAGCGCGTAATAAAAAAAATAATAATAATAAATAATTATACGAACGATTTTTTATCTGACATTTTGGAGATGCATAATATTTTACTCACTCGGGTAATTCCGATGTAAAGAGGGGAGACTGAAAATTAGCTGCGGGAACATCTGATAGAGGTAAAATCAATCGTATTGATAAATAGATTTAACAATCAATCAAATTATGACAATCGAATCGTAAGGCGATTTAAATTGTCAAAAACTTACTGGCAGTATTGTCGTTAGGACTGTACAAAGCGTTCACAGTTATGGGGTCTATGTACCATCTGAAAATCGATAGTGTGTGATTAAAATCTATAACATAAATAACTCACGATTTAATTGAAGTAAAAAAAATTAATTATTACTGGTTACTGGAGCTACGGTGGTCGGCGTAATTTTTTAACTCATTCTTTCTCTGGTATCTCACGAAGCTCAAAGTGTTGTCGAAATAATCTGCACCGATCGACAACTGTCGAATAAAATTATTCGCGTGAATCAGAAATTTTCGACTCACATACACGCAGACAAATAATTTATTTGGCAGCCACCGTTTATTTAGATGAAGTAAAATATTTATTTGATTCAAATAAATATTTATTTGATTTAAATAAATATTTATTTGATTTAAATAAATATTTATTTGATTTAAATAAATATTTATTTGATTTAAATAAATATTTTACTTAAATCAAATAAACAGTGGCCGTCAAGTAAATTATTTTTCTGGGTGTAATTGCAACATTTTTTTTGTTCAACTTTGTATATCGAACAGAATTTAACACACCCCTTTGTAGCGATTTATCACCGCAGTTCTGTTTTTATACCAGTCTGGAAAACCGACGAAAATTTTCATGCTCCTCAATTTCTCTTTGGATATTTTCTTGGACTCTTCGTCGAGCCAATTCGATTTATCTATGTTGTCCTCCAATTCGATTCGGATGTTCTTTATCATTTTAAGAACCTGAAAACGGCACGTCGGATAGAAACGTGGTCTTTTATGTGACGAAGTTTTTTTTGTTTTTTCTCTTCAATACCCACAGCAGTCTCTGTCGACTTCGTAAAAAACTTTGCCACAAATGCGTAGGCAGCAGCGTGGGTCATTTTCATCTCGTTGACACATTGGATCCAGCTTCGATGATAAATTTTCAAAATATTAAATAATCAAAATATTGCACAATGCTTTCGTTAATTTTCTCGCGCCGTAGCTCGATGTTTTGATACCAGCAAAGGTTAATGTAAAATATCATTGCATACCGTGGAGGTCTTTCCTTTACTCCATACTCTTCTTTTACGAGGTCAAATACAGCGTCCCTGACAAATTCAGTCGTATAGGCCATCATGTTAGCGACAAATTTCCAGTGTACGTAATTGACTGTTTAACGTGAAAAACACAGAATATACAAAATTCACAAATACACAGATACATAAGATAATAATTCACAAAACAGCGACCTCTACACAACGTGAATGGATTTTTCGAAAATCTGTACACAGAAGAAGGTCATCATTTTGTATTTTTTTTTTTTTTTTTTTTTTTTCGAATTTTTAGAGGTTTATGTGAACGCTTGTACACTTGTACTGATCAATAAAATTTTTGGTTTTCTGCTGCAGATCAGTAAAACGTCTGGACAAATTGTCTGAGTCGGGGAACCTTTTTTTCAGTCCTCGAAAATGAAACCGCGCAGCACTCTTAATTTTTTTCTATTGTACTCCAAAAAATATACAGAGCATCTGCAAGCGTCCATAAATAAGTCGAAAAAGTACCGACGTTGAAATACATAATAGTACCAATGATTTTTTTTAGTGACGAAAAAAAATTCACGCTCAAACTAGAAGACTGACTTTATATCTCGAGTCGGAAAAGCAATTGATGACATTTATAAAACTTACCGATCGTTCGTGGCGAGGTTTTTCTCAAAAGTTCATCGATGCCTCTAAAATAAGCACTATTGCGCAATTGGATTCTCGCAGATGGAGGAATCTTGATGTTGACCATATCAAACGATGCCTGAATCAGCGAATACCAATCGAGCTACGGAAAAAAAGGGACTTAATACTTTGTAAAGCCTATCCGCTTTTTTCGCAAGTCACACTATGCAGCATCCCGGTTACAATTAGCATCACGGAAAAGGCGGGGCAAAACGGACCAATTTCTTCCGTCCGAGATGAGACATTGTTGTCGTGTTCCGAAAAAAAAAATCTTCCGAAAAATTGGTAAAGATAGTCCGTTTTGACCCGGTATTTCCTACTCACCAACGGTGCGTCACCCGAAGCTACTTCCGATGCATTAGTCTTGTACCACTCGACAAATTCCTCGAGACTCATTGATTCCCAGGCCGAGTCTTTCTGGGCCAACTGACATAAATATGTGTCGATAAATTAGAACCAACTATAAAATATATCAACGTTAATACCCAGATAGCATTTTGCCAACAACCCGCCAGCAAATAGGCAGCATTTGTCCGCACGGATCGCGGCAAAATTGCGTCCGCATTTGTGTGTTTTTGCCAGTTTTCAATGCCGAAAATTCTTAGGGACATATTGTCAGCAAGGCTTGCTGTTGCTTTGAGTTTCACTCGAAGATTAATTTGCTTGAGTTATGGTTATTTTGGATTAAATTTTTAAAAATTCGATTTCTTATAAAATTGTCTCAAATTGTTAAGTGTCTCTATCGATTTTCATTAAAAAAATGTAATTGCAAGGATTGTTAGTGCTAGTCCATTTGTGTATCATACTTTATATAATACACAAATGGACCATCTGGAATTTTGATCACTTTCACGTCTGTTAATAATAATAAATCAGCTTATAGCAGCCGTTGTTGGATTTTTGCTACCAATATACATGAGAAACCATTGTAGCAATATTGCTGGCAAGCAAACAGCAAAGCTTGGTGGAAAGCAATTACCCTTGTTTGTCTGTACTACGGTTAACCAACTGTAGCACAGGCAAACCCAGATGACCATTCCAGGTCAACCCAGTTATCCACCCAGTTATCCACCCAGTCATCCACCCAGTCATCCACCCAGTCATCCACTCAGTCATCCACCCACCCAGTCATCCACCCACCCAGTCATCCACCCACCCAGTCATCCACCCATCCAGTCATCCACGCACCCAGTCATCCACCCACCCAGTCATCCACCCACCCAGTCATCCACCCACCCAGTCATCCACCCACCCAGTCATCCACCCACCCAGTCATCCACCCACCCAGTCATCCACCCACCCAGTCATCCACCCACCCAGTCATCCACCCACCCAGTCATCCACCCACCCAGTCATCCACCCACCCAGTCATCCACCCACCCAGTCATCCACCCACCCAGTCATCCACCCACCCAGTCATCCACCCACCCAGTCATCCACCCACCCAGTCATCCACCCACCCAGTCATCCACCCAGTTAGCCACCCAGATAACTACCCCAATAACCATCTGAATAGAAAGTCTCGTATCAGCATGTAACAATACCTTGTAAATTTCCTTTTCAAACTCTACTATTTCTTCGGCTTCTTTGCGAATCTTCTCCGCGGATACATCAGCCCCGGTGTGTTGCACAAACAACTTAGCGGCGCTCTCCACCAATTTCACGTACATTTCGTAATCGTTGCCGCTGTAATTTCTATACTTCAGAGGCAGTTGTTCGTTCAGAGGAATCTCTCCTGCCTTAATCTAAAAAACGGGAAAAAAAACGAATTATTCTTCACAATATCTTCACTGACAAAGCAAATGAATAATCCTCACTAAGATACTGCCAAATGATGTCGGCTCCGAGTCCCTCGGTGGAAACGCTGTTACGTCGTAAAAGACGTAGGCAACCGTCATACGAAGGTACTCGCGCTCGACTTTTTGCCAAGTGTACTCTTCGGCGTCCCATTCCTCCTCGTCCATTGATATCGGCCAGCCACCGGCTTGCATGAGGATCGATTCGATCGGTCTAACGCCTCTTTTCTCGAGAGTTTCTGTGGACAATCAAAAAAAAATACCATTAAAAAAATGTTTTCTTTTTAAATATAGTTATTGACGGACGCTGTAGTCACCTAAATCCATGCAAGAGTGGTACCATTTCTTGGCTTGTCTCACAGGCAGAATGTCACTACGCGCGAGTTCAGTCCCGAGGGCTTCTGTAACATCCAATATCTTCAGCATAACACCACGACCTTTGGAAGAGTGTTCCCAAAAAAAAAAAAACACGGTGCTGATTTCAGGCTGGAATAAAGTGGCTAAAAATTTATCCGAAAATGACCAAAAGCTTGGTCGTCTACCTGCCTTTTATACGATGCTTGACCGCGTTTTGGAAGATCATATATCGACTCCACGACAGCATACTCGGTGGAATAGCATTATCCGCTGTCCATCCGCCGCACGAAAATTCGTAAAAATCTTCACACGGATCCACCGACTTATTCATGCTGCGGAGAAACTCCTCGGCTGTGAAAAATCATATTTGTCAACACAATGATAAACGATCCTTAAAATTTGCCGAAACTAGCGTATCACGTACCAACTTTCTTGCACTCCGCGGTATCGCAAAGCTTGAATTTCTTCGTTTCCGCATGGTTCTCCGAATTTTCAAACTCTCGTCTGTTCCACAATGAGGGCCATCGGGGATCGTCGGGAAAGACCCATTGGCCCCACGACGCGCGCTTCGAGTGGACCAGCGCCATAGCCGCGACGAGAGCCGAGAGAAATCTGCAAATTAATAAATTCAATTATTTTTTAAATAACCTCAGACAATTGATAATAGTAATGTACAAAATTGAAGAAATAAAAACATACAGTATGTTCTTTATTGGCATCATGTTTGCCGTTTTCGTACTTCCGTCTCAGACGCAGTTGCAGCAAGAGTAGTCGTTCAGCGTGCTGACGACAACTCAATCACAGTCTGATAGCTTCAACCGATGGATACGTCGTTACAAAGACAAGTAGTTATAAATGGGGGAGGGCGGTAGTCCTTAAATGGACTTCCGAGGACAATGAAAATATCAGTTATGTGCTTGAAGATTTATCTCTATAGTATTATCCGGACATGCGTAACGTCCTCGTTATTGGCAGGACGACTTGCCTACGATGCATAAAGTATATCGCTGTCCGGTGTGAAAGAAAAAAATTGATATCACTATTTCGTCTGTAATCAGCAGGGCTGACCATGAGCTAGAGATTATTCTCACAGCTATCTTGTTGTGGTAGCTTCTTTATTAAAATATTTAGTAAAGCGTCATTTATTGAATGTAACGGATTGACTATTTCAATGTAGCTTCGTTGTGCCCTAAACGTTGGACCCTAAAAATATATTTCGAAAGTTACTCTGCTTACACTTCCAAGATATTGTGTATTGAAAATATTATAAATCGTTTCTCAATTTTTTGGACATACAAAGACATTTTCAGAAAGAATTTCGTGGGAGGAAGGGGGATGTTTGAAAAAAAAACCATTTAACTAACACATAACAATATCTCTTGAATTATATTGCGCCAGAAGGTTTTCGTGGCTCGAGGGCTTCGTCCTCTCGTTATGGACTATGAAACTTACAAATCACATCACGTATGAAAATGCAATTTTCGGCCGGAAGTGGCGCAACACCGGATATGCGTCACTTCCTGTCGAGAGTTAATTATTTCCGAGAGAAGATAATTATTATACAAGTTCGCGAGTATTAACAAAACCGCTACACTGAAAGGCCTTCGTTACAGAGTATAAATGTAAATAAATTGAAATTACGTGATAATAAGTGTGTAAACTTTAAATGTTCATTGTCGAATATTATTTGTACATAGATTATTATTGGTAAAACGATTTGAAGGAAACGACTCGTGTAACTTCGAAATGCAATTTATTTTATTACTTTCAGCAAGTATGCACAGTAAATTCGTGCGGAGATGAGTAGTTCGTTGTTATTGTCGCTATTTACCAGTCGTCAAAATAAAAAAAAGGCACCCTTTGTCGTTGGAGCCACAGAAAAGTAGCTCCATAGCGGACTTCAATATTTCCATTGCCCGCCCCAGCGATAATCGTTTCTATTATCGCTGCACTCTGGCTGCGATTTCGGAGCGGCGCCCGGCTTCTCCCAGATATTGCACTTGTTAATCGGATTCATCGAGCTACCCTCCGGGCAATTGAAAGCCCTGGCAAAATCCCTCGTGTTGGAAACGGCACCGATCACTCTGTATCTCGGTGGACTGTGCGCATCCCACCTTTTCTTTAGCTTCTCATGGTATTGCGGTGTTTGTACCTCGCACAACATCTGCAACATGAAAGTTAAATTTAATTGAGAATCAGTTAAAATTATTTTTCGACACAAAAATCCTCTGTCTTTGTGTGTTTATGAACAATTTTAGGTTAAAAATTATTATACAAATATTTAACAACAATGAGGGCGCTCTAATTTGGTCGTAGCGGGAAAACTATGCACGTAAAAAAAAGATAAAAAATTCCATAAGGTAAGTATGGTGAATTCTGCTGGGTGAATGTGACCATATACTCTCTGTGAACATCATGTTTATATAACTTACGGAGGCGAACGACAAAAAGAAAAGCTGATCGTCGGTGAATTCCTCGAGACCCGGAAGTCTCGGGTGACCGCCTGGCTTCTTCAGTTTCCGATAAGCTTCAAAGACCGCTTGAATACCAGTCGTATCGGCGACATTTTCTCCTGCGGTGCGGATTCCTTTGCTACCGTACCGAGCCATCATAATCTTCAATGAGACATGTTATAAATAAGCAACGTATTACCACTAATTGAAGAAACATAAAGTAGCTTCCGTGAATTCGTACGAACATTGTAAAGCTCAGTGGTCCCTTCGAGCATCGGAGGTCTCGTCTCTCCATAGTATCCGTCGAATTGGTCGAAGAAGCAATCGGCTCTCTGATAATAGGATTTGAGCATGTCTTTGGAAAGCTTCGTTTGGTCACCGTCTTTACCCAATCTTATACCTACGTTCGAATGTAAAATAATCATTAAAACTGACTTTACTTCGGAAAGTAATAATTTTCGGTAAATCATTTTTGGAACAATTTTTTTTTTGGATCTAACCGTCAACATCGAAGCCATGGGACATCTCGTGGCCGACTATGATACCCACTATTGCGTAATTGACGTTGCTGATGAGCGTGTAATAAAAAAAAAAAAGTTAATTATATAAACAATATTTAATTTTACGTATTGGGATGGATATTATTTCGCTTACTCTGGTACTCCTGGTGCAAAGAGAGGAGACTGGAAATCAACCGCGGGGACATCTGATAAAGGTAAAGTTAATTGTATTAATACATAAATAAAATTAATCAAATTATGGCAATTGGTTTATGCAGCAACTTCAATTATTAAAAACTTACTGATAAGATTCGCGTAGGGATGGTACAGAGCGTTCACAGTTATAGGGTCGACATTCCACCTGGAGATTGATAGTGTATATTAAAGTATCTAAAATAAAAATAGCATGCTAATTGCACGATATAATTGAGGTGAGAATATTAATTACGATTCATCGTCGACAGGTGGGAGAGCGTATCTCTTTAAGTCGTTCATTCTCTGGTATTTCATGTAGCTCAGAGAGTTGTCGAAATAATCTGCACCAATCGATAACTGTCGAATAAAATTATTTGCAAAAATCAGATATTTCCGGTCCACATAATTGCAACATTTTTAAAAACCTCGTACATCGAACAAAATTTAACGCACCCCTTTGTAGAAATTGATCACCGCCGTTCTGTTTTTATACCAGTCTGGAAAACCGACGAAGATTTTCATGCTGTTCAATTTGTCTTTGGACAGTTTTTTCGATTCGTCGTCGAGCCAATTCGAATTGTCTATTTTATCATCCAATTCATTCCGGATGTTCTTTATCATTTCAAGAGCCTAAAAACGGCACGTTGGATACAAGCGTGATTTTTTATGTGACGTAGTTTTTTTTTTTTTTTTTTTTTTTTTCGTACTCACAGCGGTCTCTGTCGATTTCGTAAAGAACTTTGCCACAAATGCATAAGCAGCAGCGTGGTTCATTTTCATCTCGTCGACACATTCGGACCATCTTCGTTGATAAATTTTCACGATTATTAGTAATGAAATATTTAATGATCCTTTCGGGAATTATTTCGCACTTTAGCTCGATGTTTCGATACCAGCAAAGTTTAATGTTAAACATAATCGCATACCGCGGAGCCCTTTCCTTCACTCCATATTCTTCTTTTACAAGTACGAACAAAACATCCCTCACAAATTCCGTCGTGTAAGCCATCATTTTGCTGACAAATTTCCAGTGTATGTAATTGACTGTTGGCGTAAAAAAAAAAAAAAAAAACAAATCAATTAATGTCTCGAGTCGGTAAAATAAATGGTATCGTTTATAAAACTTGCCGATCGTTCGCGGTGAGGTTTTTCTCAAGAGTTCATCGATGCCTCTAAAGTAAGCGCTATTGCGCAATTGAACTTCCGCAGATGGAAGAATCTTGATGTTGACCATATCGAACAATTCCTGAATCAGCGAATTCCAATCGAGCTACAGGTAAAATAGAAAATGCATAACAATTTTATTAAGCATATTTGTTGTTTTCGTGAACCGAAAAATTGGTAAAGATAGTCCGATTTGCTCCGGTCTTTGCCACTCACCAACGGTGCGGCACCCGAAGATACTTCTGTTGCATTAGTCGTGTACCACTCGACGAATTTCTCGAAGCTCATACGCTGGTAGTCCTTTTTCTCGATCAGCTGAGAAATATGTGTCGATAAATTAGAAAAACCTGCAAAATACATCGAAGTTGTTGCAAAGTCCCGTATCGGCGTGTAACGAATACCTTGTAAATTTCCTTTTCAAACTCGACTATCTCTTCAGCATCTTTGCGAATCTTGCTCTTGGATACATCAGCCCGGGTGTGTTCCACAAACAGATTAGCGGCGCTCTCCACCAATTTCACGTACGTTTCGTAATCGTTGCCGCTGTAATTTCTATACTTCAGAGGCAGCTGTTCGCTGAGTGGAATCTCGGGTGAGCTAATCTGAAATGGCATAATACGAACAAACAAAAAATTATTTTAAAGAGATTCAAGTTGTACTTCACGAAATGTTCATTGATAATATACGAATAAACAAATCCTCACACTTATTTTGCCGAATTTTTTTTCCTCCATGCTCCACGATGGAAACGCTGTAATGTCGTAAAAAACGTAGGAAGCCGTCACAGAAAGGTACTCGCGTTCGACCTTTTGCCATGTGTACTCTTCGGCGTCCCATTCCTCCTCGTCCATCGATATCGGCCAGCCACCGGCTTGCATCAGGATCGATTCGATCGGTCTGACGCCTCTTCGCTCGAGAGTTTCTATGAACAAAAAAAAAAAATGATCGATAAAAATGTGTGTTTAATTGTATAATTATCGACAAATGCTGTATTCACCTGAATCCATACAGGAGCGGAACCATTTCTTGGCTTGTCTCACCGGCAAAATGTCACTGGGATCCGGTTCGGTCAGGAGGGCTTCTGTAACATCCAATATCTTCAGCATAACACCACAATTCCCTCACCGAAAAGAACTACTGAAAACTACTGCAAAATACTACTGGCAGTATCCAGTAGTTAATAACTACTAATAAACTACTGAACTACTAGCCCAGTGCTAAATTGGCGGACTACTGAAAACTACTCGAAGTTTTAAGCAGTTAACTACTGAACACTACTGGGTATTTTGAGTAGTTAACTACTACTGAGTAGTTAACTACTCCAAACTGCTATGAATGTCCAGTAGTTAACTACTAGGAATTCCCGTAGTTTTCAGTAGTTCACTACTGGGAATTCTCGTAGTTTCCAGTAGTTCACTACTGGGAATTCACGTAGTTTCCAGTAGTCACCTGCTGAAATTTTGTCCTCACCGAAAGGAACTACTAGGGGTCCAGTAGTGACTACTGGAGATGCAGTAGTCCCTGCAATAACTGCATAAGCAGTTATTGCAGATAAGTAATTACTACTCGAGACTGCAGTAGTTCCTGTATAAGCAGTTAATACCTCTGTGTAGTTATTAATTGAATCTCGAGATTCAAATAGTAACTACACAGAAGTGGTAACTATTTGTACAGGAACTAATCGCTGTCTCGAGTAGTACTTACTTATCCGCAATAACTGCTTATGCATTAACTACTGAATCCTGGAATCGAACTACTTAGAAGTAGTAATTACTGATGCAGGAACTACTACGTCCTCAGTAATAATTACAGTATCAAATGAGTAATAATTACAAAGTATCAAAATGAGTAATAATTACAATTACTCAGTAACAACTGACTGTTGAGGAGTAACTAATAGGAAGTAGTGACTACATGTGTAGTAACTACTGCAACGCCAGCAGTGACTACTGAACCTCCAGTTAGTTACTACGGGACCCCTAGTAGTTCTTTTCGATGAGGGTAAACCCACGAAAAAACACGTTCCTGATTGAAATCACTCGATGACTTCTGATTTCGCTGCGAAATTTTCCAGTAAATTTTTAGTAATTTTATCCTACCCTGAAGGGTAGACTAAAATGGTAGAATAAGGGTAGAATAAAATTGTATGCTACTCTGAAGGGTAGACTAAAATGGCTAAAAATTTACTGGAAAATTTCGCTGCTCGATCAAGAGTCTACCGTATCGTCAATCAAGCCAACAGCCTGAACCGTGAAATTTTCTTCGGAAGGTCCGTCAAAAACTTCAAGACTGGTGTCAAACCAAATTACGACCGGTTAATTCTACACTTCGAGTAAATTGCTAATCAAAGATTTACCTTTTGTTTCTATACTCTAAATAACTATTTTTTTTTTAACGCACAAAGTGGGAAATATTTTATTGTTTCTTTCTTTATATATATATATATATATATATATATATATATATATATATATATATATATATATATATATATATATATATATATAAACGAAAAAAAAACATGAAAGATTTATTAAGTTGTTAAATTGTAAAAAGGATTTTTCCCGTCTACCAATAAATAAATAAATAAATAAAATTTCTCATCCACCTGCCTTTTATACGATGCTGTACCGTGTTACGGAAGATCATAATACGACTCCACATCGCTTCACTCGGTGGAACAACATTGTCCGCCGTCCACCCGCCGCACGAAAATTCGTAAAAATCTTCGCACGGATCCGCCGACATGTTCATACTGCTCAGAAACTCATCGGCTGCGAAATACCATATTATCAGTAGTGATAAAGGATCCTTGAAATGTACACGTACTGTCGTATCACGTACCAACTTGCTTGCACTCTGCGGTCCCGCAAAGCTCGAACTTCTTCGCTTCCGTGTCGTTTTCCGAATTTTCAAACTGTCGTCTGTTCCACAATGAGGGCCATCGGGGATCGTCGGGAAAGGCTCCTGAGGTCCACGATGCGTACTTCGAGTCGACCAGGGCGACGGTCAGGACGAGAGCCAAAAAAAATCTGTAAATGAATAAATATAATAATTTTTTTTTTTTATTAGCTTCATACAACCGATAATTGTACTGTACAAATATGAAGAGACGGGAACATACAGTACGTTCTTGATTGTCGTCATGTTTGCCGTTTCCGTAGTTTCGTTAAAGATGCAGTTGCAGAACGAGTAGTCGTTCGGCGTGCGCAGCGACCACTCAATTGCGATCCGATAGCTTCAACCGATGGATGCTTCGTTATGAAAACAAACCGGGGTGGGGGAGTTATAGGTTCTTGAGTGGACTTCCGAGGACAATGAAAATATTAGTTACGCGCTGGAAAATTTATCTCGAAAGAGTTATCCAGATATGCAATAACGTCCTCGTCATTGGCGGGACGAGATTGCAACTAATCGCCTACTAGAGGATTCATCGATATCTCTGTCCGGTGTGAAAAAAAAAAGAAAAATCATAACACAATTTCGTCTACAATCACCAGGGCTGACCATGAGCTGAAAATTATTCTCATAGATATCTCGTTGTAGTAGCTTTTTTTTTTGTGAAATATCTAGTAACGTGTACCGTAATTTATGGAATGCGACGGATTTACTATTTCGATGTATCTTCGAAACGTTGCACCCTAAAAGTATATTTCGAAAGTTACTCCGCTCGCACTTCTCTAATATGTATCCAAAATATTATATACCGAAAATATTATAAATTGTACCAATATTTTTCGAACAAATAAATACATTTTGGGGGAGTCGGTTAAAAAAAAAACCATTTAACTAACCATGTTAATATTTCTTAAAGTATCTTATACGAGAAGGTTTTTTTTTACTCGGGTGCTTAGCGCCCTTCCAGTGCACTATGAAATTTAGAAACCGGAAGTTTACCAGAAATACGTCACTTCGGATTTGAAAATCTCACTTTTATACCAGAAGTAACGTCAGACCGGAGATACATCACTTCCTATTGGAAGTTAGTTATTTTCGTAAAAAGATAATTATTTATTTATTTATTTATTTATTTATTTATTTATTTACGGGACAGGCCCTTTTACAATGAGTATAATACAGATAGGAGGAAAAAAGTAATTTTTAACAATTGTTGTTTTCTTTCATGAAGGGTAACATATTAGCAAAATTGATATATCACAGTAGGGTGCGATCAGGTCGCGATTGACCATTAAAGTTTCAGAGAAGTGCAGATTATTCGTAGAGTAGGACACGTGCCGATAGCGCCCTTTTCAATGTTGAGATTCGTCCGCCGAATAGATGGGACAGGCTGACCCTATTTGCAACGCTCGTTAATCGGTAGTGAGCTGATCTCTCCGTTAGGCAAGATGAGATTTTCGGGGTTCTAAAGAAGATTTGGGCTCTCCTTTGGCGATCTGGAACGACCTCCTGGAGTTTGGCCAGTAGGGTGGGACAGTCCATTAAACCCGACATGATCCTGAAAAGTGTCCGTTGATCGTTGAATGTCCTCAGCGAGTTTAGGCTCGGTATATTCAACATTTTTGCGATCGCGCCGTATTCGTGATCCTCACGCCTCATTGGATTGCGAACTTTGTAGGCCACTATACGGAAAAATTTGTGTTGAACACGCTCGAGCTTTTTCGAGTAAACAGCGAACACAGGATTCCACACCCCGGATGCATACATTAGAAGCGGTCGAACCCTCACCGAAAAGAACTACTGAAAACTATTGCAAAATACTACTGGCAGTGTCCAGTAGTTAACTACTAATAAACAACTGAACTACTGCCCCGTGCTAAATTGGCGGACTACTGAAAACTACTCGAAGTATTGAGCAGTTAACTACTGAATACTACTGGGTATTTTGCGTAGTTAACTACTCCAAACTACTGTGAATGTCCAGTAGTTAATTACCAGGAATTCCCGTAGTTTTCAGTAGTTCACTGCTGGGAATTCTCGTAGTTTCCAGTAGTCCACTACTGGGAATTCACGTAGTTTCCAGTAGTTCCCTGCTGGAATTTTGCCCTCATCGTTTGATTGCATCGTTTGATTGCATTAGGCATTCTCTCCCGTCGATGAACTGAGTAGCCGACGAGAGCTTAGTAGGGACTATTGTATCGGGTGTGTGGGTTTAAGACAAATTGAAATGTGAACACGAGAGAGAGATAAAATGGCCTTGAATTTTATTTGCCAATAAATTAACGATTTTGTCTCTTCTCCAAGAAATATTTGAGAGTACTGACAATTATTCCGAGCCTATCGAGCCGCCAGTTTAGCATTCGCTCAAGACTGCGGCTAGTCGAACATAGTCTTGTCCTTTTGTGAAAATCTTTGCCGATCGGGTCGCACTTTGCGTTCGGCTGGCGCCCTAATAAAATAATAACCGATCGAGGGTCAGGCTTTGTGGCGAATTTTACCGATAGGAACATTTGGGTTGGACATTTTTATTACATATCATATTACGCGAGGGCATCCCATTCAACGCAGTAAATCATCGAAACAAATATTATCACATGGCGAAGTTTCTTATAGGCGAAGCGAGCGCCTATATGATCAGAACGAAGAAATAATGAAATTATAATGGGCGAGCACGCCGCGAAATCGAAGCGCATAAAAAATCTAATTATAATATGCACGGCGCCACAAACAGTAGAGTGTGCGAGGATGCCGTAATCGGCGCGCCCACATGGAAATAAAGTATATTTGGAATATATTGAAAAATGTATTTAAAATATATAAGATATATTTGTCCGAAAAATTGTATATGCCGAATATATTTTGAATTGTAGTTCAATTATATACAAGGCATAAAATAAAATATATTCGAATGTATAATGCTAAATACATTAAAAGTATAAGAGATACATATTGCACATATAATCGAAGTATATCTGAAATATATATACTTTATATTTCGAAATATATTCCGAATATACGGGCAATATACTTGGAATATATGTTTGATATACTTTGGGGTAAGGGATTGTTAACCGTTAACTAATTCATAATCTGACAGTATATATAATTAATCAACGACAGTTAATTGATTGTCGAGTCATAGTAGATAAATAATTATTGACTATAGATAAATACATAAAATTACAAATGGACCTCACGGTATACGAATATGAAAAACGTTTTGGGCTCTGTACATACGTTTTACGTTATAAACATTATTATCATTGGTATTCAGATTTAAAAAAATCACTGTACATGCGATATTTTTTTTTTGGTTACATGACATCGAAACTTTAACATTAACACTAACAATTAAATTAACATTAACGTATATGCGTCCAGCATAGAGTCATCGCATGCCTACGACACTGTAAGTTTCAAATAAAAATAAACATTTTATGAGATTTTGGATAGCCGAGTGGGTTAAGGCACAACATTCGTACTATATGATCAAGGTCGACGGTTCGATCCCCAGCAAGTGACAAAATTAATAGCTTTTTTCCAGGATGTTCTTGTGCCAGTCGGAATTAAACGTGAAAAGTACCGTTCAAAGGTGAACCATCTACTTAATTTTCAATTTTTTTAGTTGGGCTTCAATACGTAGGATATACATAGGATATATGCCACATAGATTGAACTTACATCTCAAATACATTCGGAACTACACCTGACATACACGTGGAATATACAACATATATATCTAAATTATATATTGAATATATTTTTCGAATACATTTCTTGTCCGAAAAAGTACGTGTGGCGAATACATTTTTTATATATTTTTCGTACAAGTCGTGTACAGTTCGAATATATTTTTAATACATAAAAAAATATATTTTTCAATATCCTTTATTTCCATGGGTGCGAGTAGCCTACGTATTCGGCTTAAATTACTTCCGGCTTAAGTTACTTTCGGCTTAAGTTATCTTAGCGTTACTAGCGTAGCTAGTAATGTTAGTAACTTTAACGTTAACACTACGGTAGTATAAGAGATAAACGTAAAAGACTTGGCAGTTAGCATCACTGCGGGTTAGATGTAGTGACGTCGGACAGAAACATGTTGACAGACCTGACAACAGAGGTTACACGGGGTGCCAACTGCCAAATTGGCAGCCCGACTGACTGCCAGTCAAGTTTTTTACGATTATCTCTCAGACAACCGTAGCGTTAGCGTTAAAGGTACTTTAGCGTTATTAGCCTAACTAGTAAAACTCTTCGTAAGACTTCAGGGTTCCGGCCCTGCTCTGATGAAACGTCCTATTATTATCGAGAGTAACGAAATGTATCCCGCGGAAAGAATCGGATGCACGGTTAATTTTTTTTTTTTATTTATAAAAAAAACAAACAATACATAACTGAGCAAATCTGCATTCAAGAACTCACCCTACGTAATAATAAAAAAAACTGCAAAGTAATTCGCATATAACTTGACTCATTTCTTATAATTTTGCCCTTAGCTTTCTCAATAAGGAAATTCGCTGATCGATTTTTGCCTTCCTCATGGAGGAAGCTATGGGCAAAATTATTGAAAAATGAGGAAGCTATGTGCAAATCGCTGCACATTTTTTTCATTAAAAAAAATGTCTACATCTCATCAAATTGAAACGGTCAAACGTTACCGCCAAATGTATTGTAGAAAATCGCTAACTGAAATTTGCATAATTCGACGTTCTGAGACTATGTCTTATGTATTTTTCTCGAAACATGACGAATCTTCAAATTATTTTACTCCTAGGGCGATATTTGACGCATAAAACGCATGTCGGACATAAAATACAAATTATCCGAAAAATTTGAAAATATCATCAAATTTAAATAGTTGAATCTATTTTCGCCAAAACTACTACAAAACATCCACTCTCGTATCAGATTTAAATTCTATACCTCCATGTTTATTCGAATTAGACAGTTTTTATAGAAGTTTAAAAAAATAATTAAAATATTATTAAATAATTAAATAAATAAATAATGAAAAATAAATTCTGACCACGTTCAATACCAAAGGTCTTTGATCAAAATATTATATTTATGTGCAGTTTTAGGGCATTAGCTGAAAATTTACCCAAGTTAGAGCCACCACAGAGAATATTCAGAAAGTTCCACATCGTGTAAAATCTCCAATCGGGAATCCATCTTCATGAAAATTGCACTGCACGAAGAGACGTTGCCAGTCGACAAGTGTACGAAACTTCAACTCGCTATCTTAAGACGTTTCCGACTTGTAACCGTTTTATCCAATGCAAATCTGTCCCGCGCACAGACGCACAGCCCCACACACATACACATTTAAACAGCAGCTAAATTGTACATTACGATACTAGTACGAAAAATCTTTTCCTGACGAGTGTGAGTTTGCAGGACGAGCCGAAGGCGAGTACTGCAATCACATGAATTAAGAAAACGTTTTTCGGACGAGTACCGTACAAAATTTTATTTCACAAGATGTGCAATAAAATTTTGTTTCGCAAGGTTTTACGCATGCGAAGCGTGGGAAAAAATACAATTTCCCAGTGAGTGATATAAACCACATTTCTCGACGTTTGGAACTATTTTAAGTACACTGACATTAAAATATCGATTTTTTATTTTGTGAAAATAGCTTCTTTTATGAGGAAGCAAAATACATAACAAATAGATCGTCTTTATTTTAATTCTCATTATACAATATCAATTATGCAGATTCGACGACGGCCGTCAGTGTACGACATTTGCACAATCCATACACTAACATATGTATATTTTTTTAAAAACAGAAAATACATATCGTCCTGCGATTGTATAATGGTCGCAATTATTGAAAAATATACGGAGTTCGGTACGGTACGTAAGAAATCGCAATCGTATATGTTATATGCGAGCTCTTCATCACTGATTTATTATCACTTGAAGGAATAAAACTGATATTACGTATCTTTGCAGGAGAATACAAACTGTTTTTTTTTTACTGACTCTTTTCTTTGCGTGAAAAGAGTGTGAGATACTTTCTCACGAATTCAGGACCATTCCAGTATCCCCTGCGATATAAAAATTAGTTGATTAAACACGGGCTTTTGATATGTTTTTACGTATCGATGTAAACCTACTTGAGCATAAGATTCCAGTAGAGAAGAGGGAAGAAATACTTTTTCATTATATACATCGTCCACAACTCTTTCTTCTGGTCGACAGGAAAAGTCTCCATGGGTTGAAGATTGTAGTCGAATTCGGCGAGTATACATTTGCCTGGAGCGGTAACGAGAGGACAAGATGCGTAGCCATTGTAAGACTGACTCATTGTTTTACCGGACAAGCTATCCATTATGTTGCGATGAAGAACTTTTCCCTGCGAAGCTGTGAAAAACAATTTTTTTCAACGCAAACGAGTGTAATATTTGCTTTAATAAATATAAACATTTTTTTAATTTTTTTTTTGTTTTAAGTAAAACTTCTTTAAGGACATTTTGCATTTTCAAGGTAGAGTAAGTCGCGTTACTGGTACACCGGTAACACGTAACGCATTACACGGGTTTCACAGTAGAATAGGTCGAATTATTGGGAACATGTAACGCGTTACCCGTTACGCGTTACACAGATTTCACAATTGAGTAAATCAAATTATTAGGAATCCGTAACGCGTAATGCGTAACTCAGATATCACAGTAGGGCAAGTCACATTATTGGGATTTCACAGTAGAGTAATTAGTCACATTATTGTAGTGAAACGTCTTTAGAGACGTTTTGCCCTTTCAATGTAGAGTACGTTGCATTACTGAAACACGAGTAAGTCAAGTTATTGGGAATCCGATAACGCATTACGCTTTACACGTTACGTGTCACATGTAACTCGTCATATGACAATCTATGTCTAATACAAAGATAATGAACATGCAGTTAGGGCAGTGGTTCTTAACCTCAGGGGTCCACAGGGGGTCCCTCGTTCCCGGTTAAGAACCGCTGAGTTAGGGTAAGTCGGAGTGATATGGCCATGGAATTTTAAATAATGAAAATTGGACATTAAAAAATATTTAAATTTTGGTCGTAATCAACTCTAGAAACATCGAACTGAAGTAATTAACTTAGAATTTTCGATATTTTCGATGCGTGATTTAATTGCAGCTCTATGAATAAATATTCGTTATCGGCCATATCAACCGGACATTACGGATGACATGGCCATAGTAATAACGGTAGTCTATTTAGGCCTCGAGAAGCATAGAAGGATCGCACAAAACATGTCTGTCTTAGTATATTTTATGTTCTGTACATGAACTATAGAAAGACAATAATTACCTCCGTCAAATGTTTCAGATGCCAAACGACAAAGAAACCCGTTTTACTAGCCATATCACCTGAAAATTACGAAGGATATGCCCACGTGGCATATCGTACTGACCCTTGCACATACAATCTCGTAACTTTTGGTGCGATCATATTGTATCTACATACACTAAAACATGTGCAAACTGCAGAGCCATTCGTTTGTTAAATTAAAAGATATTAGGAGTGGCCATATCACACTGACTTACTCTATATGACGACGCTAGACCATATAAACATATGCTTGGCAACTACGTTTAAACTGGCGTAGATGTGATCGAATCACCGAACTTTGGATGCGTCGAACATTGTAATTACGAATATAGATATTATGTTGAGGCTACCGTCGCAATTTTCGATAACATCTACCCCGATTGGATATTTGTGCGGTCGGTTGTACTGACGAAAATATATTTATATATCTCCGAATAAAACAGTACAAGTCATTGAATTCATTCACGCAAATATAATCATCGATACAGCTCTTTCGAAGAAAAATCATCACGAAGTATTGATGATCATGGTTGGAGATTTTTATCAATATTTTACTGCTGACGATTTTCCGCCACCGATTGAATTTTGAAGCGAATAATTCAGTTTAAAAATAAATAATGCCCGTGTAGAATCTACTACGAGGCACGTCTCGATAATTGACTCCAATTTCTGACAATATTTGGAACACATTCAAAGTAAAATACGTGTGTTATACTTCAGCCAGCATAAGTTTATCGGAGCATTTATTCATTTCGCATAATAGAAAGATGGACGAAATAAAGATATTGGCTAAAAAGTAAATATCGATGAAGACAAAAAACAACGTAGATAGTAAAGAAGTTTCCCTTCAACCGCGCGTAAAGGTTTCATGCACACTTTTTTTTATCAAGAAGCCTTACCGATAGCCGCCATAGTTTTCGAGTTTGGAGTAGTGGTGCAATCGCCGATACCGTAAACATTGTCGTAACGTGTGTGACGTAACGTTTTGGAGTCAACGCACAAAAAGCCCGCCTCGTTAGTCAGAACTCCGTGACGTTTAAGTATTTCCGGTGGTCCCATTGGCGGACAAACGTGAAGAAATGAGTACTGAAACAAAAGAAAGTTTGCTTCAACAATCGATTAAGGATTAATTCGTTAAGTCAATACCTTTTCCACAATCCTTTCTTCGGGATTTTGCAAATTTTGAAATATAGCTTCTCCCTTATTGCCATGAACTTCCACGAGAGATCGTTGCGTATTTACTTCAATACCACGACTTTTGCATACGCCCCAGAGAGCGTCAGCGTATTTCTTAACTCCGAATATAACCGGAAGCGATGTATTGTAAGTAACGTCGATTTTATCACGCAAATTGTTCTGAAATAGGGTTTATAGCTGTTTATTAATAAAATAGTACGTCGATTGATGATGGTGCAGTTTTACTTACGCGACGCCAATAGTCTTCGGCGATGTAACAAATTTTTTGCGGCGCTCCGGGACACTTGACCGGTGTATTGGGAAACGTGAATATTGCGTGACCTTCACGCGTCCGCTTGATCCTTGCGAAGACCTCGGTCACGGTCTCGGGGCCATAGATGGAGCACACTTGTGAGTCGGGATTCCGAAGGGCGTCTACCAAACCAGGAAGCTTTAAAACGTAACGATACATCGATTATTTAATCGTTTACGGTTCCGCGTTTAGCTCGAAAAACATCGAAAGCCTTATAATTTTACTTAATGAGTACGTAGATCGTAAAAAACGAAACAAAAAATTACCTTATCCCAGAATAATTGAAGCCCCATAGCCACGATCATAATCTCGTATTCTACCGTATCGCCATTAGCCGTTACAATTCTATTAACATCCGGTTCAAACGCAATAACGCTATCTCTGATCCACTGTGCATTTTTCGGCAAAACTTCCTTCATAGATCTTTTCGAAGCCGCGAAATCTTGCAGTCCTCCGCCTATGAGAGTGTACAGAGGCTGATAGTAATGAACCTTTAGAACAATAAAAAAAGAACAACATAAACAGAGGTTGTCTCATAATTTATTCCACTGTAATGATATTGAGAGTCTCACATCGCTCGGCTCTACGACTATAACGTGCTTAGGTGAATCCTTGAACGACCTTGACATCTTTGCAGCCATCGTGCATCCTCCGGTTCCACCTCCGACCACCAAAACTTTACAGCTGTGCAGATACATTTATGATTTTTTATTCGTTTACTGATATTATTTAATCATTAAGTTTTCCTTCTATGAAAATATTTCTTACAGCTAATATTCTATTCAGTATCAAAAAAACTCAATAACACATATTTTCATTTGACAGTACCAATGGCTTATACCAAAGTCATAATATTACACTATGCCAAAGTAATATAATTAACTTTGCAGCTGTGCAGACAAATGTATTATTTTTATTCGTTTCCTGGTATTTTTTATTCACGGATGTTTCCTTTAACCAAAAACTTTCACACAAACAATGTTTTGTTTATAGTATCAACGCAACAACACATATTTTCATTTGACATTACTGATGGTTTTTACCGACGTCATCATCTTACATTATGCTACAGTAATAATATATTCAAACTATACATTGTTGTTAAAGATAATTTACCCATAGGTAAATAAATAAATGAAACTTTCATGACTGTTATTCAAAGGGCAAAACGCATTGCGTAGAAGTTAAATACAGTACCACGAATTTTCTCTCAAATTAAGAGCGGAACGAAGCGGTTCAAAACGGCAGACGATTTTAAAGAGAGTACATTTCTCAACTTTCACACAAACAATGTTTTGTTTATAGTATCAACGCAATAACACATATTTTCATTTGACATTACTGATGGTTTTTACCGACGTCATCATCTTACATTATGCTACAGTAATGATATATTCAAACTATACATTGTTGTTAAAGATAATTTACCCATAGGTAAATAAATAAATGAAACTTTCATGACTGTTAATCAAAGGGCAAAATGCATTGCGTAGAAGTTAAATACAGTGCTACGAATTTTCTCTCAAATTAAGAGCGGAACGAAGCGGTTCAAAACGGCAGACGATTTTAAAGAGAGTACATTTCTGAATCGTCAAACTAGGCAAAAAAAAGTATAATAAATAATTTATGGATTGTTACCTGTGATGTACATCTCTATAAGCACGTATGGCAGATAACTTCGATCTTAAAAATCCTCCGCTGGCTATCACAGCCATTCTTCCCACCTCGAACAGTAAAACATATATTAATTGATAATTATTTTATAGTTATAATATATGACGAAGAATAAATAAATTCTGTACATTTAACCATAAACTTTATTGTTGGAAGTGTCAAAATATCTCACCTTATTTTTTCCTATTGTCTCTCGTCTTTGCTGTGATAATGCCTCGTTATCATGTCGGTTATAATCTCAAGCGTAACGACCTCATTCCCACTTAATTGATCACGTATAACGTCAATTAGTCTCCTTCCCTTTATTTTTACACTTATCTTTCTCAACATAGGCCGCAAAATTTTCGAGGTTAGTTCGCGCAAAAATTACCGGAACCACTCGGACTCCATTTTTTTTTTTTTTTTTTTTTTTTTCGATTCCCCTTCCTTAGCGTCGCAATACGGTGAACACCTTCCAGGTTATAGGTATATAAATACCGTCCTACAAATTGCGCAATTCAGTCCGTTAAATATCATCGTTGATACAACAAATTGTAATTGTATAATCATTCATGTTTGAACTCTGTGTCTCGTGAGACGGACGCAGAGCGAAGCGGCCAAGTGGCAACGATCCTCGACAGGTTCAAGTGAGTAAAAAATATAAGCGAAGCCTTGTTATGGGCGCTGCTTCACGTCGACAATCTGTTAGCATTCGCGTCTCTCCATTTATCCAGGATCCAGGGGCAGTCGTGCTCGGCGAGTCGTCGGCTGTGGGTCGGTTAATATTTTGTCGGCTGACCCGTGCATTCGCGAAACGAGCGCGAAGCCGGTTTAGGTTAATCTCTCGGAGCTTCACTTAAATTAATTGCCAAGTTAACTTGATAGTTTAAAGTCAAATTGATTGTGATAGAATTAGAGAGGAACATACGAGCGACGATTAAATTGTCGCGTGGCGGTGACAACGCGCGATCATTCACACAGAATCTCATTCGGAGGAAGCTTCGTGAGGTAATTAATTAAATGAAAAATCAAAATGGCTTTCGTTTATTTCACGAGATTATGTGTGTGTGTGTGTTTTTAATTATCTCAGTTCAATGTTAGAAAAGGTTTTTCGTTAGATTTTCCTAACTTATTTCGTATAACGTTAGATTTTCTAACCTACAAATCTAATTGTAACGATGAAAAAAAATAAATAAAAGAAAATGAAAGAAAATTAATTTAAAAAAAAAATGAGATGCCATGAAATCGCGGGCATTCGTGGTTTGGCTGGTAGCGAATACCTATCTTTCGGATTTCTATCGTTGTGTTGGAGTGACAGCTAAAAATACACGAGTTTTCCCACGAAGGAGTGCCGAAACCATCGGCTTTGCCCCCCTCCCTCTCGTCTATTTCCGATTTTCGGCGTCAGTCTGCTGCATCCGACCAGCCGGAGCATCATCCTTCCTCCATCTCTGTCTCTCCGTCTCATAATTTTCACACTTTTCAATCAACATTACCAACGACAACAACACGAATGAGAGACCCTATAATTTCGTAAACTTATCTCGATGCGGGCGATAATGTACATGACTCACGCGATCAATTCGCGCTCTATCGAAATACAACATTATATATTTACTATAAATAACTTCTCTCGATTATAACTTTCTAATATCGAACGTCTCGGACCAATAGCGATTTGAAGATTGCTCAAAGACATGATTCGTCTCGGAAGAAAAAGAAAAAGAAAAACAGAAGAAAAAAATGTCGTAGCAGACGACGCTCAAAAATGTATCGTTCGTAGATAAACGAGCTTTAAATAACATTTCCTTGTAGAACTTAAGATTAGACTTTACAGGATAACAATCTGTCTACATCGAGGAATTGCTATTATTAGCTTACCGGTTTTATATCTCCAATATAGTACTCGACGTATTTGTAGGTTAGAATTTACCAAACACAGACACACTTTTTTTGTTTTACTTTGATTCAAATGTTTATTCAAATTTATCGTGTGCGTATGGATAACGAGAGAAATAAAGCTTTTCTCTACGTAAAATCAAAACAAAGTTATCCTTGAAACACCCTTAACTTGTAGCTGCGCAAGTTTATTGAACTTCATTTGTTTTTCATTGATATTAGAATTTGCCAAACACATTTTTTTTTGTACTTCCATTCAAATTCAAATTTATCGTGTACATATGGATTACGAGAAAAATGAAGCTTTTCTCTAAGTAAATTCAAAACCGAGTTGTCCTCGAAGCACTCTTAAACTGTAGCTGTGCAAGTTTGTTGAACTTCAATTTTTTTCATTGATATTAGAATTTGCCCAACACATATTTTTTTTACTTCCATTCGAATTCAAATTTATCGTATACATATAGATTATGAGAAAAATTAAGCTTTTCTCTAAGTAAATTCGGAACCGAGTTATCCTTCAAGCATCCTTAACTGCGCAAGTTTATTGAACTTTAATTTTTTTTCATTGATATTAGAATTTTCCAAATACATATTTTTTTACTTCCATTCAAATTCAAATTTATCGTGTGCATATGGATACGACAAAGAAAACTGTCTCTACGCAAACTCAAAGTCGAGTTATCCTTACACCTCCCTTAACTCGTAGCTGCGCAAGTTAATAGAGCTTGAATCTTTTTCATTTATAATCAATCGATTTTTAAGTTCACTCGTACATCTAACTATCTATCTGATAAATTTATGACACGTATCATTGCTGATATACTTGAACTTTGCGAATTGGACTTCAGGATATCCATATGAAATTTTTAAATTGTACGCAATAAACCATACCACCTGCATTCGAGCTATTAGCGATATTCAGGATTGATATATTCTCCTTTTTTTTTAGCACAAACCATGTCGTCGCATCACTTTGTAACTGTGTGCGTAGTGTGCGTACTCTGCGCCACTCACACGCCGTGTTCAGCCCACACCGATGTATCGTCGTCGGCGTTGACGAGCTCTTGGGGCTCCTCCGATCCCCTAGAGATAGTGGAGACGTCATGGATTGACGAAAGATCGAGCGGAAGTCCCGATTCGACGGGTGGATCGAAGCCGAAGGAATTACCAGCCTTCGACGTGATCCACCGGGTCAAAGAGACCAAGCGAACGACGCCAAAAAAGTATTCCCATTCTTATTCGGAAGAGAAGGCATCGAGAACGCCTACTAAGATGGATAAGAGTGATGACGAAACAATACACAGACCGGAGGTTCTCGAGAGACTCGGACAACTGCCTGAGGCTTCGATCGTCAGTAGAGAATCGAGAAACGTCAATAGATCGTTGAATACGGGATCGAGAATGCGGAGAGGCGCGGAAATCGACGAGAAATACTTTACGAAGAAATTGTTCGACGCTTACGGCGATGGGACGAGTCTGAGCATCGAGGGATTCGAGAAATTGCTCAGAAAGCTTGGACTCTTCCGTCTGGTAGAGAACATCGAGAAATTCGACGAAGCGAATGTGCGGGAAAATCGAGGGAACTCTCATAAGGGTAAGAACAATATTGGAGTTGTGTACATTTTTTAAACTTAGATTTTTTAAATCTTTACACATTCTATAGTTATGTTCGCAGCTGTGTGGTGGAGTCGGGAATACGGTAGCCACGTACCTTAGTCCCTTTTTAAAGTGGGAATCACTCTTTCCGTTCTCAAGTGTTTACGAGCAAAGAAAAGCGTGAAAATCGAGATTTTCGCAAAGCTTCCTCATCCAATCTATTTTTGCGTACAAAACTTCTATGAAAAATCATTTCGAGTGATTATTTAGCTTCCTCATAGAGGGAACTTTGTCGGTAAAAAAAAGAATCGCTCTTCAATAAAAAAAATTTTGTTAAAAAAAAATGTCGAGATTTTAATGATAACGTAGCGTATTCAGAATGTTCGTAAACATCGAAGTATCACATGTAGAAAAAATGTCCGGATGCATGTGTGTGTGTCTATCTATCTCAGACATGAGGAATTCGAATCGTGATAACTCGAGAATGCCTCGAACGATTAAGCCGAAATTTCACAAACACAGGTGTGGTTGATAGTCTTAGAAAATTTCACTTAAATGTCTGTGCTCGCTCGAGATTTCACAATGATTTAGCTATCGAGTCAAGAAATTGTACGCCAACAGATTATGACCGCCCGATGATCCCTATTAAATTTGGGCAGAATCGATCGAACGGTTCAAATTTTATGCAATTTTGAACTTTTTCATTTTCATGAAAAAGTAGTACTTTATTTTAGACGCAATTTTCCGTATTAAATATTCACGTATGAATATGACGTATAATAGAATAAGCGGTAGACTCGCAATCAGCGTGTTTATTATATTACGAAAAATGCCGTTTTGAAAATCACTGGTTTTTAACATCTTTGCTACAAAACACGAAGATTGTGAGATATTTACGGTCTTAAAGATCCCATCGGAGGCAAAAAAAATGCTGTTTGAAAATATAAAAAGACACTAATTTTGCCAATATTCACTACGAAGATTCTCTATAAAAATTTGAGTTATTCGTCGTTTCGAGGCCATATCTGATATATTTTTCCTCATTGAACATGAATCACCTATTTATTTTACTCTTAGACGATATTTGATAAGGAAACTCATGTAAAAAAAAAAAGATCAATTTTTCGTAAAATTCAAAATTTCATAAAATTTAAATAGTTGGATCGATCCTCGCCAAACGAAATAGGAATCATGGGTCGATAATAGTCCCTTTGTGTACAACTTGTTAGTCCGATAGCGCAAAAATTGTAGGAGCTAGCGTACGCACAGACTTTTTTTTAGCAAAGTTCAAAACCACGTAAAATTGTAGTAACTGAGGCCATTTTGTAAAAAATTGAATATCGCTAAAAATTGAACCAAACATTGTATAGTACACCCATCTACCCATCTATCGAATTCAGAAATGTTCACTTGATAGCTCAAATCGTTCCCAAGTTATAAGAGTTTTAAATTTTCGGATCTGAGATATATACACACACACATCCAAATAATTTTTCTAAATATGATTCTCCTATGTTTTGGAATAAGCTGAACACATTTTCACAAAAATCTCGAAAACAATTTTGTTCACGAACACAAAGCTTCCTCTATGAGGGAACAAAAAGTGGGGACCACGCTTCCCAATCCCAACGAAATATTCGTAACGCGTCCTAAGAGTTTCGAATTTCATTGAAACCGGGAGCGACGCTTCCCGATATTTGCCAGACTCGTTACAAGTGGGAATCGCGTGTTCATTGAATTGTCAATAAATCGAAAGCCGCGGCTGCCATAAAATTCCACGATTGCAAATCTTTGCGATTACGCAGGAAGCGAAATCGTAACGAATCTAGCAGATCCAAGGTCTGAATTTCACGATCGATTACGGTTAATCACGAAACTTTATTGCGTTACCGAAGTTTGTTGCGATAGCGCGGGAACGTGAAACGCAATCACAATCGTTCCGGTCAACCGTGCCTAGATTAATCATCGACGTTGTTGACTAGAAACACCGAAAACTTGGTCTTTCATTGTCGTTGGAAAAACAAAAATCTCGCTATTTCTGCGACAGAGATCTTTCGCGTGAGCAATTATTATTCGCTCGCGCGCGAGGCTAATTAGTCTGTTGCGATTGCTTGTTGTAGCATCATTATTGGCTATTATTGTTTTGAGCTATTCGCCGAGTCTCCGTAGCCACTCGAGAACGTCTCGAGAGATTAATAGAGCGCTTCTCGCTCACCACTACGTCGCGGTACACAAGCTCTGATTTCACCACTGGCTGGAGGCCGAACAATACATTGGAAAGTGTTTGATAGATATCCACGTTGAAATAGAAAAAAAAAAAAAATTCTGATAAATACATCACAAAAATAAATATAATCGTAGCTCGTATAATCGTACTGATAGCAATAACACCGATTGATTTCGACGGCTTTATTGAGCTCAACTACGCAATTGACCCACCGAAACAATTTATTCGAGAGGGCCAAACTATCCCACGGGATAATAAATTGTTTTAATTGAACATTAAATACTATTATTAATATCTGTTTAGGCTCATTAAAGAAATACGCTTGCCACGTGCATTATTCGAATTTCTGCAATGTCGGAGTACAATCAGATAAATCAGCACCTCGATGTTTGAGTTTCTATCGTTACTTTACGCTACTCAGCTCGAGGTATATGTTTCATCGACTTCTCAATGATAATCGCTGTTGCTTCACGGATTTTCATGTGTGTTTACTTGCTGACTGGGTCTCGGTCACCAAGCCCGTATCAGTACCTCTCGTCGAACGTATTTACATTAACGCGTGTTTACATTAACACGTCGGATGATCGTGTAAATTGCAGAACATCATTTTTTTCCACATATTAATCCTAGAACATCACACAAGAGAGACCGGTGGAGCCATTATTCATTTATTCATTCGTTTACGGGATGAACACTTTATATTAATATATATTATATTCTATTATAAAAAAAATTTTGGTTTTTTTTTAACAATTTGTCGACTTAAAACACTTCCTAATGCGAATAACTTCCATACCTATGACCGTGAAGATATCTGCATGAGATAAAATTGAATCTTTGGCAAGTCTCCGGCAATGCATTGCTGTAGGTGAAAAAAAAAATTGTTCACTTGTAGAATTTTATTCTCTGAGTGAAGTTTTCCGAGCGTAATACTTGTTGATAACGGGGTCATTTATAACTGCTTTGTTACTATTTTACTTAAAAAATGTACTATATAGGTATAACGCGACAATAGACACGTTGCTTACACTCTGTTGTTGCAATTTCACTATAAACTGAAACAAATATTAAACTAAACTAGACTAGTTATTGTCAAACAAAAATTATATTAATTTTTGGCAAATTTCCGAAAGCAAGAGGACAACGGGTATTAAAGACTCGTGTGTGGTGTTGAAGAGGTGCAAAAATATGTGTCGTGTTCCAGGCTTAATTATCAAAGTTATTGACGCTGCAGTTGAGAGTAATTCCTCTACCGGAATTTCCCGCATCCTGCGTGCCAAAAGATACGGTTATCCTTCAGACCGACGGAAAAACATTTGAAAAAATCCCTCCCAATGACGAATCTCATTCTTATCAAGAGCACCACTGGACGACGAATCATTTCTCATGTTTTATCATCGCAGATATGAAAAAAAATAACAACTACGACAATTAACCCGTAAATCCCACCTTGGATCACGCGATCGCGTTCTCGCGAGGCTTTCGTTACCGTTCTCCTCGTATTCGGAAAATATCTAACGTTAATTAACTTTGCAGAAGGTGAAAAGGGTCCTCAAGGAACTGGCATCGGGAATGCTAACAGCATAAGCTCGCAGCAGAGAGTACGTATTTTTGTTTTTCACTATAAACAATAATGTTTTGTTTATTTGTTTATTAACGTATTTCTCCCTTATCAATAATCAAGATACAAAAGTGTCTTATAACTACATATATCATATGATTTAGAAAGAATAATAGTAAATTTTATTCCATTTCTGACTAAAATTTATCATTGATTGTAACTTTGACTATTCATACGTGGGAATCATTTCTCATGCACGATTCCAGAAAATACTGAGAGTTTGCCCGGTGAACCCTCGCCCCGAGTATGCACTGTAAAAAAATTTAGTTTAAAAATTAATGAACATTATTGGAAGCTTTTTTACATAAACTGTTTCTGAAAATTCAAACGCATATACGTTGCAATTTAACAGTAAAATTTGTATTTTTCATGACAATTTTTGTAAACTTCAAGCAAAAGAGTTATAATTTTACTATCTACTATCATTTTGCAAGCACAGTGCATTAATGTTCAAATAATGTAAGGAATGTTGCAAATTTCAAGTTCTGGTACATTAAATTTACAATTTACTTTCACAATGTATATTCCCCAACGGACAAAACGCACAATCGTTTAGTTCGACACATTATTCGTGACGTGTGTTTGCGTGAAAATTATTAATATAAAAACAAATTGTTTGCAGTGTTTGAACAGCAAAGAATTATTGAGCACCGTGTCGCAAGACTCGAGCTACACAAGTACAGGAAAAGGTAACAAGACGAGCAACCGGTCGGGGACAGATTTGCCGGAGTGGCTGTTCACGCGTGTATGCCCAGTTCTAATTTATCATCTCGTCGGAAACACGAGTTCCGAGCGGGAGGGATGTATAGTACCGATGAACACATACTCGCCCGCAATGAGCGGAACCATAGATGAGTTGTTTCTCGTTGGTAACACCGACGATGACGACGAAAATTCCCGCAACATGGTTCAAGGTAAAAACAACAAAACAAACTATAATAATAGAATCAGGCATTGTCTCATCACCCTGAAGACATCTGCACGAAGCTAAATTTCATCAAGTTATAACGGCCGTATTTTGCATCGCCGAAACTTCGCTTGGGAAAGTTCACTTAGAGAATAAAATTCTACAAGTGAACAATTTTTTTCTTCCCAAAGCAGCGCTTTGACTTGCTAAAGATGAATTTTGATGTCGTGCAGATATCTTCATGGTCATATTTTCTGTACTCTGTCCATAAAACACATTTGACATTGATTTTTTATTTTTATTTTTTTTACTCTGTTTCAGTGTGGGTTTATTCGACGATAAGCATCGTCATTATCAGCTTGTGTGGCCTCCTCGGCGTACTCGTTATTCCTGTAATGGGCAAAAGTTATTATCATCAATTGCTGCAATTTCTCGTTGCACTGGCGATCGGCACACTCTGCGGCGATGCCCTCATACATTTACTGCCACATGTGTGTAACAATATCGATTTCGATCTTTTTTTGTCCGACTTCCTGGATATTATATAAATCTTATATTGAATTTTTTTTTGTTTCCTCGTGCAGGCGATGATGACACCGCACTCCCATAGTCACGAAGGCATGGGCGCCGTTAAAACTGAGTTAGATTTCGAGGCCGAGCACAATTTGAACATGTGGAAAGGATTGACAGCGATGCTCGGTCTCATAACATTTTTCTTCACAGAAAAAGCTCTCGCAATGATAGCCGAATGGCGCAAGCATCGCCAACGAAAGAACAAAGTGAGTGACCAGGAACACACATACGTCAAATAAATGAATTTCTCTTTTTTGTTGCTTTTGTGTTTAGCCTCAGCATAGAGGAGGCTTTGTTTTTATGAAAAAGAAATAAATAATTGAGATTTTGGATTCGTTGAAGAATTGCACTGAGCAATTTTTTTTATGTCCAAATTCATTCTTACGATTTTTTTTGTTTTTTTTTTTTTTTTAATACAAGGCTGCAAATTGATCAACACGTTGCTTCTCGTACTCTGTAAGAGGAACCGACACGAAAATCCATTTACAGCCTCTTTTATGTTTGTATTCGTCGTGCGCCGTATCGTCGCGTCTCGGAACACATTGTTTACGATAATCTCACCAGCCGGGGGACGCGACGATAATCATTAGCAGTCCGCAGTCCAGCCTTTTTTCAGATAGTTTCTGATGAGTTTCAGCTACCAACGAGGGTGCGGGTGATGCGTGAAACCGACGGGGCGAACAGCAACAATGTTGGGGAAAAATTGTGCAAACACAAGTATTCTTCCTATCCGTACTGCTACGGAGAAATAACGACGGAAACACGAGGTAAAAAAAATCTTCAATTTCAAATAATCAGCATTGCTAACTAATTATCATTGATAGCAGAAAGTCTATAGAGAAAATAAGTACTGATGGACTATGATAGGAAATGTGATACTAAAAAGTAGTAATAGTACATGGAATAAACAAATACAGAACTAATTATCATTGCTGTCCGCAGACAACCACCACGATCGTCAGCATAACGATCGTGAGCGTCCGACCACGATAGACGAGGAAAAGCCATTAACATCGAATTGCAACAGTGTAGCGAAGATAATGATGAAGGAGGATCACGATAGCGAAAAAAATCCCCTGAGCAATAACAAATTATCGCCGGACGAGTGGCGACTGGACGGTGACGGTCCGTTGAACAATGTGGAAAAAACAACGAGCTTGAAGCACGATTGCGTCGGCGGTGGCGAGGGTGCAGACGTTCCCTTAAATGAGCCCGAGTCTTATACAGTCATAATACGCGAACACGAGAACAAACATCACGGTCATACGCACTCTCACGGTCATGTTCACGCGGCACCGGACTCGATGAGCAGTGTTGCTTGGATGGTTATAATGGGAGATGGTCTTCACAATTTCACCGACGGCATGGCTATTGGTGCGGCTTTTGCTGCCAACATCGCTGGAGGTTTTTCCACCGCTATTGCGGTATTTTGTCACGAACTGCCACACGAACTCGGCGACTTTGCTGTTCTTCTCAAAGCAGGGATGAGCTGGAAGCAAGCCCTGTTTTATAATCTATTGTCGTCGGTGCTGTGTCTCTTCGGTATGATTATCGGAGTTTTGCTCGGTGCTGCGCCCTCTGCCACCAGCTGGATCTTCGCCGCCGCTGCAGGAATGTTTATCTACATCGCGCTCGTAGACATGGCAAGTTCCCAGTTTTTCAATACATATCTTTGCAGTTTTCATCGAATGTATTGTACAATTGTGAAAACGGGTACACTTGCCCTATGCCACAATATTTTTCTAAACGCAGAATTTCTTCAGTTCCAAACTTGAATGGAGTACCACAATTCGGTTTGTTTTGTCTTGCAGATTCCTGAGCTGTCGTCGAGTCACTCGGAGGAAGGAGGCTCGAAGTGGCAGTGCGTTCTTCAGGCTCTCGGATTAATTACGGGTCTCGGTATAATGCTGATAATCGCCCTCTACGAGCATGACCTCAAGCACATATTCAGCGATTGAAGAAAAAATCGAATTTACCGAGTCACGAACGTTCGGAATTTACGCTATAGCGCGAATTTACTATAAGAAGGCGCCTGGTAGCGTCGAAAAACGGCTATTTAAACACTTTCTTTTTGTTTGAAACAAGCGGAACGGGGACAGAGCCAATTCTTACCAGCTATTAAAATCTTAATATTCGTTCTGCAAAAATGTATCGAAGACAAAGTGGAATCAGTTACTCTTAATCTTTTCAGTTAGAACCGCTTTATCAATTATCTAAGACAGCTATTACCTCACTATGTACCAAACAGCGATACGAAAAAGTTTTACAATCTTTTCTTTTGCTTTTTGTTCTCGGACGTTCGATATTTATTCTAGATATTAGCTCCACAAATTTTTACCTGCTGTTAATACACGTAAAGATCGTCACTGATCTCTTACGGAAAAAAAAGTTTCAGCGGCTTCGAATCGCAAAAAATATGGCTGGAAGCTCTTCGAATCACGCGAACTATTACAAAACTCGGTGCTACTTCCAATCTGTTAATTTAAACGACAAACTCGTTCGATATCGCAAACATTTACTAATTATCGTCATAAAGAATGCATTAAATAATCGTGTACTATATTTCTCAAGCTTTACGGACAAAGTTTATCCTCTTTGGTACCTAATAGACACATTATTATTATTATTATTGTATAGTTTTAGCATTAATAATAATAATTGTATATATAGCAAAAAGTATATTTTGTCCGTTCGAGCCTCTCATTAGTTTTACAATTGATATTTGCGGTTAAGCAGAAGGAAAACATGACCCATCAATTAAGTATAGTTAGTAGAAAAACAAATTGTTTCGCTGCTGCGAATTGCATTTATGAATTAGCTTTAGGATGTAGTAGACTTACTTTTCTCTCGATATCTCGATCATTAAGCATAAGCTGCCGTTTATTTATAAAAATGGTTTAGACAATGTTTTTTTTTCTTTTTAGTAGAAATTAATTGCAAAAACTCGTGTTTTGTGTTTTCATTGCCCCGGAATTTCTCAAATATGTTTCGTCGAACGAAATGTTATGTTCCATTCGTCGCTCACGCAAAAACTTAATTAACGATATACTTAAGGGCTCCTTGTCGATCGATCGAACCCTCTTTTTCGCTCGTTGCTGGACGCGAATAGTCTATACATATATTATATATATATATATATATAAATATATATATACACCATTGTAGGTAATGATAATATACTTTTTTACGTAAAAAAATGGAAAGCTGAAAATTGTTTAGCGAAACAATCGCCTCGAATCTTTTTATTATTCGTTGTTGAATGTTTCGAAAATTTGAGCCGCAAATGTTTTTCGTAAAAAAAAAAAAAAAAGAAATGAAACAAAAAAGAACTAACGATTTGTGTTTAAACGAATAAAATGCGTATGTGAATCATAAAAAGAGATTTTCTAACGTTTACTAATTTATTTATTTCCACATCCTCTTTCGTCGATTTGTACAAGCGAATTTGGAACGAATTAAATGCTATTCGATTAAATATTATATTAATAAATACTTTTTAACAGTGAAAGATGTATCACAATGTGTTGTATTTTTGTTTTGTTTGTTTTTTTATATTTTTTTCCTGCGAAAGGAAAGGAGGAACACGCGTTATCAAACGGAGACGAACTCGTCCTTGTCGCTCATCTGTGCCGTTAAACTGAACGCCGTGTCGGTGCTCGCCTCGCTGTTCAAGCTCTCGTTGAAGATAGGTTTTTTTTGACTGGAGTCATTCATCTCTCGCATCAAACCAGCCATGTCATCGTCCGGGTCGATCTCTTGGTTCTCCACAACCACTTCCATTGCCGAAACACCCCGAACCGGACACGGCTTTGGTTGCTCTTCGAACTAAAAAATTATAAAGATAATTATTTCCTTCACAGCTTCGGGGTAAGTTTGAAATGACTGGAAACCTCGAATTTAATTGTTGAAGATCGGGAAATGCTTCGAAGGCTACAAGCATAATTGTCGTACCGTCATAGTTTCCAATTTGCAAGGAGAAGGCAGATCCATGTGAAAAACGCAATTTGAATCGAAGACCACCGGTACTGGCTCGTGACACTCAATATCAGCTCGCATCGCCCCGCAAGCTTTGAACAAAACTTGGTGCTGATCCTAGAGATTTGAAAAATATATATAAATAAAGCGTCGGTTAAATGGTGAAGGTATTTTTTTTACCTTGAGTATGTGTTTTCTACAGTGTTTCGCCGAGGGCAATGTCCTCTCGCCGCACTTTACGCCTCCTTCGGTGAATATACACTTTGGGACGCTCGGTGGTTTCTGCGTCACTCCTTCTGTAATCTATACTTCGACAAAAAAGCATACATTCAATAACATAGTTCATTAAATCAAATAGAACATTACGATAATAGTGCGAAATAGTATATTGTTCCACAAGGGAGGAAAGTGCATCTTTTCACCGAGTGCGAAATTTGATGCCCGAGCGAGGCGAGGGCAGAAATTTACAGAAGGTGAAAAGACACTTCCTCCCTAGTGGCATATACGATTTTTGTCCCGACAATGCTAAAAAGTGACTATATTTCTTGACGAGCGGGAGGAAAAGTCATTTAGCGGAGGGAAAAGTGATTTAACGAGAAAAGTGAAACTTTTCCTCCCGCTCGTCAAGAATGGGCCACTTTCCACCCCATTGCAGGCATGAAACAGTGCCTTTTTAGCGTAGTCGGAAAAATGAGTATATTGTGCCACAAAGGAGGAAAGTGCGTCTTTTCACCGAGTGTGAAGTTTGATATCTGAGCGAAGCAACAGCATAAATTCACACGAAAAGAAAATTCACTCCCTCCATTGTAGCATGCGATATTTTTTCCCAACTTCGGTGAAATAACCACATTTCTTGCGTCGCAAAACCGTCATATTTGCGAATAACCATTACTCCCTAGGGAGTAATAAAGCTTCCAGTAGGAGTAATGAGCTCTATTACTCCCTAGGAAGTTATAAAGCTTCCAGCGAGAGTAATGAGCCCTATTCATTACTCCCTAGGGAGTAATGAAACTGTACTACGCACAGGTCAATCATGATTATCGGTCAATAATAGGCTATCTTCCACCCGTATTGCACGCAAAGCGTGTGATTATTTTAGCGAAGTCTAGCAGCGGGTCTTTTAGCGAGTGTTGCAATCATACGCAATAAGCAAACGTGTTTCGCACGCGTATAGTACAACATTTTTTGTAACTCATGCATGCAAAGTGCAACTTTATGTATGCGTCAGGCGCGACATAACGTGGCTTTTTCGATAAGGTACATAAATACTGGAAGCGTTTTTCCTTTATTGTTGCGCCCGGACAGCAAAATAACCTGGCACCTTTCGTGCATTCGTCACAAAAAGTAGTATGTGATACTTGTACGTAAAAGCGGACTCATGACGGCGGCTGTGAAGTGGCCGCGCTCGCCTTCTCTCCCGCTACAACAGCACTCGGCTTTGCCTCATGCCGTTCTAACGTTCGATCCGGGTCGTGCAGTCACTTCCCAACCTTCGCCGAAAGTCCGCTTTTACGCACTAGCATCGCAAAGTACTATTATTTCACTTCATTTTCCCATCGAGTGATATAAAAATCTTTGTTTTACCTTTGTTCGTCTTTCCAAAGATTTGATATACAGAATCGCTTCGACCCCGCTTCTCCTATGATAACTGTTTAAAGCTTTCAACTTCTCGTATATCTTTTTCTCTCGGGCGCTCTCCTTCGGCTGGTCGTGAATGCTGCCTAAAATTTTTCGTAAAAAAATTCATCGTAAATATATTGGAAACTGCGGACAATCGAATATCGTATAAAATTGCTCACAAAGTGTTTCCTTTTCTTTCTTGAGAGCGTGAAGATACTTTCGTCTCTTCTCCTTGAGCGTGTACTGCAGTCGTCTGAATTGTTCGATGTACAGTGATTGGAGCCTTATCAATTTTTCTCTCGCGATGTAGATGACCTCCTCGGCGGTGAAGATGCCGGCGTGCCTTAAAAAGTGTATACTTCAAATTTAAACGGTGAGGTAGAATCATCGAGTTCAGGGGCTTTTCAGCGCAAGCGACTACGACAGGACAGAATATACTTCGAGAAACGATACTGAGGAACACACTTCACTCCGATACTAATATTTTTCTTATCCGAGCGACGGTTGATTTTTTTTCGGGATCATTCACAAAAATCAGTTACTCTAATATCGACGAAAAAAATAAATAAAATAACTGGTCGTCTACGAAATACTGGCGAAAATGCACAAGCCGAAGCATGCTAGCATATCTACTATAAAAAAATAAAACAAAAGAAACACAAAGACTTGGAAACTTTCGTATATCGTAAAAAAAAAAAATGTCTTTATCGTGCCACAGTATCGAAGTCAATAACTCACTTGAGCGGATCTTCCTGAGCGCTGTGAAGACTCTCGTTGTCACTGTCGTCGAGAAACGCCCCTCTCAGCGTCTCGTTCACGACCGTAGGCTCGACGTCGCTGTCGCTCGAACTCGCGTAATCGAGAACCTCACTACCATTCGAAGTGTTCACGCTTTGGGCATTTATGTCCGCTTAATAAAAAATTACACATTATTATTGGAGTCGGATTATTGGAATTGAATTATTCCAATTCCAATTATCGGATTATTGGATTTATTATTATCGTCGTTTTTAAAAATTATTTTTCTCACCAAAAGGATCGAGGCATTTAATCTGTCCTTTGACTTCCTCGTCCTCCGTGTCCTCGGAATCCTCTTCTTCCACATAATGACTGAGTTTCAACAATAGCGTGTCCGGCGATTGTGGAAGCGAGTGCTTTGACGTTGATTTTATTCTGGCTGTCTGAGCCTTCCTCGTGTGCTCTAGACAATATCTGTAACATAATTTTGAGTTTAAAAAATGTCTGCATTGCTATAATATTTTTGTTTTTCTTCTTACGACAAATCTCGCCTATCGAGTTTCGGAGCGGGGTTGTGGCACTTCCGGCCGTTTGTGTTGTAAATAAAGCTGCACGGTTTGTAAGGCGCTGTTGGATCCTCGAGTATGTGCTTTCCGCAGTATGCATAATTTTCCAAGCAGGGTTGCGGACAGTCGTAATTGGAGTAAGAACAGGTCAAAGATTTCACAGACTTTGAAGACGGGAGTAACATGGCTACGGATGCTGGCATTGCGGTTTTTGGGACGCGAAACATTCCTTTACTGAAAACAAAAAAAAAAATAGAAAAAGAAAATAAATTTTTTCATTAAATTTTACTATATCGAAAAAAAGGCTAAAACATTGTTTCTGCTTCACCATTGCGACGTGAGGTTTTCCTCATTATGGTAAGGAAAGCTTTGTTTCCGTGAACATTTTTTAAATACAATGTTAATAGCAAAATTAAATTGGTTCACAGTTAATTTTTATATATTCAAAGCTGAGCGGACTTTGAGTCAAAATGGCTTCCGTACGGGCTTCCCCGACCACAATCCGTTAAATTGGTATACGTAACACAATTGATCATTTAAACGGCGATTATAATTCGTTAAAAGTTCATTCGCGATTTATCGAAGACGTAAATGCAATTATTATACTTTGTTATATAAATTTCGTCGCTGAAGGGTCTCGGAAGGTTTCGGAAGGTTTTTTGACTTCAGTGGTCATCGAGTTTGGTGTCGGCCATTACGTTCGCGTGGGTATGTTGCACACCTCGAAAAGTAATCGTCGCAACGTAGATAATAGCCACGCGTAACGTCCCAACAACAAGAAAAAAAAAAAGAACAAACCAAGTTCGAAAAATAACAACAATATCGTCGAGGAACGGAACAAAAAAATCAACGCGTTTAAAACAAGCGTTGGATGAATAAAAATTCTACGTCTCGAAGCTCGGTCGTTCACGTCGAGGAGAACGGAGAGGCCAATGTTGCAAATTTCTTTCGTCGGTGTAATGATGTAATTTGTATCTAATCGCAGCTCAAATTTGAAAAAAAAAACAAAACTCACCCCTTTCTCGTTCCGCTAATATCCAGTCGAAAAATTGATTAATTACCGAGTGTGTTTTTTTTTGTCACTTCTGTTTTTCACGTAATAATGATTAACCACATGTGATATACGACAAGTGTTCTGTATGCATATATATATATATACATATAACGAGAGAGAAAAAAAGATCGTTTAAACTATCGCGAAATACGTGGAAAAGTTGTGACTGCTCGAAACGACGACGGAGTGTCCGTCATCGACCTATCGCGACTCTGTTTATCTCAAGACTGAACTACACTGTGTTTTTTGTTCACCAATACAAACATCGGCGCGCACACACACACGCGAGCTCCCCCCGCCCCGATATAGTACACGGATGTGCGTGAGAAAACGTGGCCTCGAAGCGGTAGCCGCGCTCTAGCTTATCTACGCTAGGCGGAAGCACCGGTCGAAACATTAAAGTCCGCGGTAATCGTACGAAATGATTAAGAGCAAAAATATTTCAAACATATTCGCCAGTCGATAGGACGAAATGATTAAAATACAAAACAGTCAATAAAACAGGTGCACGATGTTAGTTTCGACCTGTCGGAACGTAAAATAATGAATTACACCGTTGCTTGGATGTGATCTCTCGGGAATATAACTGTTTTTTCATTTGTTTCATTTATTATTTACGATGTAAAAAAGGGTTGAATTTTCGTGAGCGAAGAGATCATTTATATAAAATCGAGGGGCGAGCGAAGCGTTAAGTTTTGGGTCACTACCTGCGGTGCAGACCACCCTTCCCCCGCCTCGCCTCTTTCTCACTCCCTTTGGCCTTAATAATTCGGCGAATAACGGTACCCTTTTTTCTCTCAAAATTGTTCCGGGAACCAATCAACGTGTCTCACGCTCGTAATGTCGAAAATCGCGAGTGTCCTCCGAACGAAAGAATTCGCTCTATAACGTTACGGACGACGTTCGAGATAGTTTGTTTAACGAAAAGAAACACATTATGTCGCATAGATAGAGACCCATTTGTGTACAGCTCGAAACAAGTGTTTATTCTCTTACGAAAAAACCAAAAAAAAAAAACAAAAACAAAATGGCGTCGCTTCCGCTCTGAAGTACTCACGATCAGTGTCTCAATCGGATCTCGCAGCGGGGCGTTAGTTGGTGTTGGTATCGACTGTGAAATATTCGGCCTGAAGTGCGTCGAGCGGTGTGTAATCCTGACGCAGTCGTCCATCGCGTTTCCCCCCGTGTGTGTATATGTGTACATATATAAATGGCGGCTGACGAAAAATGGTACTTCACGAAGGAACAGCTTGGAAACACACCGAGTCGAAAATGCGGCATAGACGCCGATAAGGAACTCAGTTACAGGCAACAAGCCGCCAATTTTATTCAGGACATGGGACAACGTTTATCCGTGTATCCTTTTTTTGCAACAAAACTTTCACCGTGTCAACTTGGGGGAAAAAAAATCTTCCATCACGCTTCGTGTTCCCCCCTCTGATAACACACTTTTCTCTCCTGTCCTCAAATATTCCGAGGAGCCCAACGATGTTATTCCACGATTTCACTGTCGTTCGTAAATCGTCCGATCGTCGATCACGTACTCCGCATCGAAATTTTTCTCGCCGCGATCTCTTAACCCCCTTTTCATATCGATGATGGATTCGTTAGCACGAACGAACCTCAGAGATCGCGAGTGGGTAAACACTATGGTGGCTCGAAAACTGAGGTCACGCGTCCCTATTGCGTCTTTTAAATATTTTTTTTTCGTCGCGACGAGCGCGAGTTTCGTCGAACGGTGGCGAGGAAAAATTCGACGCGATATCGTGAACTTTTTTGTTGTTGGATATTCGACGTTTGATTACGCGATTTTTGGAATAGGGTCAGCGAGCATCGTGGCAGTGCAGTGAAGAGATCGAGGGGTGCCGATCGGAGGAGTTTCATTTTTATATGATTTTCAGTTAGCTTTCGAGTTCTTTGGTTTTTTAATTGATTCATCCGAGAGTATTCTGATCGATGGTTCAATCGTGTTGATTTGTCCCTCGAATGTTTTTGCGAATAGGCAGAGGTAAAAAAATAAATAAACTTCCCACCTACGTTACGAAAACAATGTATGAACTATGAATTCCTTAATGCAGCCTTTGATACGCAATGTTCAGTACGCAATTATGCATAAATACGGCAATAGTGTACATGCACAGATTCTACGTGTTCCACTCGCTGTCGCAGTTCCACAGGAACGCGATAGCATCCGCGGCTCTATTCCTCGCCGCGAAGGTCGAGGAACAGCCACGCAAGTTGGAGCACGTTATCAAGGTAGCTCACATGTGTCTTCACAGAGACCAGACGCCGCCTGACACAAGATCCGAGGTGAGATTGTGCAAAACAAAAAAAAAAAAAACAAAAAAAATTGCGTAACGAAAAGCCCCGCAAAAAAAAAAACACTAAAAGCACTGAGAAAGAAAATACGCGATGAATCGGTTTGCAGCAATATCTGGACCAAGCTCAGGACTTGGTGTTCAACGAGAATGTACTTCTGCAAACATTGGGATTCGACGTTGCGATAGATCATCCCCATACTCACGTTGTGAGATGTTGCCATCTGGTTAAAGGTCAGTCGCGAGTTTCTTGCAAACGGCAGTTCGGCATCCGATCGCCGGCGAAACGGGAGCGGAGCAATAATCTTTATTTTTTTTTTCACTTTGCAGCGAGCAAGGATTTGGCCCAAACTTCGTACTTCATGGCGTCAAACAGGTGGCTACAGATACACAGAAACATACACACTATAAGATAGCATTGAATTGTCGATGAGCAAGATTCTTCTCGGGATTGATCGAAAAGAAAAGAAAAAAAAAAACAAAACGCCAAAAGATAATTATTATATTTCACTCTCATTTTTGGAGAAGAATGTTGCGTTAGGATTGTATCTGTCGAATCGGAAAAAGCGTGTGTGGCGAGTAAGAAAGATTTGCTTGAATTATGTTAAAGGTAAATGCTTAAAAATGTCTTTGCTGAAAAGTAGATCATAGGGATTGTAAGTTGTTTCGTTTCGATCGGTGCTCGGGGTTTTTCCATGCCACGAACATCAATCTCCGTTGACTCTTATTCATGGTCGTTTGGGGTGGATTGTTTCTGTCTTTTTTCAGCTTACACTTGACCACGATGTGTCTGCAGTACAAGCCTACGGTCGTCGCGTGTTTCTGCATACATCTCGCCTGCAAATGGTCCAATATGGAGGTAAGAAATACAAAATTTTTTGTCGATTCAAACCATCTCATTCGCATTTTTATTTACGTTGTTTGTTTTTCGTAGATCCCAAAGAGCAACGAGGGCAAACACTGGTTCTGGTACGTCGACAGTAGCGTTACGGCGGATCAGCTTCAACAACTTACCGGGGAGTTTCTTCACATATTCGATAAGTGCCCGTCGAGGCTCAAACGAAAAATCATGAGTATATCGGCCAATCAGAGTCCCAGTATAAATCATCCAAGCTTGCCCAATTCACCATTCGTAAGTACATCAAATATACTCCATTTCACGTACAAGATGAAAAAAAAAATCTATTAAAAAAAACTGTTCCATTATATTTTGCGCTCAAAACCGAATGAACTTTCCCTTTGGAATTTGTCTTAAGAACATGTGAAATACGTTCTCATTGTGTCTCGCTCCACCGAGAGCGCCACTGATCCTATCTCTCTCGCACTCCATAGTGTTTCACATGCTTTAAGGGGAAGTGAAATATCGCGGACGGTAATAAAAACCGCAATGAACTTTTGTCAAGGGCGCTAATTTTTTGTTTTGAAGGAAAAGCAAACTCGAGTCGTGTGCAGACGGTAATTCCGCAAACGGCACGAATTCATTTTTGTTGCAAAAAAATTAGCACCATTGAATAAAGTTAATTTAAAAATTGCAACTATCTCTCTAACACTCGTGGCCGCGTCACGTGACTTTCACTTTACCTTAATCCAACGCGTAGTTTTCGAATTTCAACGATACAAAGCCTCGGGTCAAATGAATTAGTCAAAAGGTTTAACAGCAGCAACTGGAAAGCAATTCACTGCACAAAATTTATCTAAGAACTTTTTTTTCATGTTTTAACCGTGAAACGTTTTTCGTTCCTTTAGAAGTGTTTCACAATTTATCGTTTACTTTTCAGGACGCGGAGCCTCGACGAGTTCAATCTCCCACAATGGACGGTGGCCCAACGTTCCAATCGTCGCGTCCATTTCCACCGGAGGATCGGAAGAAGCCTTCGGCATCGTCTTCGACCTCGTCCTCCCGTCCACCAGTCGATTATCGCGAGTATTGCGAGAAGAAAGAGCGCGAGCGTCTCGAGCGCGAAAAAGCTGCAGCAGCTGCCGCCGGTATTCCAAATGCCGCGGCATCGTCGACGGAAGTTCCGCCCCAAAAGCCTCATCACTCACACTCGCACCACGCGAAGCAGCAAGCTTCCTCCTCGCAGCCGTCGTCGAGCTCGGGGAAGCATCCAAGCGGTCCGAGCACGAAACCGAACATGCATCACAATCATCACGGAGTTCATAGAACCGACGCCAAGCCCGGAGCGCCTTCGCAACCTTCGCAGAGACACTCGTCGTCAACTTCCTCCTCCGCGCTACAATCGAGCCGCCCCCGGATGCCTCGCGATTACAACGCTGCACCTCAAAATCCCGCTAATCAAACTTCGATATATCCCCACGGGCATCAGCCGAAAGAAGCTCAAATAACAAATTCCGAACCGCCCGACGTTTCCCTCGCCAATGTCGAAGCTGCGCCTAATGTTGAAAAATTAAACCACAATAGAGAAAAACCCGAGAAACCTGGACAGAGAGGCTACGATCCACGGAACAAAATTCTCGAACATCGCGGCAAAGATTCGGAGCAAAAAGCCTACGCGAAATATCAACAAGATCAGCAGCAACAGCAACAACAACAACAGCAGCAGCAGCAGCAGCAGCAAGTAGCGCGCAGTAGAAAAGTCGGACAGGACACGGTCGAGCAGAGAAGCGAGGAAGTTCGAAAAATAATTGACAAGCCAATACCGCCATTGAAAACTGCACTGAGACCGGAAGTTGTACTGCAGAGGGAAGAGTATATAGCTAACATGTTGAAACAACCGCACAATCCGAAAGCTGCGGTTGCCACTACGAATCCACCTAGAAATCATCAAGATTATGGAATGTTGCCTGTTACGCGTGAAAAAACTTCGGTAGGAAAACATTCACAGCACGTCAACAAGTACGATAAGAGCGAGGTAAAAAATGGAAATTCCGAGGAGAAGAGGATTCAAAGTCAATCCGTGCAGCAACCAACGCTGCCGGTCAAACAACACAAATCTATATTCAGTCCGGAAAAATCGACGCCTCGAGAGTCTCGGGTATCGAGGCAAACTCGGCAAAAAACCCCACCGTCGAGTAGCAATACGGGAGCGATGAAAAGTTCGAAGCCGCAAGAAAGAGTGCCAGATCCTATGGGAAGTTTGGATCTCGCTGCTTTCGGCACTTCGACGATTTCTCAAGTAACTAACCAATCGATGAATCAAATATCTCAACAGCAGCTGCAGCAACATCAGCAACAGCACCAACAACAACAACAACAACAACAACAACAACAACAACAACAACACCAGCAGCAACAACAACAACAGCAGCAGCAGCAGCAACAACAACAGCAACAACAACAGCAACCCCAACAACAACAGCAGCAGCAACAACAACAACAACAACAACAACAACAGCAGCAGCAGCAACAACAACAGCAACAACAACAACAACAACAACAACAACAACCGCAGCAGCAGCAGCAGCAACAACAACAGCAGCACAAAAGGCATCGAACTTCGAGTATCGGCGACTCTGCGAGCAATCTAACGAAGCCAACGATAAAAATGGAGATCGATGAAAATCGTGAAAATTACGAAACACTGAAGATGCTAGGTAGAGTTCCAGAGCTCATACAACCGATCCGAGATAATCCGGGCTCGACGAACGGTCGAAGCGGTCACAGCTCCGTGGCGAACGATCTCAAGCCTCCCGAGCTGATAAAACCCTTCGAACCCGAGCCAATAGCACGGCACACGAGTCTAACAAACGGCTTGGAAGTTCCGAAGCGCGAAGACTTGTCTCTGGCCTCGCCGGACTCGGGTTTTGGTACGCAATCGTTGAAAGATTCTCAAGATTACTTGTCTCCGATGAAAACAGCTCAGAGCATAAGTGCGTTACTCCAAGAGCCTCTCGCGCCTATGCCATCGTTGCTTCAAGGAATAACCGATGTTGATGTTCCCCAAACGAGCTCCCAGCAGTCTCAGCATCACGAAGAGAGTTCGAACAACAAAAATCTTCAAAATCAACGCTATCACCAGATCGAGCCCCAAGACAGGAGCTCAGCTCCGTTCGTGGCTGCGGTTGGGATAAAAGAGGAGAAAGAAGTCTTGTCCACCGTCGACATATCGGCGCTTTCGGCTCCGGTCCAGACGATACCCGAACCGGAAAATCCCACGATAGAAAACGCTTTGCCCGCTACATCGAACAACGACGAAACGAGCAGCGCGATAACCGCGGGAACAACTACGACGACCACGACAACGACGACGACGGCGGTTGTCGACAGCAAGGAGACAACTTCGACATCGCGAAAGTCCGATCATCACAAGAGCGAGAAGAAAAAGAAGAAGGAGAAGCACAAAAACAAAGAGAAGGACAAGGAAAAGTCTCGGGACAAGAAGAAACACAAACACAAGGACAAAGAGAAGGAGAAACCCATCACGATAAAAATTCCTAAGAACAAATTGAACATGCCATCGTCCGAGCAAACTGTAACGTTACAGGCTCAAATGACCTCCCAAGATAAATCCTCACCCCAAACAACGACGGGTCTGAAGATAAAGATACCCAAGGAGAGACTGCAAGAGAGTGTCTCCCAGCCTACCGGCTCACTGAAGATGAAAATTCGGACCGGCGGCGACACCGCCGAGAGCACAGTCTCCGTCAGCACGAGCTCCTCGTCGACGAGTCTGTACGCGAGCGTCAGTACGAGTTCGAGCCGAAAGAGGGATCGCACGGAGGCCGGGAGTGACGCGGCGACGGTGGCGCCACCAACGAAAAAGCAGCTTTATCATTACACAGCCCAAATTCCAACGATCGTGAGTTACGGACCTCAGCAGCAGCAGCAGCAACAACAATTGCAGCAGCAGCAACAACAACAACAACAACAACAACAACAACAACAACAGCAACAAGGCCAACAAAAACAAAATGGCCGATATTACAGCAGCAATAACAAGGTACGTGGTGGACGGGGAGCTCGACGATTTGTCCCGTCGCGCTCGTATACCTTCGCTACTACGGCGCCGCAGACGAGTTTACATTTTTCCGAGAATTACTATCAGCAACAGCAGCAACAGACGCTGAGGCAACGAACCCAAATGGATATGAATTTAGACATAAGACACGGAAACAATAGTTTGAACAACAGTAATTCGCGTATGCCGGCTGCTTCGGTTGTAAACGCGGCGCGGCAGAGGGGAAGAAATTCGTCGGACAATCGTATCTTGAGGTCGAACAACGGTGTCGGTAGAGATTTTGATAATTCATACTATTTCGCTAATTATCTACCGCCGAATTTGTACAGTCAACACAGGGGTTACTCGATGTACGAGCAAGCTATGTACCATCAGCAGCAGCAACCGTTTCAACAGCAGCACCAGCAACAGTTTCAACAGCAGCACCAGCAACAGTTTCAACAGCAGCACCAGCAACAGCAATTCGCAATGGCTGCTGCTGCTCCCGGGATTTGTCCGGGTAACGTTATCATGACACCGGGCGGAGCTATAGACACTTCGGTACCGCCGCCGAATTTGTGCAGGAGGGGGGTGCGATCAAACAATGCCGTCGAGATCGGGAATTCGAACTTTGAGGGAAAAAATCCACCGCCTTTGCCGAGCGGTCCGCCGCCCGATTCGTCGCCACCTCCGCCTCCGCCACCCCCCGAATAGATTTTCATTTTATTTCTTTTCCGTGAGATATTCTAAAGATCATCGTTGAAAGATTTTTGAAAAGTATTAACTTTCGAGACGAATTTTGTTGATGGACTTTACGAACGGCGAAGCAGCAGGCATACCCGAGATATCTTTTCGTATGTGCACTTTCGAAGAGTCGTCCGAGCGATTGCATTGATTTTTAAAGCGAAAGGAAAAAACAAACAAAAAAAACGTACGAGTGGATGGAAAGTTAAATGTTAATTGACCAATCGATGCACTCGTGAGGGCGACACTCGCGTAGAAATTTATCCTTTCCGTCGTCGAATTTGTTGAATGCGTAGACACACACACGCACGCGCGCACACACACTCTCACACACACACACACACACACACACACACACACACACACACACACACACACACACACACACACACAACGTAGATAACGCATGGGCATCGTACGAAACTTTTATTTTCTATAAAGCGAGCACAGTTTTTTTTTTTTTATTACTATAAGCATGTTTTTTTATGGTATAAAAAAATGGAAGTAGGCTCAAGCGAACAAATGAAACGAGGAGCTATGTATAATTCCCTGAGTTCAGGTTCGATCATTGACTGCCTTTGCTGGAGAAGGACTACTGTTGAGTAATCAACGTGTGTATAAAAAAAAAAAAAAACCGAGCGATCCGGATCGCCAGAACAAAGAAGCGTGACGTAAAAGGCGTATAAAAAATAAACAAAAAAAAAAGGTAATTCAATAACTGAATTTAAAAATCTGTTAGAATTGTGTTTAGAACGCAATATTATTTGTAATGTTACTCCGATCGCCATTATAACGATCTTATCATGTAAAACTACGAAGCATACACACAGAGACTTGGGAGTCTTTTAATTATTAATTTTTATATTCAATGCAATGAGTGAGAGTGCGAGCGTGGTAAGCGGGGAGGGATGGGGGGGGAGAAATGCGGTGTTTGATGTCTATCGCTTCGTATATACGATATAATGAATATTGTGTATATACATATATTGACATTTTTCGTACCCATCACTTGTTATGGCTCATTATCATCGTCGTGGTATTTCACCGTCGTGAATATTGTTATTGCTCTTTATTGCATCGTTTTTTTCTTCTTCAATCGATCATTATTAACGACAATCGATCTTGCCCTCCGCGCGTGATTGTCTCTTTTTTACTTTGAACATTTATAGACGGAAGTTAAACTTCTGTTTGTAAGAAATTTTTGTTAATTTGTTAATTTTTTTTTTTTTTTTTTTTCGTATCGACGAGGGCTTCGCGTACGTTTGACAGAAAATATATAATCCAAGTGACGATTATCAGATTATATATTGCTCAAGAAAATTCTCGTTGAAATCTTTCTGAGTTTGAACGGCATTGCATAAGTGACGTAATTGTGAATTACAGATAATTATTTGTTCAAGTGTAATATCTATTAAGCGCGTTTGTTCGCGCGTGTGTGTGTGTGTGTGTGTGTGTGGGGGGGGGGGGGGGTGCGAGAGTGCGCGTGTGCGTGACGAAAAAAATGCTAAGGCAGTTGGGAACAAAAGGCGAGAGTATCGTATATGATGAATAGATATAAATTGATATAACGAAGTTGAAACGTGAAGAGATATATATATCCATATATTCGCGAGCAGTGTTTCGAAAGACAAAATAATTGCTAAGGTGTCTCAAAAGTGAGGGGTGAAACAGGGTGGTAGCTTTTGTACTGCGAATTTGATTAGGGGAGGAGATTGGGATCGACGCGATGGTAAAAGTGAGACAAATTGAACGATCGAAAGCAAAAGCTTTGATATGTAACGCGATTAAACCATACGCATTAAAAAAAAAAAAAAAAAAAAAAAACAAACAAACAAACAAAGAAACAAAAACACAGAGAAGACACTCTCATTGTATACTTGGCAATGTGCAAAAGTACGAATTCTACGATCATCGAGGAAGAAGAGAACATAAAGAAAAAAAAAAAAAATTCGTAAGATAAAAAAGCAAATAAACGTTCTGTGGAAACGAAAAATACCTTAGTAATTATTTTGTCTCTTTAACTCATCCATTTATACTTACGGTAGATTGTAATTACATTTAATCTTATATTTACTAGCTGTAATCGTGGGATGCATGTCGATGATGCATTTACAAAAAAAAAAAAAACCATTTATTTGCTACTAACCGCTATCTTTGGGTTACGACACAATGTCTGTTAGGGCCAAAATCCATACTTCGCCATTCATTGTTAATGTACGCCGTTTCATTTGATCGCTTGGTGAAGGTCTTTTTAATTTTTTTTTTTTTCCGTTTCACTGCTTTTAATTAGGGAAAAGTATAAGAATGCTTTATTTCTCGCACGATTATGCATGCATTTGGCTTGGATGGAGGGTTTTTTTTTTCTTTTTTTTTTTTTTCTTTACGAAGGCTGGCAGGTATATTTTGCAAAGGAACCAAAATGGCGCGACCGAGTGGGTCAATTCAAGGTCGATGGAAAATCTGAGGCTTAAATTAAACGATGGCGCTGACAGGCAGGTTTCGGTGTCGCCGTTACGAAATCTGAAGCTGACACTGCCAAAAAATACCCGTCAGCCTTTGTATTGAACTGTTAACAATCGCTGTCGATTATCGTTTTAATATGTACATAGCGGAAAGTCGGCGAGGAAAGAAGAGCGTTCGTGGACACGAATCCAGCATTGAATTCTTCTGTTTCAGGAAAAGCACTCGTCGTCGAGTCATCACAAGAGTTCCAGCAAATTGACACAAGCACAGCAGCAGCAGCTTCTATTGCAACAGCAGCAGACCCTGCAGCAGCAGCAACAGCACTCTCACGCAACGTAGTACGTAATCGGGAGCGACGTAAGAAAAAAAAAAAAAAAAAGATTAAAGTTTAGTAAAAATTTATAAATAGTCCAATCGAGAAGTCGGGACATAGAGAGGGAGAGCGATTATATATATATATATATATATATATATATATATATATATATATATATATATATATAACGCAATGCATTTATCGCGTTTCGACAAATAATCTGCAAATATTTTCCGCGGCGATTTTGTCTTTCGTTCCGTCATTTTCTCCTCTCAAGATAATCTCGTAACTCTCTCGTGTATAACGTAAAAGCAAATTGTAACGGAAAAAAGTAGCCACACGGTTGAAGATTAAGGTGAAACCCCGTGCCAGTTTTACATGACGATCGTCTTTTTTCTGTTTAATTATGTTTTCTCTTTTGTTATCGATCAATATATAATTATAATAGATTAATTAATTATTGAAACGAAAAAAAAAAAAAAAACAAAAAAAAAAATCACAATTCTCGCCTCGTTCGATGACGAGATATATATGATTAGAAGAAGAAAGGATGTTAGATAGAGAGACGCAAGCTGGCGCCTTACGTAATCTACACCTCTTCTCCGTTTAGATAAAATTAACGCAAAAACGTAAAAAAAAATAATAATAATAAAAAAAATTACACAAAAAAAAAAAAACAAACACAAATAACGCGATAATTTCGGTTGCAATTAAAGAAACAAAGTTAAACGATTATATTAACGAGAATATTCTTACTCAGGTGAAAAAAAAAAAAAAAAAAAAATATATAGATTTCGCGCCGTAACGTATAAGTGCGAATTTAATGCCCCCCCCCCCCCCCCCCCCCCCCGAATTCCCTCGATTTTTCATCGATACCACATAACACTTGTTCATTTTTCTCGTGTGAGGGAAATATTTATTCATCCATCTTATCTGCCCTCCCCCCCCCCCCCCCCGTTTCCGTTCTGTAAATAGTCATCCGTGACGTAAAGAAAACAACACATTTTTCGCGTCTCACACCACGCCCCTTTCTTAAACAATAATTACACTATGACATAGCGACTAACCAATTATACTATCGCCACTTAGTATAATTGAAATTATCGATAAACCATGATTATTAATTATTGAACTATAATTATTGAATAATTAATTGACTAATTAATTATTATCATTGATTGATTATCATCAGACTGTAAATAAAATTATTTTGTATGCCAAAATAAACCAAATGGATGAGACTCTGCGCAGGATGGGGTGAAAGATTGAAAAAAAAAAAAAAAAACTTAACGAAGTTTAACGCACATGACTCGTTCGACGTTGCTTTTATACAGAAAAAGAAAGAAAAAAAAAAAAACAAATAACTCAACATTGGTGTAATTGGTTGTACGTAAAAGCCAAAAAAAAAGCAAAATTTAGTGTTGTCCTCGTGAATCGATTGTGATCGACTGATCAATCGAGTTTGTAGTCTTAAGAAAAGAAAAAAAAAACACAGCTAAGGACAATGCATATCGCGAGAAATTTGTTGTTGCGAGGGCGAATTTGCTTCAGCGTTAAGCTTTTTAGTTAGACTATAAAAAAAAAAAAAATTTAAGAAATAAAAAATAACAAAAGCTGACGAGTAAGAGAAGGAAGAAGAGTGAACTATTTTGGAGGACGCACCGGAGAGCTCACCGCTACGCCGATGAGAGAAGACAAACACAAAAAGACTTTAGAAATTAATGAACGTTGTTATCGCCGAAGAGTGGAAAGGAGGAAGTAGCGAGGAGTCTGTAAAATAAAGGGTGGAAAAAAAAGGAATGTCATTCTCTGTTATTTACAATCCCGTCGCATCTCAATGTTAATTTCAATTCTGATTTGAATTTTATTGTTACTATATATACGGGACGCTCGTTCGTTTATTCCGGCATAAGAAATCGAACTTCCGGTTTACTCGACAGGCTCCTAATCGCTTCTGCGAGGACAAGTGACGAAATTTACTCAACGACAAAAATGAATGACCATTATTTTATAAATTTGTGATGGTTAATTAAAAATTATTAATCAACAATTTTGTATGAATCCCGTCGAATTAGTAACTGCAATCACAGGTCGTACGGAGAGGGATTTGACAAACCGTTGCCGCAGGTCACGTGCCGTGTGCGGGCCGGACGGGCACGTGTCTTGCGCCTCACGATCACTTGTTTACGTTACTTAATCCAATTTATGCCTCAAACATTCTTTAATCCTTTGTGTTGATGTGTCCTATCATATCCTTGATCTATGAAAATATCTGCGTGACATGAAATTTCATCTTTTCCAAGTCTCTATCAATGCATAGCCTCAGGAGGAGGAAAAAATTGTTAACTCGCAGAATTTTATTCTCCAAGTGAACTTTCCCGAGCAAAGTTTGTGCGATGCGAAAAACAGCCTGGATAGAAAAGCGTGCCGTCAAACGGGTATCGTACCATTGGTACCGCCACTGTTCCGTCGCCGTGTCGGCATTTTTCTATCTGGGATAGCTGTTACAACTTGATGGAATTTAGTCTCGTGCCGATATCTTCAGTGGTCATGATGTCTCCTGCATCAGTTCATTCATAAGAATCATAACTAATCAGTTATCGCTATGCGAGCAAAGATCGCAAGTCATCGGGTGTAAGCATAAACGGTCCGTAACGGTTTTCCGGTTACTTCGTAAAGTTTTCAAACAATTAGCGTCCAACTTCGACAAACACGCATTGAAAAAACAGTAAGAACCGATGATTGTTATACATCCGGTGCATAACGCGAAGTGTCGCTTGTTTCTTTAGTAAAGTGTTCGCGGCCGCGAGTGTGCAATTTCATTATTATCATTCCAATTTACAGAAAGTAAGTTTATAATTAATAAAAATCTGCATCCAGGTAAATTGCACGGTCTTCACGTAAATGTGTGTGCATCTAAAATTTTCTTGAACAATTTTATCGATTTCGATGTTGATTCAAGTTCGAACGTTGACTCAATTCGGTCAGAGAGGTGAAATTAACCGTCGAAGCGATTAAAGTTTCAAAACAACATGGATTCAGGCATCGCAGGCTCGGCGATGGTGGCGTCCAACGGAAATTTTAGCGAATCGTCGAACTTGTGAGTAACCAGTTAAACTTTACAGCTTTGAAAATTGCATAGATGAAAAAAAATAATTCGGAACGAAACTCGCGGTGGTTTGAGGATCCGCATTGCGCTAAATAAGTATTAAGGCTTGTCCGTACGTTTTTTTTTCTTCTTTTTTTGTTTCTTTTATTTATGAGATGTCAGCTTCGGTAACAGGAATAATTGTTGTCTTGTACAAATCTACGCGATACTGCTCGCGTTTGAAGCTATTCTCGGCCATAAATCGGCGCACTCCTTTGCGACGGGTCCCGTTATCGCGGATCCTTTCATCTCACCCTTGTTGTTGACGATGACGCCGGCGTTGTCTTCGAAGTATATGAAAACACCGTCCTTCCTCCGAAAAGGTTTACGCTGCCGGATAACCACCGCCGGCATAACTGTAAAGAGAAATACGAAATCGTCGGTCAAGTCAATTCCGACGGTATACGAGTACGCGCTACGGGAGCACAGGAAATATTTGCGCGCACCCTTTTTCCTGAGTTCGGGCTTTCCTTTCTTCACCGTTGCAACGATCATGTCGCCGGATCCGGCGGCCGGCAGACGGTTAAGGCGTCCCTTGATTCCCTGTACGGCGATAACATACAGATTCTTCGCACCTGTTTAAAGAAAAAAAAGTTGCGTTAAAAAAAAAAACGGTAAGTACGAAGAAAGCAGTCGTGAATTTAAAAAAAAGTTATGCATTTAAAAACGTTGTACTAAAAAAAAAAACTTTTTTTCATCAAACATAAAGTTAACATGCGACTTGAGAGTCGAGTCTTTGGAGTCTCAACGGCTAGCAGGGCTGGTTTGTTGGTTAAGTTGATACGAGAGAAAATGTATTTATTTTATTTTTTCTCAAAAATGATTTTCACTCACCGGTGTTGTCGGCGCAATTTATGACGGCCCCAACTGGCAGACCCAGTGATATCCTGAACTTGGCTCCCGCCGATCCACCACGTCCTTAAAAAACAGAGAAGCAGAAAAAATAAAGGTTAAACGAAAATTGTATCGTCCGGTTGAGCACAACACACACGACGTCGGGCGACTGATTCACTTCGCGGTCAATTATTTTCGGGCAAAGTTACGATTGTTGGAAAAATTTTTTCACCATCGTGTACATGATCAAAAGATCTTTGATACTTCGTCACTCGCGTTTACGGATGCTCGAAATTGGCACGGATTATGATGGATTTTTGTGGACGAACACGAACGACCTACCTCTCTTCGACATCTTGGCGTGTTTGAAAGAGGTTGCGAAGAGCGACGTTTGCGCAACACGATTCGCGCAGCACGCACGTCGGATGTTTTATTTCGGCCGCAGCGCACTTCCGCTTGTTCAAACGTAAATTTCACGTCTGGTTCGAAGTCGTTGAAGAGGAGATCAATTGACAATACGAAAGGAGTATTTTTTTATTCTCAAATTTGTTTTTTTTTTCGATATGCTTGACCAAGCTTACGAGTCTTTGAATAAAGTGCGCGACGATATTCCGTTACAGACGAAACTTAAAGACGCTGTTTTCTCGTCCATCAAACTACTGGAGGTTGGACTCTGATAAATATAATTCTAATTCATTTAATTCATCAACTTGAGACCATCTACACGATCTCTATTTACGATGTTAAAGAGATCGATTGAGCTTGAACTTGAATCATTTCATCAATAACGTATCGACATCGTTGAGACCCTACAAGTTTATATAGTTTATTTTTTTTAATTAACTATCCTGCGTATATATATTTGAAAAAATTGACATCGAATTCTTAGGACGAAGATCCCTTGGCCTGTATGCATGACGCAGCAGCAATTTGCGGCGGAAATTATCGCGACATTCACGGTAAATCGAGAATTCTAATTTCATTCTAATAGAGTGCTGTAATTTATTTATGCCCCTCTCTCCGCCACGCGAGCAACCCGCACACTATACTACTATATATGGCTAGTTGATTCTCGTCTGTCCCTCGCGAAAACATTATTGAATCTCTGATAATTAGAGTTTCGTTTTTTGTGTTAAAAAAAACGGCAAAATGCCGGACGTTTTGTTGACCGACGCTATGGAAATGGAGCTTGGAGGTATTTTTAAGATATTTCTCTAATAAAACTCCAAATGCACTACCGGAGCAGACGTAACCTGAAAATTCGTAAAACTTCCGATTGATTTCTCGATTTGTGCCCTTATCCAGAGTTTTTGCTTGGAGATCAAATAATTTCTGAATTATCGTACGTTCGTTTGAGCTTTTCTTTTGTGTATAATGGTCAAATTTATCCTGCTATCTTATAAAAAGATCGTTTGATGAAAAGTTGTTTATCAATTGGTAAAATGTTTTTTTCGTTCCTTGTATTTTTATGCATGGGAAATAAAAATATTATCTCGATTTAAACAGATTCAATTAGAATTTGAATGAAGGCTTAACTTGTCAGTCTTACCTTGCTACCGGCGAGTCACCTGAAATTCTCTAAAATCTGGTTCTCATATTTTTACCCATGCAAAAGAAAAATATATCTCGATCTAAACAGAATTGATTAGCATCCACATGCCAGCTTGAATGGTCCGTATTGCCCTGCAATCCGCAAGGTACCTAAAATTTCAGCTGCAAATGATTTTTGTTGCTTTATCGGTTCCTTATATTTTTATACATGTGAAAGAAAAATATATCTCGATTTAAACAGGCTTCACTAGAATCAGAATGCTGGCCTGAATGGCTCTTGTGCCTAAAATTTCACCTGTGAATGATTTTTGTATCTCAGTAGCTTTATTGGATCTTCATACTTTAAAACATTCAAATGAAAAATATATCTCGATCTAAACAGATTCGATTACTATCCAAATGCCAGGTGCAACGGTCCGTCTTACCCTGCTATGCGTAAGGTACCTAAAATTTCAGCTGCAAATGATTTTTGTAGCTCAGCTTTGTGAGTTTTTCATATTTTTACACATGTGAAAGAAAAATATATCTCGATCTAAAACAGATTCCACTAGAATCTGAATGCCGGCTTGAATAGTCCACTTTACCTGCTAGCAGCAAGGTACCTAAAATTTCAGCTGTGAATTATTTTTTGTTACTCAGTAGCGTTATTGGGTCCTTGTTTTTTACACATACGAAAGAAAAATATATCTCAATCTAAACAGATTCAATTAAGACCAAAATGCCAGCTGGAACGGTCCGTCTTACCCTGCTACCCGGGAGGTACCTAAAATTTCAGCTGTAAATGATTTTTGTAGCTCAGTTACTTTATCGGTTCCTTACATAGTTACGCGTGCGATCAATGCGAAAGACAAATATATCTCAATCTAAACAGATTCCACCAGAATCTGAAAGCCAGCTTGAATGCAGGTCTTTGTTATCTGCTACCGGCGAGGTACCTAAAATTTCAGCTGTGAATGATTTTTTTGTAGCTCAAGAACCATGGCCTCAAATGATTCACGTGTACCAGCCGCACGAGGTGGAACAGATATTACTGCCGGACAACGCGAACACACTAGCCGTTCAAGCGTTTCTCCGTATGTGTGGCCTAAAGTACCAGATCGAGCCTCGCAAGAACGCCGAATACATGTCGCCCTCCGGTCGAGTACCGTTCATCAAATGCGGCGTATTCGTTCTCTCTGACTTCGAGAATATTGTAACGTTCGTCAGCAACAAAGGTTCAAACTTGTCGCACGATTTGACGGATCTCGAGAAAGGGGACATGAGAGCGTACATATCGTTGATAAACAATGGTCTCGTCAACGCCGAGCAATATATATGTTGGCTCGATCCACTGACCGTTAACGAAGTCACAAAGAAACGTCACGGCAGCGTTTATCCATGGCCGTTGAATCATATTATTAACTGGGAGAGAGAGCGTCAGGTTACCAAAAGACTCAAAGTATTGGGATGGGCTAACAAAACTCTCGAGGAAGTCTATGCCGAAGTTAAGATGTGCTGTACAGCGCTATCGGAGAGGCTCGATAAGAAACCATACTTCTATGGGGAAAAGTGAGTAGATTAGAGTTTCGAAAAAAATTTTTTATTTATTTGTATATAAAAAAAAAAAAACAGAAAACAAAAAACAAAGTAGAGCTGTAGAAGCGATCGATAGGGTTTGAAAGAGGAAGTTACTGCTTGTTGGAATCCCGAAATTATATTCAATAAGGGATCCGTCTGCTTATTTTACTCCTATCTTCATATTCGACGCGAAGAGCCGCACTGGAAACAAAAAAAAAAGATATTTCCAGGGATAATCGAATATAGAACGGCTAGAACGTTACGATCCCTTCTACGATGCTTAGGGTGGACCTTAAATTGAACATTTTTTAACTTTCTGGCAGGCCAACCCGTATTATCGTGAGGTATAAAATAAAAATGCGATGTGTGAAGGGACTCCGAAATTAATGCATTTTTAAAGGTTGCTACCAGCTATTTAAACAGTTTTAAACTTCGGAACATCTAAATTTAAAGTCAAAAATGAAAAATTCGAGATTTCCACCTCGCACTTCCAAAGTATAACGTATAAGAAAAAACTCTACCAGATGCTTATGAAATCAGTTACAAAATGTTGTAATATGTGAAAATCCACCGCGGAAAAATAAACGAATACTTTATGTGAAAAGATATGTTTGTTGCAACATAAGTTAAATAAAAAAACCGAAGGTTTGTTGTTTCTGGTAAAGGAAGTCGATAAATTCTTGCAACGGTCAAACGTATAAAATATTTCTATCGACGAACGAATGACAAATTTAATTTACCTAATTCTCTTCAACAGCTAAAAAAACAGTCCACTCTTTTCAGCTGTTGAAGAGAATCACATAAATAAAATTTTTCGTTCGTTCGTCGATAGAGATATTTTATATTTATTGACCGTTGCAGGAACTTGTCGACTCCCTTTATCAGAAACGACAAACCTTCGGATTGTTTAATTTAATTCTTGTTGCAACAAACATATCTTTTCAAATAAAATATTCAGTTATTTTTCCGCGGTGGATTTTCACACTTCACAACAATTTGTAATTATACGCTAAATTGTCGAAAATTTTTTTAACTCTCGGTAGCGACCTCTAAAAATGCTTCGATTTCACAGGGATTTCGCAGTTTTTTCTTATACGTTATACTTTCGAAGTGCGTTGTCGCTCCAAGGAAATCTCGAATTTTTCATTTTGACTTTCAATTTGGATGTTCCGAAGTTTTTAATTTTTCCAAACGGCCGGTTGCATTTCGGAGTTCGTTCGCACATCGCCTTTTCATTTTATACCTCACGATAATAAGGTTTGGCATCCAGAAAATTCAAAAAACGTTCATTTAAGGAGCACCCTATCGATGCTATACTGAGATGTGACAAAGTAATTGTTGATCCCGCAGACCTTCCGCCATCGACGCTCTCATCTTCGGTCACGTCCGAGCCATCACCAAGTGTCCCTTCCCGACTCAAACCATCCATCGCTTGGCCTCGATAATCCGAAGATTTCCCGAGCTCGTCAATCACGCACACAAAATATCCCAACGTTTCTTCCACGACCTCCGCGACGGCGATTCCCTATCAAACGATTTTGATTTCTTGACCGAAGAGGACGAAGACTCTAGCTTATCCTCCACCGATGAGTCCCGCATGGATAGTATCGAGTCCTTTGAATTCCTCGGCGAATCCATTCACACTTTCGATCAATAAATCAATCAATTCCAAATCAATTCAATAACCTTCGCTTTTAATGGGTTACAAAAAATATATATATAAAAAAAAATTGTGATTATAATTTGGTTGCATTGATCGTCAGGGGCCCCAAGGAACTGGACGCGCTCGTATTCGGTCATCTCTTCACGATATTAACGACCCCGCTGCCCGACAACAAACTCGCCGAAATAGTAAAAGGCTTTCCGGACCTCGTAGATCTTTGCAAGCGTATCGAGAAGAGGTATTTCGTTAACGAGGAGGAATAGGACATGCTTCGTTACTCGGGCTTCGATTACGTCGAGATCAGGTACATGGATCGCGAGAAATCACGATTTCTTTGCTACGCGAGTCCAAACCGGAAGTATCACGATCGCAAGGACATCTGTTCGATTCAATGAATAAAAGTAACTTTTTTTTACGAAAAAAAAAAAAAAAAAAAAAAAAAACCGATGTACTTGAAGACCGAGTAACGTGAGACAAAAAATAATGTTGATATAGTAGACACTTTAAAAACTACGAGAGCTAATAGTTTACATTGTACAATGCAGAGAAAATTTATCTATCACGTTGATATATTTTTCATTTAAACTACGATTAAAAGTCTATATACATATATATATATATATACGTTCGTAAAATTTACGAATCGTCAATACAGTTATTTGTGGCTTTACGATAAACACGTTTTTCAGCTTTTTTTCCCTTCACACTATAGCGATCGAGTAGAGGTAGAAAAAAAGGGTTAAAACTACGTTAATGTCGCATCGGCGAGGGACGATTCCACGAAGATATGTGTGTGGTTGGGAAAGATGGTATATCGTTTTTGTGATATACGGGTTTTTAATTTATTTTCTTTTAATACTATTTATTTAATTATTTATTTATTCCTCTGTAAATATACATTTTTCTATATAAACCACATAGGGAATTTTAATACTTTTGTAAACCCGCGAGTTCCTCAAGATAGTTCCTGCAAAGAATCGGATATATTTCGGAAGGGTGATAAAGAAAGGAGACGATTTTTTTTTTTTCATCGGATGTTCTTTAATGTCTGTTTTCTGTTCTCCAGTGACACTATTTATTTTTACGAGTAAAACTGTAACAAAAAGCTTCCATCATCATCGTCAACGAACAATTGCACTATAAACCGATATCTCACTTGTTGCGTAAACTTGCATTTCATTTTTTTTTTTTTTTTTTTTTTTTTTTTTACGACTATTCGTGGTCCAGCATTCGTATTTTTAGATACGCCGCGGCGATCCGCCGTATATTCAATAAAACAGGCATATTTTTCGAGGTTTTGTACCACTGCGGAAAAAAATTGGATATTTTTCATCGTTGAAACTGATTCAATTAAAGAAAACAGCTTAATTGATTTATCTTGCGCAAATAGAACGATATAAGGTTGAATATAGATTGAATATGTCGAGACGGGTGGTGCGTACTTTCTTTGATACAAATTTTAACTTCATACGTCGCAAATATGCTTTCCTTGTCTTCGGAAGAACGACGAGGAAGCATTTGTCTTATTGATTGGGTTTTCCGATTGTTCGATCCCTTAACCGTTCGAGGTGAAACATTAACAACCTTCAATCCCCGAACTTCCAATGTCAATATTTTATCTAATCCCTCTACCCTGAAACATGATTTGTGCCGTGCGATATTTCGATCGACTGTTGTGCGAGCTACGAAAAAAAAATCATTCACGTATGGACCTTCTACAAAATCTCCATCTCCGTCTCGTTAAAATTGACGAAATGAAAAAATAAGTCTTACGGTTGCGATAAAGACATTTTGTGCTTTATTTTTTTTCCTTTTCATTGACGCATTTTATCACCAATGATTAATCAGAAAAAAAGGTAATAATTAACTTGTTTCATCTACCTCTGGACTCGAAAGTTTCGAACTTCGAGTCTCCAGTTTTTACAACCTTGCGTTCACATATTCGTTCATGTGACGATAATTAAAATTAATCAATAGTGTATATTTAATATATAGCATATATATAATTCATCTCTCAATAGATCTTGAAGAATCCTACAGACTCTTAACTTCTTCTCTTTCGCTGTTCTTATCTCTTTCCCTCTCTCTCTCTCTCTCTCGACTGGTTTATCATTCATATCGTTAAGAGATTTTTTTTCGATTAAAAAATCATTTACGTCGATTAATCGCTGCTCTATTTAGTTGTGCTATATTTTTGTGTGTTTGCCTCTTCTTTGACATCGTAAAATTTGGGTGTTTGTGTGTTTGTATATTTTTTTGTTCTTTATAAATTTTTTTATGAAAAGGAAAGAAAATCGAATGCAAAATTGATTACTTAATCGGGAGGTAGAAAACTGAACAGCCGAAACTGGTCACGAATATGTGGTCTTACGTCGCTGCCCCTTTGCACCAAATTTTCCAAGAATGGCAACAATTTGATGAGTTCGCTGTCCGAACGATCGGCGAACCAACTCTCAATTGGAATACCATTTTCCAACTGATAACCAAAAGCCTGAGGGCTGTTATCGATTATCACTGTTTTCGACAAGTCTCTCCCGAGAATCGACAGGTCCTTTATGTAATTACCATTAACGCACACGCAGTGCTCTCGAAATAGACGATACTTTATAAGTCTACGCGTTGGATCTAGTAGATTCATCAATTTGTTCGCGTAAACGCGCTTGCTGGCCGTGAACAGTATTACCTCGTACAGCGAAGATACGTGCTCGAGAAACTCGCGAAAGTATGGACGTGTACGAACGAATACCGTGTATGTAACATCTTGAAATACAACGGGAAAACGAAATGCCGCGTCCGATAATTCCTGTAAGCTGCAGTGCACCAGAGTCTCGTCCTGCAAATAGAAGCAGAATAATATATTAATTTGTTTGATAAGCTTCATGTACCGATATGTTTATATCTTCGATTTACATGGTAGGATATCATGTACACCAAATTTCTACCAACAAGTAACCAAGCTGGAGAAACACCATATATCCGAATTTTATATGAAGCATTCTCTGTCAACTTTGCCACTTTTTTCCGAACCTCTCAGATGTATCCCATAATTGGCCACATTTTAGTATCACTTTAAAATACCCTTTGGGCATTTTTTGAGATTTTCTAACCATCGATTTCGAAGATGCTTTTTTCCCAATTCATATATCTTGAAAGAGACAAGAGCTAAGCAAAAGAATATAATATTGATATTTTAATATTTATTTTCTGGCAAAATACGTCTAGTCCCGCATTGACAATTTTTTTAAATTTATCCTACATCACTGACTACCCTAAAAAATCTACAGCAAAACTGAAGGTAACGCATTGGATGAAAAGAAAATTATAATATTATATTATATTTATTTGCTTAGGAACTGTATCGGATTCCACTATGTCAATTTTTTTTGTAGGTTCGTCACACATCGCTGAATACGCTGAAAAAACTGGCAACGAAACCGATTTTCATATCATTCTTCCAAAAATAGCCTCTGCAATACGAATAAAAATATAACATATATTTGAATTAAATACTTAATGAATAAAGATAACTTTTTTATCATCAGATTTTTTTTGCTTGACTTATCCCTTTGAAGATATATGAATTCGAAAAAAACGCATTTCCTAAATCGATAGATCAAAACATCTGAAAAAATGCCCAAAGGATACTTTCAAGTGATAATACAATTTCTCTAATTATGGGATAGATCTGAGGGTCGAAAAAAAGTTGCTGAGTTGACAGAGAATGCCTCATATAAGTGATGTTATATGGAAAAACGTCACTTATGATATTATGATTACAAAATCTCATTTTTTGACTAGGCGTGACGTCATACCGGAAATACGTCACTGCCGGATTAAAGATCTCATTTTTCGGAAATGAAGTTATACCAGAAGTATGTCACTTCCGGTCGAACAATGAGTTTTCCGTACCGGAAACGACGTAGTTACATACTGGCGGAAATGAGTTTTGGCTGAAATAAGTTTGGCATAAATGGTATCCTACCATGTTTATCTATATTTTCGCTATACATCTGTGTTCTCGGTAAATATCGATAACTCTGATAAGTCGACATACAAAACTTACCAGATCGAGTACAAGACTGAATTCCGGACTGCTTCGCGTTTTGAGTGGAAGAGCGGGACATCTGGCTCGCATTGCAGGCGTGAGTGGTGGCAAATGTTTGATGAATACATATGGATCGAACGGTAGCCAATCCTCCGGTGCTTGAGTTACGATATTCTCCATGTCGCAACTCTCGACGATCTCTTCACCGCCGACATCCATGTTGTACTTATGATATTGACGATGCTCGTTGCTGTCCAATTGATTGTTATGATCTTCGCCCTCGTATCTCTCGTCGATATTGCCATTTGAATCGGCATTACCGAGACACGACTCCCTCGTTCTCACTATAACATCCGTACTTCCGGTTGGATAAACATTGCTCAATGAGTTGCCGCAATATTTTGAACCCGAATTTTCGATTGTTCCATAACCGTTGGCCGATTCGTATCTACTGCTTTCCAATGAAGTTTGAACTTGTTGCAACTGTTGCTGATTCTGGGACGCGTTGTATTCAGAATTGTTTGCGACATCCACATTTTCGCTGATGCCGTAGGCAAATTTTTCATTGTTCGAAAAATAGTTTCTCGGCGACGTGGAGGGCGATGAAGACGATGTAGAGTCGGGCGTGTACACGCTATTGTTTCCGTTATTGGTGCCTCGAGCAACTGGCTCGTTGCCGTAAGGCGGTGAAGTTGAGGTCGCGTGCATCGTGGAAGCGTAGTAATCCTCGTCACCGACAGCTTCACCGTTACCACCGCAGATCGCTGAATAGTGAAGCGAAAGTATATCCACCACTGATGATAGTACAGCTGCGGATTCGTGCCAGTAATCCGTCGGTTCGACTCCTCGGAATCCTTTGATAATACATTAATTTCATTAATGTCGAGGTTCGAACATCGTATAATAAAAATATGTAGAACAAAAATTGACAATCATATATACAGTAGAACCCCGATTAACTAGGTCGGATTAACTGGGATTTCGATTATTATTATTATTAATATAATAATAATAATAATAATAATAATAATAATAATAATAATAATAATAATAATATATTATTAATAATAATAATAATATTTACAGAATTTAAGTTTTCACTTATCGCTCTGCGTCTATATGGTATAATATACTATCACGTGAAAATATATATATATCGATTTTGGTTTTAAATTGTCCCTTAAATTGTTTAACGTCCCTGCTTCTACTGCATTCACCGATAGCGCGTTCCACGCGCTCACCACTCTATTGCACAAAGCATTTTGCCACGGACTATTTTGAAAAGCCCGTTTCTCAAGTTTGAATTGGTGTCCCCGAAGATTACGGTTTACTGTTTACTGGATTGTCTGGGGACCCTTCGGTCCCGAACATCCCGATTAAACGAGATTCTACTGTACTTTATAAATATAACAGATATGCATCTGATGTATTTATATTCATCTACTAATGTTCATCTGTCCGCGTATAACGAATAGCTATAAAAAAAAAAATGCAACCGGATTTATCATAAACAAACCTGCGTGACCACTGCGATTCGCCTCGTCCTCGAGTAGGCGCGTTATATCGTCCGAATTCGAAGATCCTTCTCCACTTCCGGCAACGGCTGTCGGTTGTTGATGAGGCATTAGCTCTGCGAGTAGTTGCTGAGCGCTCGGTGTCGCGGGACGATTTTCCTCGGACGACTTTTGTTCTTCCGCTGATTTCTCAATCAATTGCCCAGGATCTTGCTGCGATTGCGGAGTTAGGATCGACGGTTCGATCGCACTTACGCTCGATGGAAAGAGCGACAGATTGGTTCGCCAGTTCTCTTTAGACTCCTCCGAGACCTTCGGTACTTTTGGCTGCTGTTGGGATGAACAAATTTCAAAAAATGATTTGTGAATATTTTATTATTTTTTTTGTTTGTTTGTTTTTTTTTTTTTTAATTAGTTGATGATCTTACGACAGTGACGTCTTTGCGCGGCGGTGCACGCCGCAAAGGCGTCGATGTTACCATCGAGCGTTTTATGCATTTTCTGCGTCGAGGTCCTCTCTCACCCCGTCTGATTGGCGGCGATTTGGCGAAATGCAAAACATTCTCTTTGCATGCCTAAAAATTCGATTTTTTTGTTGTATTTTCAAAAAAAAAAAAAAAAAAAAACAAATTTAATACCAGACCTTTAATGATCTTCGGTCAATAGTAAATAGATAGATAGATAGATAGAAACGTTTATTTCGCGTTCTGGGACCCCAGCACCCTAATAACACCGTGCCCAGGTACAAAAACATCCGATACGCCAACAAATCCCGCCAATCCGCACATAAGTAAAAAAAAGAAATAGAAAATAAAATAGAATAAAAATAAGAATAGAAAAAAAGAAAAATAAATAACGAAAGTAGGATAAATAGATATGTAAAAAATATCGCAAAAATAACATAAATATAAACGTTGAGAATATCGGAAATATAACACAAATAGAAATATTAAAATAATAGTATTTACTTCTTTCAACAAATTCGGCGATCGACGCCTCCATCGCGTCAATCTTCCGCACCGGCTTGAAGTGTTGACCCTTTGACTACTGTTGTTAACCGCAGGAACCTTGCGCACAGCACCCCCTTGTACTCGGCTCGACGATACTTTGTTCGTACTCGTCGAAACGTTGCTGCCAGTGCTCAACCGACCTCGCAGCCTCCTACTCACATGCTCGCTTCTCAGCCACATCTCAAGAGCCTTCAATATTTTTCTGCAAATTATTTTTATAAATAAATTTAAAAAAAAAAAAAAAAACCCTCATCAGTAAATTCAAGTGAATTTACGACGTAATTCGACAAAATTTTGTCCCTCATCATTTCATTATTCGTAAATATAAATCTATCGAACCTTCGAGATGGAAGTTACTATAAATATTCTGCCCCGATCGTACAAACTTCTCAACGGAGCAAGTCAGACGGCTAATTCTATCTTTAGCATGTGTTGCAAATGGTCCAAGCTTGAAACTTCTTTCGTGTATCAATAAGGAACTCTTGTAATCTTCTCCATAGTGAAAAATCCAATGTTTATCGATAACTACAGATAAAATAAAAGCTACTGGGGATTCTGCTGTACCCCAAAGTTCGATTAACTTGCCCCCTAAAAAAAAAAAAATAAAAAAAATCTTCAATATCTATGAGTACATATAAAAATTCCTTGAATTACAATTTTTCTAAGCGATAAGTTGTACGCCAGGCGTGGATGCACATAGGTACATAAAAATTCGCGGGAAATATCGTTGGGTGTTGGATCGAAGGTGAAATAAAAAAAGGGGCGTTCCTGGGTCTCGGAAAGTGTAGGGTATCGCTACGCCACTGTACGAGATATCGATTCGTGGTTGCGACGCCGAGCGTCGTTGTTACACTCACACGCAAGTGTGTGAGCGAGAGCGCGCTGCGTTCGCGTAAATGCACGAGAGGGAGATGAAAAAGAGAGACGTTTTTAATCGGGCAAGTCGAACATCGTTGTTGGATTTCACGAATAATCGAGAAGCTTAAAAAATTAACTCCGTTGAATATGTGTATCTCAAAATAATGGGGCACGATGATTCGACGGTGAATACGACGATATCGATGGATAATTCATCGATGTATATAAAATTTTGAAAGTGGCGTCGCGAGGCGTCAGCGTCGTCAGCCCGTAAGCACAGCAGCGCAACCCGGTCCCGCTTAACTATCTTTCTCTCTCGCACTCGAGACTTTTTGCCCGGGAGCCGAAAATTCCCGCGAAAATGATAAACGACGATAAAGTCTTTGGTATCAATTATGTTCAAGCTTTACTCACCATATCTCCAAGCAAGTTGGACACGATTGCGCAATTTTTCGAAGCTTTTGGAGCACTGGAAAATATACTTTACAACGTATTCAAAGCACCGTACCGTCGGTCGTGTACGATTTTCCACATTTACCCCCACCTCCGCAATACCGCGCGTTCACGTCCCCTCTCCTCGTGCCGCAAAACTAAAACAAACATGGCCGACGGCGTCGGTCTGATCCCGAAACACCGCCGAATCAAAGGGAGATCTAAAATAATTTTTTTTAGACGAGAGTCTGATCTCCGTGGTATGTATCGTTAGGATGGAAAATTACCGTAATTTTGTACCTTTTATTTATTTATCGTCAATTTTAGGAGTATAAGGGGCGATGATATGTTTACGCTGTCAATGTCCTTCGTTCAGGTAGACTCGAAGTACAAAGAAGCCGCAAAGGAATTCTATTAAAATGCTTCAATGTGATTACAAATTTTGGGCGGCTTATTTATTTATTTTTTAAATCAATATTGTCTTCATCATGGTGCAACACGTGCTTCTCGATGAACCAAAAAAAAATCTAATTTAATATATCCACAATTTTCCCGCCAAAAGTGCGGTGTTCTTTGTACCACATTGATCGAATCAAGAGTCCAACAAGTGTCCGGCTGGGCGGCTCTTCTCAAGAATGCTAACTAAAATTCATGGAATTACGGAACAGGACGCGATGGCAATAGCTCTCACGAGCGCCGGACCGTTCGCATTTGTGCACCTTTGTTTCCCGCTCGTCTCAGGCAAAAGTTAAAATAAAAAAGTCATTAAACAATTTTAACTCACTGCAGCGCACGGTATAAATCAGTGCAACAATGTACGTTAAGGTGAGAACGATAGATGGAAAGGCTGAAAAGTGCTTCGATATCTCAAAACTGATTAGCGTAGAAGACTTCAAGGTACGTAGGAGCTGCGTACATTCATAAAATTTTGTTACGCATAAAAAATTTGATAATTGCAACGATATGTTAAATACGCAGACTAAAGTGAGCGAAGAGTTTAAGATCACGCCCGAGCTACAGAGACTCTTCTATCGAGGCAAGCAGCTCGAGGACGGCTACAAAATTTTCCACTATGGCGTTGGTCCCAGCGATGTGTTGCAATTGATGACGAAGCACCAAACTGATGAAGAAGCCAGCATCGAAATTTCCACAACTTCCGATTGCGACTCGAAAGAAATTGTACTGCCCGCCAGTAGCGAAGCAAATAACATTGAGAATGAGCTCGGAGAAGCCACGAGCCTCTACTACGATATAGGCGATCCCGTAGACTGTTTGGACCGGTCTTACGGCGCATGGTTCGAAGCCACTATTATAAAAATCCTGGCGAAGGACCCGGCGAGCCTTGTGTACAAAGTAAAATGGAATTTTATCGAAGACGAAGAGCCCTTCCAGGTCTCCGAGGAAATGATAAGGCCCAGAGCTAGAAATTTACTATCCTATTCGGAACTGGCGGTCGGCCGTAGAGTAATGATAAATTACAATACAGAGTCACCTGCGGAGGATGGTTTTTGGTACGACTTAACTATTACCAAGATACGCAAGACTAGGACGGTAGAGGAGCTCACCGGAACTCTGCACATCGGCAGGTAATCAAGCAAAACTTTGATAACAAATGCACACGACGATTAATATGTGAAATTGTCACCTCCGCAGCAATGAAACTACAGTGGAGAATTGCAAGCTGAATCCGAAGGGTGAGATCTATGAGATCGAAGAACCAAAATTGTTGAAAGATCGTTCTGCCACGGAGATTCCGGAGATAAGTAAGAAAAGGCGTAGGGTAGCGTTGATTTGTAAATCTTGCATGGACGATATGGACGTCGGTTGCAAAGAGTGCGGCTGTTGGATCTGTTCAGGCAAAGAAGAGCCTCAAAATCTTTTGCTCTGTGACGAATGCAACAAAGCTTACCACTTGTCTTGTCTCGATCCACCTTTGTCCTCCATACCTCTAGAGGACAATTGGTACTGCCCGAGTTGCAAGAACGACGAGAACGAGATTGTAAAGGTGAAAATTCATTGAAATTCATAAAATTATTGTAACGATACTCTGAATTCCTTGTTAATTAAATTGTTACTTGCGCAGGCAGGCGAAAAGCTCAAACCTAGTAAGAAAAAAACAAATACAGCGGAGCTCAAGCAAGGACAAAAAGATTGGGGTTTGGGAATGGCGTGTTTAGGTCGAACTGCCGAATGCACTATCGTTCCGCAGAATCATGTAGGTCCGGTACCAGGCATCGAAGTGGGAATGAGCTGGGAATATAGATTGCAGGTTTGTTAAAGTTCACTGTAATAAATAACAATGGGAGCACTTCATTGATAATACTAAGTTAATAATTGATAATAATGTATTTATTTATTTATTTATGGGACGAGCCCTTTTACATTAAATAATTCAGACAATATAATAGTATGAGATCAAATTAATTAAGTTCATTATGATTTTTTGTTTTACAGTTTTTCAATATAGTCTTTATAATAGTTATAATTGGTATTAATAATTGATGCTACTAAGTTTATTTCACTATCAGGTATCGGAAGTGGGTGTGCACAGGCCTCATGTGGCTGGAATCCACGGTAGAGAGGCCCATTGCGCCTATTCAATAGTATTATCGGGCGGGTACGAGGATGACGTCGATCACGGCGACGAATTTATTTACACCGGATCCGGAGGTCGTGATTTATCTGGTAAAAGCGTGAATTAAAGGGAAAATCAAAAAATATGGGAACTTCGCCGGTTCTGACTATCTAAATAATGAGATCCTCGTTTATACATCAATTGTTTCTTTATTTTTGTTATTTACTTCGAAGGCAACAAGCGTACTGCAGTACAGAGTTGCGATCAGACTCTCACACGCATGAACAAAGCCCTCGCTCTAAACTGCGCCGCAAAATTGAACACCGTGAACGGCGCGACCGCCGGTGCGAATTGGCGAGATGGAATTCCCGTGAGGGTAATTCGTAGCTTCAAACTCCGCAAGAGAAGCGAGTACGCACCCACGGAGGGCAACAGATACGACGGTATTTACAAAGTAGTAAAATATTTTCGAGAAACTGGCAAAAGTGGCTTCAGCGTTTGGCGCTATCAGCTGAGACGCGACGATCCCAGTCCTGCCCCGTGGACGGTCGAGGGGCGCGAGAGAATGGAAGCCCTGGGACTGAAGATGATTGCTTACAAAACCATTGTCAATGCAAGCGAATCGAATTCAAAGGTAGATGGAAAAATTGAGCATGCGAAAGAAGATGACAAATTGTCGAAGCGCAAAAAACGGAGCTCGAAGACGAAAAAGGTTGAAATAAGCAGTATCCGAGACGAAGAGCCCGAAGTAAAAAAAATGAAAAGCAAATCTTACGAACTTTCGGATCAGGTAACGAAGCTCATAAAAGAAGATAGCGCAAATTTTAAGCTCTGGGCAGAGTGTTGCGACTCGTTGGTCGATGGAAAAATAGTATTTCTACAAATCGTTGCGGAAAGGTTTGTAATAATGCTTCATACAGGTTGTAATTGTTACTAATGTTGTTTGAGCATTACAGTAAGTTTTTAAGCTCTCAAATTTTATTCTCTGCTCACAGGTACACATGTGTCTGCTGCCAAGAAGTCGTACACAATCCTGTTACAACTCCATGCTCGCACAATATATGTTTAAATTGCATAAAGAGAAGTTTTCGCGCCGGTGTCTATTGCTGTCCTACCTGTAGGCATCCGATGAAGAAGAATCATACGATGGTTGTCAACGATTCACTGTCTTCCGTGCTTAAACTACTATTTCCTGGTTATGACGGCGGAAGATAGTGATTTTTTAAATTGAACTATCGTTCATTTGAGGAATAAAGTGTCCATTACAGTTTCGCTGTATGCGATTAAAATATTTTATTACGATACGCTTTCTATGAGAAGTTAAATCAGAAATGTGAAAAAAAACTGTATGAGGTAGAAAAAAAAATAAAGTAATTTGTTCACTGAATTTCCCAAAATCATTCAGATTCTTTGGTTGTTTCTTTCGCCGAGCCAGACGGAACAACCTCGCCTATCCAGCTCAAATATTTGTCATTGCCATTCTCGATCTGAAAAAAAATAGTGCAATTGAAACAAAATTTGGGCTATGTAAAAATTGAAGTATGCTTTCTGTCTTACAGGAAGGGAAATGACCTCGCAGACCTCGTACGGATGATGCTCTCTGCAACGAGGCAATTAAAAAATGTCAGGTACCTTTAATCAGCGCGAAAACTGTAAGTCAATAAATTCAAATATTTTCAACAACTCACTTGACATATTTTGTCAAACTATCGACAGTCTCGGTCCTCGTTTTAATCATCTGCAAAATGATTTAGAAAACAAAAACAATGTTACAATAAAAATTGATCCGCCGATCATTAAGATTCTTACCAAAAGAAGTTCGTTGTCCTCATTAATCTCATTTTTCCACTCGTATCTAAAAAACGATCGTTACAAAAACGTTTATAAATTTTTTTTTTTTTATTACATATATAAAGTATACTTCGACGTACTTACACGGAAGTTATCTGAGGAATTATATTGACGCACGCTGCCATTTTGCTCCGCACGAGACCGCTGCAAAATAAAAATTATCAATAACATTTGAACACTGTGTTTATTTTGTTTATGTCTCACTGGGCAATGTTTTTCGCAACGTCCTGCGTAGGAACGGTAACGTAAGCCACGGAGTAGACGCCCGTCGAATTGCTCATAGCTCTTTGACCCGCAGTGACGAAATTTCTACCGAAAAACATTAGCATCAACGTTGCGGCAACGACAATCGGCTTTTTCAGCATTTGTCCCAAGTTAAAGATTCTCTCGTTTATAGATGCGAGATTGCATCAATGTGGTATTCAATGGCTGCGATCGCTGCGAACAACCAGTGAGTATCCTCAGCCTTTTCCCATTTGGCCATCACAGTAAACCGTAAGGTTTACGACACATGGGTGTAGATGAAAGAGCGTGAGGCGCGAGAATTCAAAGCGAGCTTTTGTAGGCTTTCAGAAGTTGGAACAAGGAACGAAGAGTTTTGAGGGAAACCGAGGCCACGAGGGAGAATATAGAGATAGGAGGATAAAAACGTGGGCGATGCCGCTTGATGAAGTTGAGGAGGGTCACTCTTTGATTAGAGAACTTGTTGCAGTGCCAAAAAATGTGGTCGAGATCCTCGTCAGCTCTGCCACAAGAGAGTAGAGAGGCATCCGACAGATAACAGCACTAGTCGTAAAATTTTTCATTGTCGACAAGGTGGATGTCCCCTGCCGAACGATTGAACCATCATGTATACAATAGGATAAATTTCAACGTTCTTAAAGCGAGGTAAGACACACTTAGTCGGTAAAAAAAAAAAAAAAAAAAAAAAACTGTAACGAATGACATTAGGAGACGGTGGACATTTCGCGAGAGAAGCAAAGTGTTAGCGGACGTAGAATTCAATATCGCGTTCGATGACACTTCGTGTTTTGTACCCCATAATATATTTTGACGTGGCGTTGATTCGAAAAATACAGCCAGCTCTCTTGCACTCGCATGTCACGTGGTACACATGTTTTATCTCACTTTAACGCATCACGTACGTAATCGCACAAGATATGGATTCCGTATGTGAAGCGTTGAGACTATACAAAAATAGACTCCGTCGATAACGAAACTCTAATCAACGATATACGAGAGCCGTTGAAATTTCATGAAAACGCGAAGCTTCATCGGACGCCGCAACCATCGATCTCGCCTTGAGCGCTGTTTTACCATTATTATTATTATTATTATTTTTTTTTCTTTCGATTAAATCATGTTAGAGATATGCTTTTGCGATACTTGGCGGTGGGGGGGGGGGGGGGGGGAGGAGTAGGGATGATGTTAAAGTGCACAGTCTCTGATTAAAACTAATTCGAGTGAGTCAAGGTAAAAAATAGTTAATTCAGCGTAAACGACGTAATTTGTAATGTCAATGAACTTGTCCTCCGCGAGCCGCGACAATTCGTCTATAAACTTTGACATATCACCGTAGCGGTAGGGTGACTCGTGCAATTTATCACGAGCGACCTATTTAATCAGCTACACAGTCGTGGACTATAATGCCCGATGTACCTTGAAAGTTTCCGCGAGTGTAAAACGTGGCTCACGAATAAGTAAAGTTGCGAGGGACTGAGGGAAGGAAAAAAAAAAAAAAAAAAAAAAAAAAATCACCCTCGTGTCCTCGATCGTCGGGCACGTGCTGCTTCGAGGAAGCGAGGAGTTCAAAGTGTCCGCGGCACCTGTCTGTGAACTCGAGCCTCGCACGCGTTTTTTTTTTTTTTTTTTTTTTCCCCGAATTAAAGTTTTTCTATCGCATCTTACCTAATTCCTCTTCTGTTTCGCTCCGACGAGTCGCCGAAAAAAAAAAAAAAAAAAAAAAATCTTTTCAATCGTGTAACATCGCCTCTGCGTTGCGAAATACTTTTTTGGTCCGAAAAGGGCGTTGTATGGTTTTTCATTTGTTTTCGTTATATGACACGTGGCGTGCGGCTTAAAGGTTGATTCTTTCGAGCAAAAAAAAAATCTTACTCACGATTTCGCTGTATTTTTTGCGACGAACAAGCGATCACTTCTTCATCCGAATACTATGTGTGTCAGTGAATCGTGTATTAATGCACTGTACGATAGTATTTGATGATGAAATTTTTCTTCCTCACCAGTAGAACTCGACGTAAAGTTACCGACGTTCGTCGATACCGCAATTCTTTAAGCCGGTCAGTAACGTGCAGTATGTAACTCTCTGCAGTCCACTATATATTATATTACGATGATACATATATTGTTTGCCCCACGAAACTGAGAAGCGTGGAGGAGGATAGGTCGATATGACTTATCGCGTTACAATGCACACAAACGAGCATACCATATGCCCATAGTCTACACATGTTTCCAGTGTATTATATATATATATATGTATATATTATATATACATTTACATGTATATACATTTACAAAAGACGTAGGGCGTATCATTGCAACGCTATAATAGGGGTTGCTAACCCGACTGGCAATATATCGCAGCCGGAAAATGTCATTGTTTCACAAAAAAAAAAAAAGTTAAACTACGATTTTGACTTTCGGCAAATATCGTGCAAGGAATAAAAATCTCTTCGAGCCTCTGAAACCGCTGGATATCGAATTTAACGATGAAAAAAAAGAGAACTTCAGGGTGTGTGTGTTTTTATTTTGGAATTGCATCCTTATATAAATTATAACATTTTTTGTTGTTATTGTTGTTGTTGTTTTCGCGAGAACATCTTACATTATGACCGACAGATCCCCTCCTCCCCCCCTCCCCCTCAGACAAGACAAACGTAAAATATTCAATAATGATAGTAATAATAATAATAATAATAATAATAATAATAATAATAATAATAATAATGATAATCAAAGATGACAAATGCTACGACGTAATGATCGATGATTGTAATAATAATATACATTGGTATTAATAATACTATACAGGTCGATCCATCAAACGTACGAGCGCGATATTCAAGTTTTATTTTGTTCTTTTCTTTATTTATTTATTTTTTTTTGACAAAAATCGATTTGTTCGAATTTGACGCGGATGTGCGCTCAGCGTATTGATCTACCGTTCTTTTTTTTTATTTTTGAGGGTGTCGACAAACCTCGTTTGTCGCGGAATTATTTTCGCGAAACGCTCCTACAATTAACTACGTCAATAAGTAACCTTCTTTTATTCGATTTTATCCAAGTTTGAGCTCAGTTAACCTGATGCTTTTTCGAAAATGATAAAATTGTCCAGCCACTCGGCTCTTATCTTCGACTTATACGTATTATCATTTATGTTGCATATTAACGTGCATATTGTATGCACGATGTATGTCTATCGAAAAAGACAAAAGTCGGTCAGGTGAAAAACTTTTTCAATTCGGAAACCACCTCTGCGTGTAGGTTGGTCGATCTTAGTGCGCATGCGCCACAGATCTTCCGTGAATTGTAGTCCCCGCACAATTTTTCTACGCAGACAAAGGTGAAAATGTACCATTCAGGATAAAATGAGATAAAAGAAGGTTGGCTCGGCGTTGCGGTACCTTATTTTTTCCACCCTCGAGGAACATGATTTTTATTATAAATTCGACGCACACGCACACGCACACGCACACGCACACGCACACGCACACGCACACGCACACGCACACGCACACGCACACGCACACGCACACGCACACGCACACGCACACGCACACGCACACGCACACGCACACGCACACGCACACGCACACGCACACGCACACGCACACGCACACGCACACGCACACGCACACGCACACGCACACGCACACGCACACGCACACGCACACGCACACGCACACGCACACGCACACGCACACGCACACGCACACGCACACGCACACGCACACGCACACGCACACGCACACGCACACGCACACGGGATCACAATTAAATACGGCGTCGGTCCGAAATCACGTGGAACTTAATGAATATAGGTTTTTTTTTTATTTATCGTATGTATAATAATATGTATATATAGAAATATCGTTAATACTTGGCTTACGGCAAAATACACAACCAAACTCACGCATGCGCACATACAAATTTTATTTGTCTCTCGAGTTACAGTCGCAACAGTGCTTTTTTTTTTTCTTTTTCGAATAAATTATAAGCATCGATTGACAATATCTAACAATAATAATAATAATAATAATAATAATAATAATAATAATAATATCAATAATGACGAAAAAGGGGTTTGGGGAATCATTTAAAGCGGATTATCGAAACACACACACGTCATCCCTCAAATCTTAGCCATTCGTCGGCTAGGCTTCCCCCCACCCTTAGCGCATTTAAATCTTATTAATTATCATAATTATATTTGAGAGTACGTGAGAGATTTTTCAAATCTTGTTTCTTTCCTTTCTACGATGTGTTGTTGTTGATTTTTTTTTTTTTTATCGTTTCTCCTTCTCACGCAATGAATTCTTTATTATTTCGAAAGCCGTGGAATTACTCAAGCCGCGTGAATACGTTCGATTTTTTTTTTTGTTTTTTTTTGTTTTTTTTTGGTAATAATTAGAGGAGTTTATGTAGGTATTATGTGTTTTTTGTATTCGTTAAATACGCGATTTTGTCATTTTTTTTTTTTTTTTTTTTTTTTTTTTTTTTTTTTTTTTTTTCATCGTGTCACTGTCACCGTCGTGGCGGTTCTTCGTTAAATAGTTTTCATTAATATTATTATTATCATCGTTTGTATTTTTGTGTTTTTTTTTTTCTTCTCTCTCGTTTACACAACAATACGGCGGTGTTACTTCGTAAACTTGAGCTTGGTAAAGGCTTCGTCGTTTTTTTTTTTTGTTTTAACTTTATTATTTATTATAATTAAGTGGATTTTTTTGTTTGTTTTCAGTTGGTACTTTCATTCGTTACTCTCCGTTTTGTGGGTTCTTTTCTTAATCTCAATCTTGTTTTTATGTTCTCCCTTAGCTGCCCCTCGCAATTATCCCACTTTCTCCTCCTTCTTCTAATCCTCCAGTCGGCCTCGCGGCCTCAATGAGGCGAGCCGCTTTTTTTATTTTTTTATTTTTTTTATTTTTTTCTCAACCTTTCCGCAATATATTACAAATTACGCGCGAGTCTTTAAATTTTATTAAAAATTTTGTTTTTGGACGCAATAGTTTATAGGTTAGCTGAATGGCGAATGGTATCATTGGGCTTTGTGTTCCCGTCCACCTTCTCTCCGACGTTTAATTCTCGTTGTAGATTAAACTCTTCGCTTTGTTTAAAGTGTGCTTTCCTCGGTTTACTCCTTACTCGCAGAAAGTTCGATAATTGAAAAAGTTTGTTTGTTTGTTTTTTTTTTTTCTCTTTTGTTTGTTTTGTTTTGTTTAAGTACCTTTAATTCGTTGGGATATTCAAATAGCGTAAATATTATATTTCATTTAATTCTTCTCTTCTCTTCCACCCGACCCTTCCCTGGCTCGTGTATTTTATTATATACCATTAGTTAGTTTAAATTTAGTTCAATTGTTTTTTTTTTTTTTTTTTTCTTTTTTTTTTTTCTTCCTCGTTAATGCGATAATAACCTTAGTAAGGCCCAGTAAGGCTGCGTGGGTCACGAAAGTCTACCCACAAAATTGAATATACCTTTAAAATCACTTTCACCCCCGCTTTATCTTCGCGCTCGCGTTTGCATCTCAAAAATCTTCGAGTATCGCGTGATGAAAACGACTCGCGTCACCGCATACACGGGCGAAACACCCTCGAACTACCTTGGCCATTAGAGTCGATTGGATCGTAGAAAAAAGTTCGAAACTTCATAAATTTTTGTTATTTATTTATTTTTGTTATTTTTTTTTTTTTTTTTCATTTTTGCATTAACCCCTCCCCCCTCCCCCCCTCCCCCCCCCCGAAAAAACAATGCGCCTATCTGTAATCGAGCGTTCCTAATTTTTCGTCGTATCGTATCCCCTTATTATTGTCACGTAATTAAGTCCATACGGTGTTTTTTTTGTTGTTGTTTTTGTTGTCGTTTTTTTTTTTTTTTTTTTTTTTTTTTTTTTTTTTTTTTTTTTTTTTTTCGTAAGTTTGCCCTCCAAATTGGTAATTTGTTACATTCTTTCTCAATTCAATATATATATATATATATATATAATATATAGTAGTTTTTTTTGTTTGCATGTATATAACTATAAGTTGACTAACTTACGGAATGCCCCTAAGATTATAGTACAGACTCGTTTGAGATGTCGCGTTTAATTCAACATGCTTGTAAAATTTTCAAAACTTACCTTATAACCCTCCCGCGCTTCACAAAGCCCCCCCCCCCCACCCCCCCAGACCCCATTTTAATTTAACTTTTTATTCGCGGTTTTTTTTTTTTTTTTTGTTATTGAACTCCTTCCCCATTAAACTCGATTGTAATAGTAGGTATATATTTTTTTTTTTGTTCTCTTAGCCTTTGAACTCTTAATTATTCTCCCGGCGTGGCCACGCTAAATTTGTCATCGTCCTCACTCTCTGTCTCACACGCTTGCATATACATGTATATAACATACATGCATTAATATATATATATATATATACACATACACACGAAGGGGAAAGAAAAAGAAACACAAAATTATACACACTAACATTTGTGCAAAGAAAAAAAAAATTGTTCAATATTTATTCAGCGTTCGAAGCCGAGAAAATAGTCTTTGTAAATTTTTCATTTTTTTTTTTTTTTTTTTTTTTTCAAGAGCGCATAGTTTGCGCGACGAGAGTCTCTGAGTCTCTCGGCGGTCTATCGCGCATGCGCATTAACCGCGCACATTAACAGCTCCAAACTACGAAACTACAAATTCGTACAAACTTTTGACAGAGAAAAAGTTGAAGTTTCATAACGCAGAATCACTTGGTACAGTTTCTTTTGCCCAAATTTTGATACATCGTGTATATACTGTATATATAACTTTGAATTTTTTTTTTTTTTTTTTCTTTAAATATAGTATCTTATATCGGCCACACTTTCATTGTTTTTCTTGTATGCATAATTCTCCCCATCTCCGATACTTTCATACGTTTCGCATAAAAAACAAGGCAATTAGATTGAGTTTTTTTTTTTTTTTTCGTTCTCTCATTGTTTTACACATTATTAAATCTTTAATCGCTTATTAATGTCATTGTTAATTAATTATTTATTGTTGTCTCGTTTATTTAGTCTTCATTAATGTTCATATAGATCATTATCCGCGGGATAGATCACCTCGTATATACATTAATACTCGTGACGTTCACTCTATCTCATCGCGCCTCATTAGAAAAACAAATGGTATTTTTTTTTTTTTTGTTTACTTTCATTGTGTTATTCATCCCTCTCCCTCTCCCTCTCCCTCTCCCTCTCCCTCTCCCTCTCCCTCTCCCTCTCCCTCTCCCTCTCCCTCTCCCTCTCCCTCTCCCTCTCCCTCTCCCTCTCCCTCTCCCTCTCCCTCTCCCTCTCCCTCTCCCTCTCCCTCTCCCTCTCCCTCTCCCTCTCCCTCTCCCTCTCCCTCTCCCTCTCCCTCTCCCTCTCCCTCTCCCTCTCCCTCTCCCTCTCCCTCTCCCTCTCCCTCTCCCTCTCCCTCTCCCTCTCCCTCTCCCTCTCCCTCTCCCTCTCCCTCTCCCTCTCCCTCTCCCTCTCTTTTTCTCTCCCCCTCTTTTTCTCTCCTCCTCTTTTCCTCTCCCCCTCTTTTTCTCTCCTCCTCTTTTCTTCTCCCCCTCTTTTTCTCTCTTTCTCTCTCTCTGTTTCTCTCTCTCTTTCTCTCTCTTTCACTCTCTTTTATCTAATTCACGCATTTATTTCTTCCCTATGTTACGTTTTGCGTAGAATCACTAAGACCTACGGTTATCTTCGCGGACGGGAATTAGTCTCTTCTTTGAGTCGTTATATATTCATTAAACATTATTTCTTTCTCTCATCCTCTCATCGTTCGAAGAATTTTATTATCCTAGCTAGTTATTTATTTATTTATTTATTTTTTAATGCTTTTTGTTCAGTTCGCGAGATCGCGCGTGTTTTTCCTTCGGTTTTTAGCTTTTTTTCTTTTTTTTTTTATCGTTCCACGAACTTCGCACGCGACCGGACTTAACTATACAATAATCAAAATCCGCTAGCTCTGGTTCGTGCTCTCGCCCTCCAATATCAACGAAACATTATCTAAGATATTTTTTTGTCAACTCCCGTCGTATAGGAGAACGCGTTCGTGGAACTAGGAAAAAGTAATTGAAGCGCCGATGTGCGCGCCCCGCACGTCCTCCACGGAGCAGACGAAGAAGAAGAAGAAGAAGAAGAAGAAGAAGTTTAATAAGATAACAATAATGAATAAGAATTAATGAGAAGTTGAAGAGGAATTAGTTTAAGAAGTTAGAAGAAGAAGAAGAAGATGGTCGCGCCGCCACGCGGGACCGTTGATAGAAACTCACAGCGGACGATTAATCGTATAAAGAGTTCATCGAGGATTGCGTTTAATCCAGTCTTTTTTTTTTTTTTTCTTCCTTTTATCTGGGGAGTTTCGTAATAAGATATTAATCTAGGGACAACCGCACTCGTCGACCACCATTTTCGGTAGATCTCTCTTGATGATGTTGGAGTCAGGCCCGTAGTATATGAGCGACATTGGCGAGAACTTGAGGGGTGCGCAGCACGGCTGCATGCCCGCAAGTCTATCCATTTTTCTGTACTCCTCGATAACGTGGGTGTAATAATTCAGAAAGGTATCGGGCGTTCTGTGACCAGCTGCGCAATCGCCTCGGCAGTAATTCGCGTAGTAACTGAAACAGCGTAGAAAAAAAAAAAAAAGATACCAAAGTTCAACGGTGTAGCTATCGTGCTGATATACGAGTTCGTAGCTTGATATATGCTTGCAAGAGCTCGCAATAAAATCATTTTATTTCAATCGAATTGTTCGCTTTCTGTGTAAATGGCACCGATGATACCAATGGTACGTTTCAAATTGCCAATCGAAATGGTACCAATGGTACCATCTAAATGGTACGTTTCAAATTATCAAACGAAATGGTATCGATGATACCATCTAAATCATACATCTAAATGGTACGTTTCAAATGATCAATCGAAATGGTATCGATGGTACCATCTAAATCGTCCATCTAAATGGCACGTTTCAAATTATCAATCGAAATGGTACCGATGGTACCATCTAAATCGTCCATCTAAATGGCACGTTTCAAATTATCAATCGAAATGGTACCGATGGTACCATCTAAATCGTCCATCTAAATGGCACGTTTCAAATTATCAATCGAAATGGTACCAATGGTACCATCTAAATCGTCAATTTAAATGGCACGTTTCAAATTATCAATCGAAATGGTACCGATGGTACCATCTAAATCGTCCATCTTCATGGCACGTTTCAAATTATCAATCGAAATGGTACCGATGGTACCATCTAAATCGTCCATCTAAATGGTACGTTTCAAATTATCAATCGAAATGGTACCGATGGTACCATCTAGATCGTCCATCTAAATGGCACGTTTCAAATTATCAATCGAAATGGTACCGATGGTACCATCTAAATCGTCCATCTAAATGGCACGTTTCAAATTATCAATCGAAATGGTACCGATGGTACCATCTAAATCGTCCATCTAAATGGCACGTTTCAAATTATCAATCGAAATGGTACCGATGGTACCATCTAAATCGTCCATCTAAATGGCACGTTTCAAATTATCAATCGAAATGGTACCGATGGTACCATCTAAATCGTCCATCTAAATGGCACGTTTCAAATTATCAATCGAAATGGTACCGATGGTACCATCTAAATCGGCCATCTAAATGGCACGTTTCAAATTATCAATCGAAATGGTACCGATGGTACCATCTAAATCGTCCATCTAAATGGCACGTTTCAAATTATCAATCGAAATGGTACCGATGGTACCATCTAAATCGTCCATCTAAATGGCACGTTTCAAATTATCAATCGAAATGGTACCGATGGTACCATCTAAATCGTCCATCTAAATGGCACGTTTCAAATTATCAATCGAAATGGTATCGATGGTAAAATCTAAATCGTCCATCTAAATGGCACGTTTCAAATTATCAATCGAAATGGTACCGATGGTACCATCTAAATCGTCCATCTAAATGGCACGTTTCAAATTATCAATCGAAATGGTACCGATGGTACCATCTAAATCGTCCATCTAAATGGCACGTTTCAAATTATCAATCGAAATGGTACCGATGGTACCATCTAAATCGTCCATCTAAATGGTACGTTTCAAATTATCAATCGCAATGATACCGATGGTACCATCTAAATCGTTCATCTAAATGGTACGTTTCAAGCTATCAATCGAAATGGTACCAATGGTACCATCTAAATCGTCCATCTAAATGATAAGTTACAAATTATCAATCGAAATGGTATCGAGGGTACCATTTAAATTATCCATTTAAACGGTCCCATATAAATCATGAATGTAAATGGTAACGATGGTACCATTAGTCATCTATCCATATGTTGATACCCATTCAGATAAATTTTTACGATCTTTCTGAAAAATTCCGAGCCGAATCTTTGAGCGAATTTCAAGGTCGGACCATTCTCAAACTCATGCTTACCCTTGTGGCGCGATAATCCAATCGTCCCATCCGAGTTGGGAAAAGCTCACGTAGAATCTTTGTTTGCAACACTGACCCTTGATAGCGCCGCTGCATTCGATAGCTCGTCGTCTCACCCGCTTCACAGCTGCCGGATCAGTCCGTACGACTAAAAATGGCCTATCTGGATCTTGTCCACCTTAAACATTCAATAAAAAAAAAAAAATACAATAAAAAAGGAGCCAATCAAATTATTATCCGAAATGCAATACACGGAGATATTCGAGCTTTCTCCAAAATGTAACTTACTTCTTGCGTTCAAAGACGACTCAACGACGTTCGGTGATTGAACACCGAAAGTCGATACGTGGACGTGACTACCGCAACCCGTGCAATCGACCAATAGAGTTAATTTCTCGTGCCTCGTTGAGCTTGACTCTTGACCGCTGTACCAGTTACTCACTACTCTCGTAACGTCAAACTTTTGCCAACCCAATTGATTGACGTTTACTCCTAATGACGTCACCATTTCCAGGTGTTCGCCGAGTTCCTGAAAGAAAAGAAAGAGTAAAAGTTAAATTTCCACATATCATCTGAACTATCGTTTTTTCGGGGAACGAAATTTTCAAAAGTTACGGGCAACTTTTTTTTCCCCCTCCACACCGCCCCTCCCTCCCTCCCCCCCCCCTTAACTTACCTTGCCCCTCAGATGCGTGACGTTGCCGCATCTCACCCTGAACACCCACAGGGTGATATTCCGCTGATTGCTCTGGGCACGTCGGTGATGCTGATAATGATGCGCGTGCCTCAATTCGACTCTCGCCCAGAGGGTCGCTCTTTTGATTCTCAGAGGCTCCAGAGCCGGATCACCGCTCGATCTCGGAAACTCGAGAAGCGGCTGACCGTTCAGGGTGCGTCCTGCAATGAACAAAAAGAATGCAATCGATATAGATCAGTTCGTTTATTGCGGCAAAGAAAAGGCTGTTGTGAACTGGAAAAAACATTATTTTTTTTTTTTTTTTTAAGTTGCTCGAGGTACCGTTTTTGAATCTCGCGATTTTAGTCCTATAAATCTCTCGGTGGCCAGTTAACTCGTCCTGGCTGCAGTCAGCATATCCGTTGCCTCTGCTATTACACCCAGAAAAATAATTTATTTGACGGGCGCCGCGCAAAAAAATATTTATTTGGCTTAAATAAACATTTATTTGATTTAAATAAACATTTATTTGGTTTAAATAAACGTTTATTTGGTTTAAATAAATATTCATTTGATGTGAATAAATATTTATTTGATTTAAATAAAAATTTATATAAATAAATAAAAATATTTGTTTGATTTAAATAAAAATTTATATAAACAAATAAAAATATTTATTTAAAGAAAATAAATATTTATTAGCAAGTGGCCGCCAAATGCATTATTTTTCGGGCTTTTGTGACGGGTCATTTTTTTTTTGTCAATTCAGTGTCACGTGACTGTCAATTGACGGGTCCAAAAATGACCCCACTGTGACAACAGCGACGTTAGCTGTGAAAACCTCGACGGTCCCAACTTAAAAATTAACAAAGTACCAATCTCGTTAAAAAGAAAAAAAAAATGTTGCATTCATTTCATAATATTGTTTCATTGATGAATTAATTGATAAAAAATGAAAATACTAATGTCTACGAAGTCAAGGAGGAAGAAAAATTCGTTTAAAACCAACCTAAACTCCTAAAAAGTTGACCAAATTTGTGACTAAAAAAAAAAAAAAAATGACGTTGAAGTCTTAAATCGATAAAATGTCTTTTGTTGCTTTGACCACGTTGTGTCCCCGAACAAAAATGATGGTCATGGCACAACAAACATTGTCTGGAATCCAAAAAGACGCTCAATTGACGGTCATTTTTTGGACAATCGACGCTTACAATAAATGACCGTAATGGCACATTCATAAATACATCACACTGTTGAAAATGTTATGAAATTTACAACACGTTTAATATACAGCGTCATATGAAATATACAAACCAGTCATATGAAATTATAATTCATATACATTGTATTTGAATTTTAATAATTTAGTCTTAAATGCAATGCCTGTATATTAAAATTACCGGTGATGACATCGAAAATTAAGACATCCGTATATGACAATTATGTTATTATTACAAATATTATAGAAACAATATTGTTTTTAATATATCGGTAACGCATATATTATTACATACGTGTCAACGAAATTTCATACACTGTATATGCATAAAGCTTCATATATATTTTATGAATTTTCAAACAGACATTTTTGAAATGTCTGTTTGAAAATTGTGCATGTGCATGAAAGTGCATGTGCATCGTAGCTTTATGCGAGCGCAATAACAAAATCCGCTTCCGTCCCATTATTACGCCATTGGCGCTATTCAACGTCGACTCTCGAGTTCTCCCTACCCAAAGACCAGGCATTCGGTGTGCAAAAGATCGTTGGATCTCATATTCAAAATTGACCAAAATTTTCGAGACATTTTTATCCATATGTGGAGCAACCGATATTGGACCTAAAATCGCGCACGAAGACAGCGGTAAATTTTTTAAGGCTATACTGTTAAAAATGTCTGTTTGAAAATTCATAAAATGTATGTGAAGTTTTATGCATATACATTGTATGAAACTTCATTTACACGTGTGTAAGAATATTGCGTGACCGGTATAATAAAAAACAATATTATTTGTACAATATTTGTGACAATAACATAATTTTCATATACGGATGTCTTAATTTTCAATGCAATCACCGCTAATTTTAATATACAGGTATTGCATTTAAGATTTAATTATTAAAATTAAAATATCATTTATATGAATTCTAATTTCACATATCGAGGTTGTATATCTCATATAGCTTTGTATATTAAACGTGTTCTAAATTTCATAAGATCGTTAAAAATGTCTGTTTGAAAATTGATAAAATGTATATGAAGTTTTGTACATATACAAGTGTATGAAACTTCATTGACACGTGTGCAATAATATTGCGTTACCGGTATAATAAAAAACAATATTGTTTGTATAATATTTGTAACAATAACATAATTTTCATATGCGGATGTCTTAATTTTCAATGCAATCACCGCTAATTTTAATATACAGGTATTGCATTTAAGATTAAATTATTAAAATTAAAATATCACGTATATGAATTCTAATTTCACATATCGAGGTTGTATATCTCATATAGCTTTGTATATTAAACGTGTTCTAAATTTCATAAGATTGTTAAAAATGTCTGTTTGAAAATTGATAAAATGTATATGAAGTTTTGTACATATACAGTGTATGAAACTTCATTGACACGTGTGCAATAATATTGCGTTACCGGTATATTAAAAACAATATTGTTTGTATAATATTTGTAACAATAACATAATTTTCATATGCGGATGTCTTAATTTTCAATGCAATCACCGCTAATTTTAATATACAGGTATTGCATTTAAGATAAAATTATTAACATTAAAATATCACGTATATGAATTCTAATTTCACATATCGAGGTTGTATATCTCATATAGCTTTGTATATTAAACGTGTTCTAAATTTCATAAGATCGTTAAAAATGTCTGTTTGAAAATTCATAAAATGTATGTGAAGTTTTATGCATATACATTGTATGAAACTTCATTTACACGTGTGTAAGAATATTGGGTTACCGGTATAATAAACAACAATATTATTTGTACAATATTTGTGACAATAACATAATTTTCATATACGGATGTCTTAATTTTCAATGCAATCACCGCTAATTTTAATATACAGGTATTGCATTTAAGATTAAATTATTAAAATTAAAATATCACGTATATGAATTCTAATTTCACATATCGAGGTTGTATGTCTCATATAGCTTTGTATATTAAACGTGTTCTAAATTTCATAAGATCGTTAAAAATGTCTGTTTGAAAATTGATAAAATGTATATGAAGTTTTGTACATATACAAGTGTATGAAACTTCATTGACACGTGTGCAATAATATTGCGTTACCGGTATAATAAAAAACAATATTGTTTGTATAATATTTGTAACAATAACATAATTTTCATATGCGGATGTCTTAATTTTCAATGCAATCACCGCTAATTTTAATATACAGGTATTGCATTTAAGATTAAATTATTAAAATTAAAATATCATTTATATGAATTCTAATTTCACATATCGAGGTTGTATATCTCATATAGCTTTGTATATTAAACATCTTATAAATTTCATAAGATTTTTAACGGCGTGGCGAGTTTCCTACGACTCTTTCACTTATCGTGTGTCGCATATCCGATTTTACATCCGAAAAATTTTAACGATGCTGCCGGCACACCCGCTTCGTGTACTCGGCGGTGGACTTTGGCCAAAGCTTGAGAAAATTGGCAATCTTTACACCGATACTGACTCGATAATTGGCCGCTTCCGTCGGTTCGGCAAAAACCTACACGGGTCATGGCGTTGCGGTAAAACGGAAACTTCTCTCGTGATCTACGGCAAGTAATGTATTAAACGGTGGATTCGGCGCAGGCGCCGAACAGCTTCTTCTTTTCGAGGCGTAACGGTCTGTTGAAAAGCTTTAAAAAAAATAAAAAAAAAAAAAACAGGTACCTCAAAGAGCTCCCGCAATCTTTACCGGGTACAGATTGAAGATTTATCGTAATTTTTATATGCTATGCAAAGTTCGTCTGTTTATCATAAATTATCACCCGAATCCGAGATACGATCGGCCTTGCATTGTACGTCCGGGCAAAGATCGTCGAATAACATTTTTACTATTTCGGTACTGAGGGAGTGACGATTTTTGTCAGGAAGTTGAGTTTTCGGAGGCGTGGTTGCTCGATACTGGCGACCCAGCAGCGAGGATAACCATGCCCGAAACTGTGTGTTGGTGTGGACCTCCTCTTCCTCCCCCCCCCCCCCCCCCTCCGCGTATTCCCGAGCTGCAATACTCCGGGTCGTAAAACACCACGTATCGTCGTCTTCGTCGTTGTCGACGTCGACGTCGACTACGCCGACGACGATTCTCGGCACATCGAGCTTTCGCTACGCTTACAACTATAAAACTCATTCCTTGCTTCTACAATACCGAACCGCCCTCTCCCCCCCCCCCCCCCGCCCCCACCCCAACCCCAAACCTCTGTCCTCGCGTATATATTTTCTGGACATTTGCACTCAGAAATTACGGACACGGAAAACTCGTACGTCACTATTCGTTACTAATACTTTAGCACATTGTTAAAGGAACAGAAGATACGTTTGTTTATCTTTGAAACAAGGATGTAACAGTCAGAGAAATAATTTATATGACGGCCACCGTTTATTTAGATTAATTAAAATATTTATTTGATTTTAACGTGAATAGTTAGTCAATTGAAATAAATATTTATCGAAGTCAAATAAATATGTTATTTAATCTAAATAAACGGTGACCGTGAAATAAATTATTTTTCCTGGTGTAAATTAAGGATGGTTTAGCAACATGAAATGTTGACTTTTCGGGTTTGTGTGTCTGGAGTTTCAGAAATTACAAAAATGTGTCTTTTTGATAATCGCTTAATAATGCGGAACTGTATATGTATATGTACATAACATAAAAAAAAAAATGCTTCGGTCAATTTAGTAGGGGCTCAATGGGAAAGCTTTCATAGACCCTAGAAAGGATATCCGGATAATTCATTTGATGCCAAGAGAATATCTTTTTGTCGAGAAATGGCAATTTACTTGCTGCAATGAAAAAAAAAAAAAAAAATCACTTGCGGCCTGCCAATGAAAAAGGAAAATTATTTCAATTCTACTTTCAATTCTCACAATTCCATGTGATATTGAAACAACGACGGCGAGACGGTCAAGGTGACGCGTTATCGCTTCAATTACCCATGGAATTGTGAGAAATCAAAGGAGAATTGAAGTATTTTCTTTTTGGCAGCCCGCAAGAGAATTTTACTTGAGTCATTGATATTTTTTCGGGGTCCACTCGCGTCAAATGGATTTCGTTTGGAGTGCATAAAGTCTCCGTACGTACTGTCGAGCGTGGATCTGCCGATAGTAGATTGTTTTGTAGATTTCTTTTCCCGACCATGCAACAATTTTCGGGAGACCGGAACCCATCGAAGACCCCGAATAAAATTTCTGCACGCGTCGACGTCGACCCAATAGGTCATTAATTCTGTACACAGAGTACACCGATAAAAAATGTCTGTTTGAAAATTCATGAAATGTATACGAAGTTTTATGCATATACAGTGTATGAAATTCTTTTGACACGTATGTAAGAATATTGCGTTAACGGTATATTAAGAACAATATTATTTGTGTAATATTTGTAATAATAACATAATTTTCATACACGGATGTCTTAATTTTCAATGCCATCACCGGTAACTTTAATATACAGGTATTGCATGTAAGATTAAATTATTAAAATTCAAATACAATGTATATGAATTCACATTTCATATACCGAGGTTTTATGTTTCATATAACTTTGTATATTAATCGTGTTGTAAATTTCAACTGACCAACACTGTCAGTTTTATGCATGTACAGTGTATGAAATTCTTTTGACACGTATGTAAGAATATTGCGTTAACGGTATATTAAGAACAATATTGTTTGTGTAATATTTGTAATAACAACATAATTTTCATACACGGATGTCTTAATTTTCAATGCCATCACCGGTAATTTTAATATACAGGTATTACATTTAAGATTAAATTATTAAAATTCAAATACAATGTATATGAATTCACATTTCATATACCGAGGTTTTATGTTTCATATAACTTTGTATATTAATAATGTTGTAAATTTCAACTGACTTACACTGTCAGTTTTATGCATATACAGTGTATGAAATTTTATTGACACGTATGTAAGAATATTGCGTTAACGGTATATTAAGAACAATATTGTTTGTGCAATATTTGTAATAACAACATAATTTTCATACACGGATGTCTTAATTTTCAATGCCATCACCGGTAATTTTAATATACAGGTATTACATTTAAGATTAAATTATTAAAATTCAAATACAATTGTATATGAATTCACATTTCATATATCGAGGTTTTATGTTTCATATAACTTTGTATATTAATCGTGTTGTAAATTTCAACTGACCAACACTGTCGAAAACATTTTTAACAGTGTAACTCATGACATGGTCACCCATAACATCTTTTGACGCAACAAACGAATGCTGTTCGTAGTATATGTCGATTAGGGTGTTTCAAAAAAGGACATTTACAAAAATTTTCCTCCCACCTTTTTAAAGTATAAATTTCAATCTCAAATTGAACCTCGCGAAAAGCGGTGCCTAACAAAAAATCCTAAGAGGTGTCGCATTCGACGTTTGTTCGCGTTCGACCAAAAAATTCGGCACCTCCGAAACTTAACTGTCAGCGATCGCCTTTCGCTGATTTTTTTTTTTTTTTTGATCGATCAAAATACATAGTTATATGGGGTGGGAGCTTAACTTTTTGTCATTCATTGTATCGAACACAAAAGACTTTGATTTTTTTAATTTGTATGTAGAAAACGCTAACAATGTCCAGTAGGGTGAATTTGTTGAAAAAAAAAAAAAAAATCTTTCCACCCTCCAAAAGTATAGATTTTAATCTGAAATCGAACCTCACAATTGAAATTACCCGAAGAACAGGGTTAAGCAAAAAAATCTTAAGAGATGCCGCATTCGTCGTTTGTACCCAAAAAGAATTCGACAACTCCTCAATTTAATTGCCACCGCCCCCCGCTCGAGATCTCATTTTTTATATAAAAATATCCTCTCTTCTTCGCTGATATTTTACAATAAAAATATCAGCGAAGAAAAGTGCATGTTCGAGCAAATCTGCCGGCAAGAGTCTTTTCAGAAACCGATTGCGAATCCTGCAGAGTCTTTGCTGGAGTCTTGACAGATTCTGTGCAGAAGTCATTTCGGAGTCTCTCACAGAAACTCGAGCCATACGTGCATTTTTCTACGCATGATATTTTTATAAACAAAAAATACTAAAAGATTTTTTTTTTAAAGATTTCCCAAATAGGGGACGTCGACAAATAAATTTAGGAGTTTTCGAATTTTTTTGGGCACAAACGTTGAATCGGCACCTCTCAGGATGTTTTGCTCGGGTTCGTCTTTCGCGAGGTTCAATTTGACATTGAATTCTGTACCTTTGGAGGGTGAAAAGAATTTTTTTTTCAGCAAATTCACACTACCGGACATTATCAGAGTTCCCTGTATGCAAATTAAAAAAAAAATAAATAAAATAAAATAATTAAATAATATGTATTTTGTTTACATTAAAAAATATAACATCAAGTTAATCTCTCACCGGTTAAAAGTATATATTTCGATCTAAACAAAAAAAAAACATCTAGCGAAAGGCTGTCGTTGACAATTGCGTTTAAAAGGTGGTGCATTTTTTTCGACCGTCACCGACTTTGAGCTTCTATTTGAGGTCGAAATTTATACTTTCGAAGGGTGGGAGCAACATTTAAAAAATATCCTTTTTCGAAACACAATTAATGTGGACAATTATACCGACAATGATGAGATTTCATGCGCAAGTGTCAGTACGATATGCCACTTGGCCATATACCCCGAAATTTCTGGGTGACATGGCCAGTAAAACCATTTTCTTTTTGGTTTGACATCTGAAACATTTGACGAGGTAACTATAGTATTTCTGTAGTTCGTGTAGACAAAATCAAACATACTAAGACATGTTCTTAGCGATTCCCCTAAGCCCCTCCAGGCCCAATCGACTACCATTATTGCTATGCCCATATCACCCGCGGTTTTCAGGTGATATGAACGAACGCAATATTTAATTTACAGAGCTGCAGTTAAATCACGCATCGAAAATATCGAAAGTTCCGAGTGAATTACTTCAGTCCGATATTTCAAGAGTAAGGTTTTCTTAAACGTAAAACCCTCAATTTATATTGTTTAAAAAAATCATGGCGATATCACCCGTGGTTTCCAGGTGATATGAACGAACGCAATATTTAATTTACAGAGCTGCAGTTAAATCACGCATCGAAAATATCGAAAGTTCTGAGTGAATTACTTCAGTCCGATATTTCAAGAGTAAGGTTTTCTTAAACGTAAAACCCTCAATTTATATTGTTTAAAAAAATCATGGCGATATCACCCGTGGTTTCCAGGTGATATGAACGAACGCAATATTTAATTTACAGAGCTGCAGTTAAATCACGCATCGAAAATATCGAAAGTTCTGAGTGAATTACTTCAGTTCGATATTTCAAGAGTAAGGTTTTCTTAAACGTAAAACCCTCAATTTATATTGTTCAAAAAAATCATGGCGATATCACCCGTGGTTTCGAGGTGATATGAACGACCGCAATGTTTAATTTACAGAGCTGCAGTTAAATCACGCATCGAAAATATCGAAAGTTCTGAGTAAAATACTTCAGTCCGATATTTCAAGAGTAAGGTTTTCTTAAACGTAAAACCCTCAATTTATATTGTTTAAAAAAACCATGGCGATATCACCCGTGGTTTCCAGGTGATATGAACGACCGCAATATTTAATTTACAGAGCTGCAGTTAAATCACGCATCGAAAATATCGAAAGTTCTGAGTGAATTACTTCAGTCCGATATTTCAAGAGTAAGGTTTTCTTAACCGTAAAACCCTCAATTTATATTGTTTAAAAAAAATCATTGGCATATTACCCGTGGTTTCCAGGTGATATGAACGACCGCAATATTTAATTTACAGAGCTGCAGTTAAATCACGCATCGAAAATATCGAAAGTTCTGAGTGAATTACTTCAGTTCGATATTTCAAGAGTAAGGTTTTTTAAACGTAAACCCTCAATTTATATTGTTTGAAAAATCATGGCAATATCACCCGTGGTTTCCAGGTGATATGAACGACCGCAATATTTAATTTACAGAGCTGCAGTTAAATCACCCATCGAAAATATCGAAAGTTCTGAGTGAATTACTTCAGTCCGATATTTCAAGAGTAAGGTTTTCTTAAACGTAAAACCCTCAATATATATTGTTTAAAAAAATCATTGGCATATCACCCTCACTTACCCTATTTACGGAACTGAAAGTATATATTTCCACCCTAAAAGCGAAGCTTTTGTAAGTGCGTTACCAATAATGAAACACTTAAACATCCCTAAATGACAATCGATTGGTATCATCGCAAGCCTCGTAAAGCTTTATATACCAACACTGACAGAAGGTACTGGTAAAAATTACCAATCATCTAAGAAAAATTACCATAGCGCATGGTAGTACGGCGCCAGCGCGCAACCTATGACAGAAGGTCTGAGATTATCCAAGAATTTTCACCATAATATCTAAGAAAAAGTCTTATGAATCCGGTACTTCCTACCATATAGGTGGCGCCCTAACTCTCTACAACTATGCGATATGGTAATATCTCCCAAGTGATATAGTAATTTTTACAAGATCCTTCTCTCAGTGTAGACACGGTTTGATCATTAAGATGTAATGACATTAAAATCCCTCGACAACCTTACTCCGCAAAAAATAAGAAAAAATAAGAATTTCAATAGGTCATCAGAGAATCGATATTCAAAAGTTCGCATTGACGATCGACAACTTAAAAAAACAAAACCAACGAGGCTCTTTTTGTTTCCTCATAGAGGAAGCTTTGTTTTCGTGAAAACAAAAATTAGTTTTCGAGATTTTTATGTAAACGTGTTCAGAATGTTCCTAAACAGCCAAAAAACACATGTAGAAAAAATGTCTGGATGTATGTGTGTATGTATGTGTGTATGCATGTATGTATGTATGTATGTATGTATGTATGTATGTATGTATGCATGTATGTATGTATGTATGTATGTATGTATGTATGCATGTATGTATGTATGTATGTATGTATGTATGTATGTATGTATGTATTAGGGTGTGTCAAAAAAAATTCATTTTTTTTTTAAATTTTCCTCCCATCTTCTTAAACTACAGATTTCAATCTCAAATTGACCCTTGCGAAAGGCGGTGCCTATAAAAAAAATCCTAAGTGGTGCCGCATTCGACATTTGTACCCAAAAATGCGGCACCTCTCAAACTTAATTGTCAGTGACTGCCTTTCGCTGGATTTTTTAATCGATGAAAAAATGTAGTTCTACGGGGTGGGAGGTTAACTTTTTGTCTTTTTTTTTTTATAAACACAAACGACTTCGATTTTTTAATTCGTATACAGAAAACTATTAATGTCAAGTAGGGGGAATTTGTTGAAAAAAAATTTTCCCACCCTCCAAAAGTATATATTTTCATCTAAAAAAACACCTTCCGAAAGGTGGTCGTTGACAATTACGTTTAAAAGGTGCCGCATTTTTGGGTGCAAACGTCGAATGTCGGCACCACTTAGGATTTTTTGCGAGGAACCGCTTTTCGCGAGGTTCAATTTTTAATCGAATTCTATACATTAAAAGGGTGGGACCAACATTTAAAAAAAAAATGTCCTTTTTGAGAAACACCCTAGTATGTATGTATGATGTATGTATGTATGTATGTATGTATGCATGCATGCATGCATGTATGTATGTATGTATGTATGTATGAATGTATGTATGTATGTATGTATGTATGTATGTATGTTAGTATTTATGTATGTATGTATGTATGTATGTATGTATGTATGTATGCATGTGTGTGTGCAAATAATTTAACGTTCATAATTTAAAAACGGCTTGAGATATCGAGATTAAATTTTGTCACACATGTTGACGAGTCTCGATCCTCATTAATCGATCAAATTATTGGCCAAATCTATGCAGTCGTTCAGATTTTACGCGTTTTTTTTTTTTTTTTTATATCGTGTCAAAAATGTCTGTGCGCGTTATGAAAATGTCAATTTTGTTTCATGAAATTTTTCAAAAATTGACCATTCCCAGCACAGGGAATCCCGTGTAAAACTTTGCGAAACGGAGCTTTTTTTTTTTTTTTTTTTTTTTTCTCTCGCGCGTACCCAACGAGCCCCGTAGTAATTGTCTAACGAGCGAAGTTACAGGTGCAGCCCCCCCCCCCCACCCCCTTTTTTTTTGTTCACTGTCGAAGAGCTTCGGAAACGGAGGACTATCGGGGAGCTTTTACTGTACACGGGTGAGATATAAATGTATGGAAAGAAGGGCGGGTTTTATCCCATAACGTTTTGGTGAGTCATGAGCGCGCCGACGATGGAGAATCCGAACGGGGGATGAAAGGAGCTCCGAGAGGGATGGTATAAGCACGGTGCGTCTGCCGCCCGTCTGCCTTCCGCCTCTGCCTCTCGGGCCCCCCTTCTCCTCCTCGTTCCGTCGGTTTTCGCCTCTCTTATTCTACCGTCGCTCGTTTCGTTACGCTCACTCCTCCTTCTTGTATGCTACACCCTTCTGTACAGCGTAGACGAGCCAGCCAGAGAGTCAGCCTGTCTGCCAGCCAGCTTGCTCGACGGCCACTCCACTATATATCCACTTCGCGCACTACCACTAACCATCCCCCGCCGCCCCCCCCCGCCCCCTTCAGCCACTACCATGGCCGCAGGGACCGATATAAAGAAAGACACACCGAAGAGCGAGGATAAAAAGTTGGCCGTTGTATTTTCTGCGGAGGGTTTAACGCAGATTTCTCCAAAGGGCGCGACGACAGGATTCGCTATACGATGTAAATTTGTTTGAGGCAAGGGAATTGAGCCGTGAAGACCGCCGAGAGAGAGAGAGAGAGAGAGCCGTCCGACTAATAAGGACCGTAACCACTGCGGGAAAGAAAATCATCTCTGAGATACGCTTAAGAATTCGCAACGACGAGTCTTCGTCCTGAGCGCCGAATAAATAGGATTTCCACGGTTGTAAGACAAGAGAGTCAACAGCGAGATAACATAAAAAAAAAAAAAAGAAAAAAAAAAAAAACAGAGAGAGAGAGAAACAAAGGCCTCGATGTCGCGGAGAGAAAGACACAAAGTCGAGGATTCGATGCGAAGGAAGAGCCGTAGAGAAGATCCGAAAGTAGTTTCGTCTATCCGGTAATATCAACGCGAAAGGGGGATTCACGGAATTTACTGTTATATCTTTAATATTCTCCGCTTTCTGCCCTGTATGTTCGGCTATCTTTGTTTTTTTTTTTTTTTTTGCCCTATAACGAAAATCCCGAGACTCGAATTTCCGTTGACGAAAAATTTGACCCAGTTAACTCATTTCTGCGTACACGTCTCGCTCGGCCGCCCACTCCTTGGCACTCTCACTGCTTGTCGGTAGGAGGAAAAAAAAAAAAAAAAAAAAAAAACCAAAAAAAAAAACAAAAAAATCGAAAGTAACAAAAGTGTAAAAAAAAAAAAAAAAAAAAACAAAAATTGACTTTTTTTTTGTTTTTTTTTTTAAATTGTTTCTATCCGAGTTCAAGTGTTTTTGGGAAAAATTGAAGAGGAGCGAAAAGTCATCGGCCATTTGGGCTGTTATGAGTGCAGCGTCGGGACGTCGAAGGGTCGGAGGTGGGGATGATGAATCCGGAGTCATTTTTCGGGCAGAAAAAGAGAGGCATCCCTATTGCCGTTTGCGCCGCATTGCGACACGACAACCACACACACCGAAAGGAGAAACGTTTCTACACGCCGAGACTTTTCGTCTCTGTCTCGCTGGGCCACGTACAGTCGTGTTCTCCGCTATCTTCAGCTCCAGCTTTCTCCCCCCCCCCCCACCTCTCTCTCTCTCTCTCTCTCTCTCTCTCTCTCTCTCTCGGTGTCTTCGTAATTCGTTTTTGTTTTGTCGATGAGCGAGAAAGCTCTCGAATTTCTCGAAGACAGAAACGCCGAAGCTCCGAACGATCTCTCTGACCCTGACGAAATTCTCGACCCATTTATTGAATTAAATGTAAAAATGTTGTGTCTCACAAACGGACACTCAGGCGAATCGTCGCGGACGCGAAACGACCAAATTTGAGCTACCGATTGGATGCCAGTGACCTTCGACCTCGAGCTCGAAGATTTTCTATCTAAATTGGATCGCGCCTTCTTTCCTCCAGCCGCCATATCGAATCACCCATTTTTATTTGTATTCTCTTGACCTCGGCTCCAATTGCGACGACACTCGATACAGTTCTGTCGCTTGGTTCCGGCCCACAAGTTCAAATTCATTTCGCATAAGTTCGAGAAAAGACAGATAAAATTTCAAACACTTCTCGATTGTATGGAAAAAAAAATCTGAAGAAAGTCTGAAAGTCTGAAAAAATTCGTGCTCATTAAATGTACTGAAAAATATTGATTTCGCATAATAACAAGTCCAAAGTGTTATTAAAAAATTAAACAAGAGATTAATTGTTCAACAAATTACCCGGCAAACAAATATATATATATATATATATATATATATATTTTATTACGAAAATGATTCGTTAATTTTTCTGAATACCTACGTATGAATTTTTTTCAGATTTTTAAGCTTGCTTTGAATTTTGTGTTTTTTTTCCATATACAAAAAAAAAAACAAAAAAAAAATCAAAGCAAATTTAAAAATCTGAACAAATTTATACGTTCTTAGAAAAAAGAACGAATCATTTACATAAAAAAAAAAAAAAAAAAAAAAAAAAAAAAAAAAAAAAATGGGTTTCCGGGAAATTTGTTAACCAACTTTTTTTTTTTTTTTTTCATCAATTTGTTAATAACATTTTGAAATTATTATAATGCAAGATTAATCTTTTCGGTACCTTTGCTGTGCATGCATTTTTTAAGATTTTTATACAATCAAGAAGTATTTGCAATTTCATCTCATTTTTCTCGAACTCATGCGAAATGAATATCAAACGACAGAATTACATTAACGAATGCCTTAACATCATCGTCATTATTAGTTTCAACTTTTGTAAATTGTGACCTTCGGACAAATACTTATTCGTCAAGATTTCGTCGATCTTCGATATATCGACTCGCCAAGTTGGACTCCCACCTTGGTCTGCTATTATTTTGATTCCCACTTACGATTAAGCTGTTGAAGATGGGGGATTTTAACGATTCGCCGTGTTAACGAAGGGTCAACAGCGCAGAATCCACAATTTTTTGTTTGCCCTGTCTCGACCGCCGCCTTAATTAGACATATCGTCCGAAGAATCGACAGAGTTAACAAAGCGTTACAGCGTGCACGTTGTGTACGCGTTTGGCGTTAATAGCCGAGGGTGTTGAATAACTGGCTTCGGGTGAGAACGGAGTGTACAAGAGGGATGAGAAACCATTGCTCGGCGGTTTGCAGCGAGTCGCGTACACACACACACACACACACACACACACACACACACACACACACACGCACACGCACACGCACACGCACACGCACACGCACACGCACACGCACACGCACACGCACACGCACACGCACACGCACACGCACACGCACACGCACACGCACACGCACACGCACACGCACACGCACACGCACACGCACACGCACACGCACACGCACACGCACACGCACACGCACACGCACACGCACACGCACACGCACACGCACACGCACACGCACACGCACACGCACACGCACACGCACACGCACACGCACACGCACACGCACACGCACACGCACACGCACACGCACACGCACACGCACACGCACACGCACACGCACACGCACACGCACACGCACACGCACACGCACACGCACACGCACACGCACACGCACACGCACACGCACACGCACACGCACACGCACACGCACACGCACACGCACACGCACACGCACACGCACACGCACACGCACACGCACACGCACACGCGCGCTCACACACACACGCATACACACATAGGTAGACGATAGCGAGAGCTATCGAGCGAATATCAGCCTATTAGCACGGCCAAGGTTCGAGTGTTATAGGCAGCTGATGCATTGCTGGCCATATGTCCGATACATACATTCAATGCCCGCTATAGTTGCCCTCAACGTATTATACCACAGAAACGTAGAAACGGAGATATATTCTTCGTACCAGCAACGTTTACGTAGCATTATGTATAGGAAAGTTGGATATTATCGAGTACCCACTGCCTGTTGGAACCTTCCTTTGCCACCTCGCTGCCCCCCCCCCCCCCCCCCCCTTCCCCCTTGTCCCCGCCCCAACACTGCACTCAACCCAGTGGATTATCAAGGACGCGAGCGATCGTTCAACTATACGTTCTCTCTGCTTCTCTATCGTTCATCGATTTCAGATTCTTTTACATGTACACGTGAAACTGCCGAGGGAACACACATAAACGACCACTTTGCGCGTCAGTTTCGTCGACAAATCGACGGGGAAAAATTTAATCGAAGGGCCCACGAGGGCTGTGGAAAAAACGTAGCGTGACATGTTCTCTTTAATCGATATCGTAATTCGATCGATTGATACTGCGGATATTAAGGTAGCTATGTCGCTTCGCGCTCATTTCGCATAAGTTCGAGAAAAATTAGAGAAAATTGCAAGTACTTCTCGACGGTATAAGAATCTGAAAAAAATTCATGCATATTAGAGGTACTGAAATGATTAATTTCGCATAATAATAATTTCAAAATGTTATTAACAAATTAATCAAAAAATTAATTGTTTAACAAATTATCGGGCAAACCAACTTTTTTTTCTTCAATGAAAATGATTCGTTCACTTTTCTGAATACGTATGAATTTTTTAAGATTTTTCAGTCAAATTTGATTTTTTTGTTTTTTCACACATTTTTTCCATACAAAAAAAAAAAAAACGAATCAAAGTTGACTGAAAAATCTGAAAAAATGCATGGGTATTCAGAAAAATGAACGAATCATTTTCATTAAAAAAAAAAAAAAAGTTATGTTGCCGGATAATTTGTGTTAATTGTTAAACAATTAATTTTTTTATTCATTTGTTAATAACACTTTGGAATTATTATTATGCACAATTAATATTTTCAGTGCCTTTAGTATGCATGAATTTTTTCAGAATTTTATACCATCGAGAATTACATGCTATTTTCTCTTATTTTTCTCGAACTTATGCAAAATGAGCGCGAAGCGACATAGGGTTCCTGTGAGAGCGAGCGAGAGGGGGTTTAGACTCCCCTTAAGGTAGTCCTTGCGAATAGTGTTCACTTCGCATAAGTTTCAGAGAAATGAGAGCAAACTGCAAACACTTCTGGATGATATAAAAATCTGAAAAAAAAATCAAGCATATCAAAGGTGGTGAAAAGATTAATTTTGCACAATAATAATTTCAAAATGTTATTAACAAATTGCTGAAAAATAAAATTGTTCGCCAAATATCTCGAAAACCTAACTTTTTTTTTTTTTGAATGAAAATTATTTGTTCATTTTTTTGAATACGTATGAATTTTTGCAGATTTTTAAATTCACTTTGATTTTTTTTTTTTTTTTTTTTCTGATATGGGAAAAACGTGTAGAGAAACAGAAAATTCAAGGTGAATTTAAAGATCTGAAAAAATTCATACGTATTCAGAAATATGAACGAACGATTTTCATTTAAAAAGTTAAGTTTCCGGGATATTTGTTGAACAATTTTATTTTTCATCAATTTGTTAATAACATTTTAGAATTATTATTAGGCAAAATTAATCCTCTCGGCATCTTTAATACACTTGATTTTGTTTTCAGATTTTTATACTATCGAGAAGTGTCTACAATTTCCGCTCATTTCTCCGAAACTTAAGTTGAAGTGAACACTATTCGCAAGGACTACCTTAAGGTGCAGTGCGATTCCTCGGTTGTTGTTGTTGTTGTTAACGAAAATTGCAATGCGAAATTCTTTAGGATGGCTAATTTTTTTGGGAAAAATACGAGAAGGCCTTAACTATGCGCAGTAATTCTGCTGTTCACTGGTCTCGTCATTTTTCGAAGGAATAAAGGCCTTGGGAGATTTTTGTGGTGCGAAATTGCAGCTATGTCTCTTGCACTCATAGCGGTTACACTTCAACTTAAGGACATGTGATACATAGGTGTTGATGCTGCGATGGTAACAAATCGTTCTTCATATTTTCTCCGTGATGGTTGAGATGCTTCGACCAGAATTACACGGTAAAAAAAAAGTTTGTACTTTTTACAACAACTCATTGTCCACAAGCGTCAAAAATTTTGTTTATTTGTTAATTTTCCAGTTTTACAAACAAAATTACAAACTAAAATTGTCAATGACACGAGAAATAATGAGACAGATTGGTATTTTCAAATAAATGACAATCGAGTTTGTCGCTTAATTTGACAAAATTATTTTTACGAAATTTTGCATTTTGATTTTACGACATTATTTTTTTTACTGTGCAAATTTGGTTCTTGTAGTCGATAGATACAAGTGTGAAAACCTTATTTGCCCTTGCACGTCGTGTCAATCGTTTTGGAGAAAACGGGGAAGGCGATTTCTTACCGACTGAGTCTTTATCACATGCCCTTAAGGTACTTCTGTCGCGAAGGCAATCCAAAGTCATCTCCATAAATCTTTGACATGTTGTCATTGAACTATCAAATTTTACTTGTTCAAAATCTCGAAGGTTTTTACCGACCATTTCGATGAATAATTAGATCATGAAAAATCGATCTTTTTACACGGCACTTACGGGAGAGCTTGCGAAATTGATCTTCAAATCGAGAATCAACACACTTAGATCAAAGATACAGAGAAAAATTTAAATTACTGCGGACTCGCGAATCAATCAGGAATTCATGCGTGACAAAAAAAAAAAAAAAAGAAAAAGTGAAGTCACCGGACTAATGTTCAATAGAACTGCGATCAAATTGCACGGTTTTGGGGAGAATTGACGTTTCCTAACCGTCATGAAAATGAAGTAAAATCCACACTAAACAAGATAATCCGCTTGCAAACAATCGGTTCGATCTAAATACGAACATTTTCATAGACACTCTATTATTATCGTTAATAACATTATTGATGCAGACAAAGTACCACATATCATTATTATTTTTTTTTTTATGACATATAGACGCTGATGTCCATGACTTTGGCGTACCGACAGAGTTACCTTAAGGGCAGAACGATTGCAATTCGAAGTGGGCGTTGCGAGCGGTCTTTCAGATGAAATTTTTTGATAGCTCGACCACCTGACGAATTGGCAGTCTTATTTCGAAGCTAAATTCGATCGGGAGGACAACGACAAGTGTGACAAACTGTTGGCCGCGAGTGAACATTGCGAAATTCACCAACTATCCAGAGATTTCGATGCGATCGTCACCTTCTTTCGACTTTTTATCTTTCCAACGGTTGAACCTAACCTATACAGTAACAAAAGATTTGTACATTTAACGAACCTTTTTTTTTTTTGTCTACAAACGTCCACAATTGTTTTGTTGTTAATGTCGCAAAAAGTATTCGTAAAATTGACAGACATTTTTGCAAAATGGACAAGATTTTTTTTTTTTTTTTTTGTAAATTTAACAAGAAAATAATTGTGGACGTTTGTGGACAAGAAACTTTGGTACCATTTTTAACGCGTATCATCGGCTCAGACTCGAAAGTCGAACGAACGAACACTTGTCCGTTTATCTAACTTTCTCCCGTCGTATTCCAGAGCAATAAGGATCAATATTTATCATTTAAAAAACGTCTTTCTTCGTACATCCGACTAAACGACTCCAATCGCCTTATTGGCCGAAACTATTCGAACACTACACAGTACCGTGTCATTGACATTTTTTCATTTGTAATTTTGTTCGTAAAACTAGAAAATCAACAAATAAAAAATTATAGACGTTTGCGGACAATAAGTTGTCGTAAAAATTACAAACCTTTTTTTACTGTCGACACACAACATTTTTTACGACTCTTATTTTTATCTCTCAATCAATTAATTAATTTAGAGATATTTCATTAATAAATTAATACTTTTATTTTTGTCTGTAAATTGTCGCATATAATGAATAGCAAATTAATTATCGGACTCCGTTAAATAAAGTATATATATATGTATGTATGTATGTATGTATGTATGTATATATATACATATATACATATATATACTTGTTTATTTAACGGAGTCCGATAATTAATCGTCATGAAAATAAAGTCATATATATATATATATATATATATATATATATATATATATATATATATATACATATATACATATATACATATATACATATATATACTTGTTTATTTAACGGAGTCCGATAATTAATCGTCATGAAAATAAAGTTATATGTATACATATATGTATATATATATATATATATATGGATATTATTGTGAAAAACAGCCGTAGTCTGTGAGATGCGGTTGGGATGAGTGCGACGTGGTGGAGACTGTTCGTGTCGCGTTGCACTTAAGCTCTCTGGAACGAGACGTGAATCTCGAGAGAAGTCCTTGCGCGGTATGCGGGGAAAGAGGGGGGTGGGTGGGTGGGGGGTGGGGGTGGGGTTGTTGGTGGTGGTGGTGGTTGGAAAATATCGTGGTGGACAGACTCGCGTCTCCGGCATCCACAGAGAGATTTACGTACCGTTGACTGTGTAACTGTAAGAAACTTGGCTTAGTGTTCGGCCTTCGGGAGGGCGAGGGAGGTTTGGAGTCGTACAGCTACAGAAAATCACGGAGTACGAGGGGGGAATGGCGCGAGGCAAATGGCGTATCTTACATCACATTAATGCCAAATATCCATGCCCAAAACGCGAATTTACCACAAAGGAAACGATCCTACAGTCGTCGTTAAGCGCCTTTCGACGAGAGTGGAGATGACGAAATTTTTGTTTTTTTTTTTTTCTCTCTCTCTCACATCAAACAACCAAAAAGCATCCCTTAAGTCGCCAGGACAAAAAATTCATTTGCACAGAGTAAAAAATAATTTCGCAAAATTTCAATGGGAAATTTCGTGAAAATTATTATTTTTTTTGTTTTTTTAAATAATTGACAAACTTGCTTGTCAATTATTTTAATATCCTAAAACTGTCCTTTTATTTCCTGTGTTATTGAGAATTTTTGTTTGTACATTTGTTTGTGAAACAAGAAAGTTAACGAATAAAAAAATTTTGATTCGTTTGTGGACAATGATTTGTTGTAAAAAGTACACATTTTTTTTTTTTTACTGTGCACTGAATAGCAGAAATAAAAAAAAAAAAAAGTTGCAAATTGAAATTTTCATATGGCTCTCTCACAATGTTCCTTTATTCGCAAAGCTTCTTCGATGAGAGAGCATCTTCTGTGTTTGTATTGTAATTTATTGAATATCAAAAAAAAAAAAAAAAAAAAAATCTCCGTACATCGAATTTCGTCGTCTTTTCATTCATCTCCATTCTCGATGCCGCCTAATTGAAATATATATATATATTTTTTGTTTGCATCGTACCTCCTATTGTATCTGCAATCCTCGAAAAGCCTTGATAATGTCGAGAAACGAAGGACTACTATATCCAAAAATAGTGCATTACGATACTAGTGCGAAAAAAACTTTTTCTGAAAGAGTTAAGAAAATGTTTTTCGCACGAGTATCGTACGAAATTTTATTTCACGTGGTGCGAAAGGGAAGTTTAAGGCGCGCGAAGCGTGCATAAAACTGCACTTTACGCACAGAGTGAAATAAAATAATTGATTTTATCGCCACCGTTTATTTAGATCAGATAAAATATCTATTTGATTTAAATAAATATTTATTTAAATCAAGAAAATAATTATCAAAATAAAATAAATATTTATTTAAGTCAAATAAATATTTTACATAATCTAAATAAATGCTAGCGGTGAAATAAATTATTTTTCTCGATCCGTTATTTTTTTTTTCGTGTCCGTGAAGAATGCAACTAATTCAGTCGTAATCGAGGAGACACGATTCTCCGGCATTCGTAAATTTCTGATGGCACATCAAGAGCCTTCGAGGGAGGTGGAGAGCTGGGGAAAGGGGCGGAGGGGGGGGGGGGGGGGTTGGGGGTTGGTTGGGTTGGTTGGGGTTGGCGGGAGCGGCTCGTCGCCAAGTCGTCCATTTAAGACGATCCTGGGTTGAAATGGCTAGCCCTGTCGAGATATAAAGATTCGCTGTAGCCAAGGAAGAACCGAATCTCTCCCACCACGTCCAGACCATTCCTGCGCGTGGAGAGGGCTTCAATCAAATTCACCGAAAAAAGACGAAGGAAAAGTGATCTGCATAATTTTTTTTTTTTTTTTCTTCTTCTTCTTTCTTCTTCCGATCATCCGGACATTAAAGTCGAACGACAACGGTAATAAACGTAAATTTTCGGCGACTTTGTGCGAAAAAAAAAAAAGAAAGTGTCTCCCTCTCTCCTTCGCGGTCAAAGTGATGAGAGGAGAACTCGACGAAATATAGAGCTTCGGCTGATCCAGACTAGAAATAAAAGAAAAAAAAAAAAAAAAGAAAGAAATTGTCTTTTGGAAGAAAAAACGACCGTGGCTCGCTCCTCGTCTCATATCGAGGCTCGCTCATCACCCCACGAAGATAAAACTCGATGAAAGTGCGCGCGTAAAAACAGCGAGTAGAGAAGAGACTCCGTAGTATAGTTGAATTTTGTGGGGGGGGGGGGGGGGGGGGTTGGGGTTCGAAGGGAGTTGAGTTTTGATTCCGAGCAAAATGCCCAAACCATGGTAAATGAAGAAATGTTCGCAGTCATATTTTCGTCGTTCGTTCGTCGTCGTCGTCGTTGTCGTCGTCGTCGTCGTCGTCGTCGTCGTCGTCGAATCTTGACCTTCCACTTCCACCCCCTAGCAGTTTTCTCTCGGATCGACGGAAAATCTCCGATCCCCCCACCCTGTCTCGCCGACCCTCGCTAGGGTCGAACTCGAGTGATTCGAGATTTTCTCAGAGAAGCCCCAATTCGCTATATCTTCGTGAGTACCTCGCGGATCAGTTCCCATTCAAATATCTCACATATCGACGTTCCTTCCGTCGAGGTTCCGTTAAATTTAATTGCAAAATCGCTTTGGCCTCCCCGACGAGCGTTACGACTGCCGGCATAGACGGAATGGAGAGTGAGAAGGATCCCGGATTACGCAGTGCGTCGCCAAAATTTCATTTATCCTTACAGCGTTCGTCCATTCGCGAGCTCGATTTGCCCGAGCAGAAATTTTCGAGCGTTACATCGTGCTCTGACCGGGGTCCCGACGAGAGGGCCCGATCAGGACCCTGTCAGCACCCGATGTAACTCTCGTTAACTTCCGCTCGTCTATTTCGCGCGCATTTCGCCGTCGACATTCCGCGAACAATTCGTAAGGTGAGTTCGTCATTATGCTCGCCGCCTCTGTTGGCTCGTTGCAATTAAGTATTGCGATTAAAAGTCTCGCAGAATCGTGTCAATGGAACCACCATCTTTGCCGATTCGAAACCACGACGTCACACCGGAATGAGAAGGGCGAACGAAGAATTACGAAAAAAAAAACAATATTAAAGTAATGGATTCTCAAGGTACGAAGGTCTGTAATGTTTTTTTTTTTTTTTTTTTTTTTTTTTTTTTTTTTTTTTTTTTTAGTGCCGCATATACACTTAAAAAAAAAAAAATTTGTTCGAAAATTACTGAACGGTATTGGAAGTTTTTTTTTCACATAAACTCCTTCTGAAATTTCAAATACATGTGCGTTGCAATTTTACAGTAAAATTATTATATTCGATGGAAATTTTTGTAAATTTCAGACGAAAGATTTGTGATATTAATGTCTCGTATTGTAATTTTACAGGTGAAAGTACTTTAATGTTCTATTAATGTAAATAATGTAGGGAAATTTCAATTTCACGTGACTTAAATTTACATTTTTTTTTTTTTTTTTTTTTTTTTTTTTTTTTTACAGCGTAGAGCACTTCGAGAGAAACGAAGTGATCTCTGGAGGAGACCGGAGAACTGCGCACTGAGAACAATAAATTGTTGGATTAAGCAAATGCGCGTTGACACACTTTCAAGGGTGTATTTTGTTGGTACAAAAAATGTTCCCTTCAATCGACAAATTTTCGAATTAATTTAAGCGCGTGGCGCGTGAAACGCGCCACCTGAAAGTGCAGTACAAGCAGAGACACTGAACCAATTTAAAAACAAAATTGACACATATATTTTTACGTGATCTTATATTATGTAGAAGCGGATCTATAAGTGGAAGCTTAAATTATGTAAACCTTAATAATAATAATAATAATAATAATAATAATAATAATAATAATAATAATAATAATAATAATAATAATAATAATAATAATAATAATAATAATAATAATAATAATAATAATAATAATAATAATAATAAATACATGGTGACCGCGGTCAGGGAAAACCGGGAAAAGTCAGGGAATTTCAAAATTGTTCAGTGAAGAAGTAAAGTGTCGCCGAACCTTCTGTGAATAAGTAAGGGGTACATAAAGAGAAGCCTTAAAAAAAAAAAAAAAAAAAAAATTCACGATATTTAGAAAAAAAAACAAATTAATTGAATTAAAAATTAATACATCAAGTAGGCATTTTTATTTGCATCATTTTTTTTTTTTAAATACAAGTCATTAGAGATTTAATCAGGGAAAATTTTTGATTGGTCAGTAAAAAGTCACGGAAAAGTCAGGGAATTTTTTTTTTTTTCGGGGAAAAACCGCCATCATGAAATAATCGTTTAACAAGACAATGCTTTATTTTTACCCAACAAATAAGAGCTTTGAACGTATTTCACCGCGACTTTTGGTGAATCCGACAAATTTTTTTTTTTTTTTTTTTTTTTTCTCTCAGTGCGGGACATTCCCAGATAGCCAAACGTAGGCAAACAGGCAAACTTGAGCCAATTGCTTGCCACCAAGATTTGTTGTTTGCTCGCCGGCAATATTGCAACAGTAGTCTCTAGCATGAGATTGCACCATATTGGTAGCAAAAATCCATCAACAAAAGTTGCTGTGCATATTGGTAGCAAAAATTCATCAACAAAAGTGAGCCGATTTCTTGTTCTTAAAATTCTTGTATTATATAAAATATGATACACAGATACATAAATGTGTATCGTATTATAGAAATATGATACACACATTTGTGTATCATATTTCGTATAGAGTAGAACCTCGATTATCCGAATCTTCGATTATCCGAACGATAATTTATTTTATCCGAAACTTTATATTCGAACCATGCCATTTCGTTGTTACATAACGTCGAGCGTTGCTTTGTTGCAGGCGTGTGTAAGTTTTTATCATACGCCTGTACAACGAAACATTGACGACTTTATCAAAAAGAATGCTTAAACTAAACTTTCTTAATAATATATTTCAAAGTATACGTATAATGTTTGTATGCGAATTTATATTAAAAAAAAAAAAAAAAAAACTTATATTCATTACTTATGTTATTATTATAATATTTTTTATTCATAACTCGATTATCCGAATAATCGTTAATCCGAACCGGTCCTCGGTCCCAATTCGTTCGGACAATCGAGGTTCTACTGTAATACACAAATGTATCATCCCAAATTTTGATCTCTCTCTCACGGCTGTTAATAGTAAGTAAATCAGCTCACAGAAACTTTTTTAGTTGCATTTTAACTCGAAGAATCGACAGAACCACTTAAACTTTATAAGAAACCGATTAAAAAAAAAAAAAAAAAATTACACCCAAAATAACCGTGAATCAAGCGAATTAATCTTCGAGTGAGACGCAAAACACCGGCAAGTCTTGCTGACAATTTTCTGACAATATCCCCCTAAGACTGTTCGGCATTGGCTGGCATAAACATAGACAAATGTCGACGCACATGACGCAATTTTGCCGCCACCCCCTGCGCCCATGAGCTCTCTACTTGCTGGCGGCTTGTTGACGAAATGCTGTCTGGGATTGAGTCATTGAAAATGATAAAATAATGAAATCATTGAGTACCGATCTCCGGCGCGCACGAAAAGTTCGAACGATTGAGTCTTTCGTGTGGGAAGAAAAAGATAAAATAATGGCTATCGCCTTCGTCATTTTTGCCTTATATGTAGAACGCTTACGATGCGCTGTTTATCCGAGGAATTTGTACCTCGCGTACATTGCACAGATAGTCACACAGAGAGAGACACTCCATTCACCGGCTGTGGTTGAGCCATTTTGTAGACTATCATATATACATACATATACATATATATATGTGTGTGTGTGTGTGTGTGTGTATATAGATATATATACACCGTTGAATCGTGTGTCACGTTGCAATTCTATCGACTTACCGTGAGACACGTATTACAGTGGCAGGCTTTAGATAGATATAGAGACAGCAGATTGGCAGATATACAAGTGCGGCATATGTATACATACAAGCGACGAGGAGGGGATAGTAATGTTATACCTGCGTACTTTATACGGCGGGAGAAGCGTGCGACGCGAGTATGTCGAAGGAGAGGAAAAAAAAAAATAACAACAACGAAAAAAAAGGGGGGTAAACTCCTCGTATTCGTGACCGGTGGCAATCACGAGGATTGAAACACTATTAGATTCGCATACATGCGCGCTCTCGTGTATTATCGTTTTGATAGAAGCGTTCGAGTGGTGACCAACAACTAGTTCGACTGAGCGAGTTAATAATTTGCCTGAACGATCGATCCTCCTCCCACAATCGACTGTTCTCTCTTATCTCTCGTATTCCTTATATATATATATATATAGTTATTTCATTCAGTCTATCCGGAGAGCTTCGAGGGTGTCGGGATAGTAAATTATAGCAAAAATAGTTGACCATTCCATTTCGCCCGTAGGTAACGAATGCAAGCCATTCAGTTCGCTGTCGCGTGTGTCTTTTGAGTTGTCCCACACGATCACTCGTGACTCGTAAGAGTCAAAAGTCTTTGACTTTCGTTTCCTCACATTAATAACAAAGATAGTAACAATGGTCTACGGGTTTTCGTGCAGAATGTGGTCGGAATGTTTGGTGAAGTTAAAAAAAAAAATCATGTGTGGTAAAGATGATCCGGTACAGTTGGTTGCGAGTATCAGAACTTTGCGCGCAAGACGCGTCAGTTTGGCATCGAGCTCGGTCGCAATGAGGACTTACATAGTTGTGAGCATCTTTTTTTTTTTTTTTTTTTTTTTTACAATTTTTGCTTGCTGCACTTGTGCACAAATTTGTTTTCGTGCAGAATGTGTTCGGAATGTTTGGAAAAGTAAAAAAAAAAAAAAAAAAAATCATGTTTCGAAAAGATGATCCGGTATAGTTGGTCGCGAGTAACAAAACTTTGCACGCAAGACGCGTCAGTTTGGCATCGAGCTCGATCGCAATGAGGATTTACATAAGTTGTGAGTATTTTTTTTTTTTTTTTTTTTTACCATTTTTGCTTGCTGCACCTGCGCAATTTTCAAAATAATCACGCCAAAACTTTGTACAGAAAATTTGTTTTCGTGCAGAGTGTGTTCGGAATGTTTGGAAAAGTAACAAAAAAAAAAAAAAATAAATAATGCTCAGGAATTTACTATAGTTATGAGCATTTTTCTTTTTTTTTTTTTTTTTTTACTTGCTGCTTTTTTGACAATTTTCAAAATAATTTGGCTAAAACTTTGTAGACAAATTTCCTTCATCGGGAATAGACAGTGCAGTTAAAATTTCATGAAATTCTTGATTGTCAATTAATCTCTCTTTGTTGTCACTATGAAAGGGTGTCGCAACGCGTTTCGAACTTTTGCAACGAACAAACAAACGAAATCTTCGCTGTCGAGAATTACCTGGAATTATTGTCTCCGCAACTTTCGGTCATCGTGACCGATAAAGGGTTCGCATTCTATATATGGAAAAAATAGCGTAGACGTATATGAAATAAAATAGCATCGTCGAAGTAGTAGTGGCTGCAGGAATCGATCATAACAAGACATACGCGTCACGCGACTATCGATCTTTCACCCGTTCCTACTTCACCCGTCCGTCATTCATTCGTTCGTTTACGTTGCTCAATAAAAAAAATAAAAAAAAAAAATAAAAAAAAACAAAAACAACTAAATCGACTTGACGGAATAAAAAAAAATTAACCGTTCCATAGAGACAATCAAACAAAAACTCTTCGGAGCTAACATCGTCGGCATCGTTTTTTTTTCCTTCTTCGTAGGGGGTTGGATGTTGGATGGGTTTATCGAATAGAGGACAGAGAGGAAACAAGTCTCGGCTATCGGTATAACAAATCTAATTACGTCGCGACGTGTGCACTGACGTGTTCCAGACGTAGGTAAGAGTAGAAAGGGTCGAAAGGGTGGAGGAGAAAAAATAACAACGATTAAGAGGAGGAAGACAAGCGTGACTCGGGGGTTGGATAAAGGCGGGAGGGGGGGGGGGGGATTGTCAGAGGGGTGGAGAGTCGAGTCGTGTGTAAAGAGCTCTTATAGAAGGAACGGAGAGTGAGGCGATTGACCGCAATACATGAAGCAGTCAGTCAAATAAGAGGGTCATATATAGACCCCGAGGGGCTAACCCTGATCCAGATATATCGCCACGTGGTCTTGGCGGTGTTCTCCACCGCACCGGGCTATCTTTTTCTCGTATCGAACTTGGGCTCTTTCGACGAACCCGTCTAACGAACTTGCGTTGATTGGGCCGATCTTTCCATTTTTTTTTTTTTTTTTTTCAAATTTGAATTTCGTTGGATCTGCCCTCACCGAAAAGAACTACTGAAAACTACTGCGAAATACTACTGGTAGTATTCGGTAGTTAAGTACTAATAAACTACTGAACTACTGCCCGGTGCTACATTGGAGGACTACTGAAAACTACCCGAAGTCTTGAGCAGTTGACTAGTGAACATTACTGGGTACTTTTAGTAGTTAACGATTACTGAGTAGTTAACGACTACTGAGTAGTTAACGACTACCGAGTAGTTAACGACTACCGAGTAGTTAACTACTACTGAGTAGTTAACTACTACTGAGTAGTTAACTACTACTGAGGAGTTAACTACTGTATATCCCAAGTTGTTAACTACTCCAAACTACTATGAATGTCCAGTAGTTAACTACTGAGAATTCTCGCAGCTTTCAGTAGTTCACTACTGAGAATTCTCGTAGTATCCAGTAGATCACTGTTGGGATTTTGGCCTCGCCAAAAAGAACTACTAGGGGTCCAGTAGTGCGCATCGGAGGTTCAGTAGCCCCTGCTGGCATTGCAGTAGTCACTACACATGTAGTTACTACTTCCTAGTTGTTACTCCTCGACAGTCAGTAATTATTACTGAGGACGTAGTAGTTGCTGCACTAATAATTACTACTTATAAGTAGTTCTATTCCAGGATTCAGTAGTTAATGCATAAGCAGTTATTGCAGATAAGCAATTAGTACTCGAGACAGTTGTAGTTCCGGTATAAGTAGTTACAACTTCTGTGTAGTTACTATTTGAATCTCGAGATTCGAATAGTAACTTGTCTGCAATAACTGCTTATGCATTAACTATTGAATCCTGGAATAGAACTACTCATAGGTAGTAATTGCTAATGCACGAACTATTGCGTCCTCAGTAATGATTACCGAGGACTGCTGAGGAGTAACCACTGGGAAGTAGTAGCTACATGTGTAGTGATTAACGAACCTCCAGTAGTCACTACTGGACCCATAGTAGTTCTTTTCGTTGAGGGTGAAATCGACTTCCGGTAGAAATTTGAAAATATATATATTTTTTTTTTTTGGGAGAAGAGAAACGGAGCCGATAATTTGGAGTCGTAGTCGTAAAGTAAAGGAACGTCTTTGGGGGAAGATCATTTTGCAGAGGGAAGCCGCCAGTCCGGGTGACGAGGTAGCTGCTTCTCGATGGTCGAGTCCCGATCGACGTAAGAAACAGTAGATTAAACGTGCAAGTTGCCGCGGGAGAGGAACTGAATGCAACCAGAATGTTGGGTAATAATGAGGGGTATCTCAACTGTGACCATCACATCGAACACCGCGTAGAGTGCATGAAACGGGGAGGAAGTGGCAATAGGGTGGGTCAAGTAGCAAAAACCAATAGCCTGAGATACAAGCTTGCAGCCGCGTGCGGATAGAACAGCGCTCAAGAGAATCCTCGGTCAACCACCCAACGAAAGAGTGTCGAGCGCATAATCGCCCTATTCCAAAATCCTTTATGGCTTCGATTAACAATACTCGCTATGTGAAGATATTTCATTTATAGACGAATGCAGTCTATGCACCGAGAAAAAGGTTTGACAATATCAAACTAAGCTGCGCTTGCGGCTGGCGAAGGAAATATATCGTCGATTGAACGAAATATCTTGTTGATTGAACGAATATTCAGTGGTTCGACCTGATATTTAGTTGCATCAACGAATAGTTACTTGAATTGAACAAACATTTTTGTTTAATCTACCAAATATATTTCTTCGCCATCCGCAATCGCAGCTTAGTTGATACTACCAAACACCTTTTTTTTTTCTCTGCATGTATACGTATACATAATATACCAATATCTGCGGAGATAAAAAAAAAAAGCGTCCAACTTCAGTTTTTGTATTGTGTCTGCAACGGTAATTTTGCCGAAAATATCATTGAAATAAATTATACTTAAGATTATGAATGTATATTTTAAATAAAATATATTAATTATTTTGCAGAAAATATTCTTAATCGCGCTGAGGGATTTTGATCGATGGCCGATTGGGCAAAAGGAAACGCAAACTAAACATTTATTATAAATACTCGCTTTACTGTGTAAAAATTTTGACCAACAAAATGCTTCTATTGCCATTCGTAATCGTCTCCAATGAATTGTCCACGCCTTGAGTTTCTGGGCAGATAATGCCAGAGATTATTCGTCAGAGAGGTGCATGAGAAAATCCATGAAAGTATTTCAAAGGTTTCGGTCAGAGTCTTGCAGACAAGACCGTCAGAGAAATAACTTCATCGCGCTAACTGGAAGCGATATAGTTAGAAAAGAAGAAAAGAAGAAAAACAAAAAAAAAAAAAACAGCGATCAATGATTAAAACGGAACTTCAACGGATTTACCATAGAAATAACTTGAAACTAGATAAACAGGGATAAACAGTGAATGCTTCGCTGATCGGAACAGTTGCTAATTCAATTGCGAACGCGCACCGACTTTCGAAGACACCGGAAACACTGGCGCTCGTCAAAGAGCACATGGAAACCACAGTGAAACTTAGTGCAGCCGGCTGCAGAGCCGATCCCCAGAGCGTCAGTGTTCGCTCGGACAGCATGGCACAACTCACGGAAGTTTATAACCACACAGTAAAATCGGTGTCCAAAGTGTTTGTCCACAAACGTTCGCGAGCTATATTATCGTTAATTTTAGCGAAAATAAAGAACAGTTTAAGAACAGTTAAAGAACAGTTTTACAGAAACAGTTAAAGAACAGTTTTACAGAAACAGTTAAAGAACAGTTTTACAGAAACAGTTAAAGAACAGTTTTACAGAAACATTTTTTTTTCTTTAACTTCACTAATATTTTTGATTCTTCGTGGAGAAGTTATGTTTTCGTTAAAAAAAAAAAAAAAAAAAAAAAAAAAAAGAATGAACGATTTTTATGTCAGAGTACTTTGGGTAGACCGGGGCAAAATGGCACAGCGGCGCAAAACGCTAAAGCGAGGACAAAACTCAATCTTACAATCACTTTTGGATGCCCAATTTTCGGTCAACGATACATTCGGTTTTTTAAAACCGTTTCGCGCCACGTACACTTCATCGACACGATCCAAAAGTTATTGGAAAATTGCGTTTTGTCTCATTATCAGTTTTCGGTCCGCTTTGCGAATTTTGCCCCGCTCTTCACTAATTCTTTTTAAGTCACACCCTTTTAAGTTCTTACGGTAGTGCCTCAAAGTAGAGATAGAGGTGGGACTTATAGAGGGTTAAAATAGTTTAAAGCATCGATACATGCCATTTTTTAGTTACCGTCCTGATGTATGCGTTGTGTGCACGTGTGACCGATTGGCATCGTTTAAAATGGCTCGAGATAGGCGAGTTGAAATTTAGTACACTCGCAGAATGATCTCGTCGATTCATTCGGAGAAATTTTCGTAAAGGCCCCATTGGAGATTTTAATCGATTTTTCATTTTTTTCGAAAATACTCTGTTGTCGCATCAACTTGCGCAAATCTTGAGCGACCGTCCTAAAACCGCACACACATATAATAATTTCATCAATGACCTTTCGTATTGACTTTGATCAAACTATTCAAGTGGTTGGATTTTATGGGATTTTGATTTTTTTTTTTTTTTTTTTTTGAAAAATTACTACAAACGGTCTAATTCGAGTAAACATCGTAGGTATCGAGTTTAATCCTAGAACGCATCGAGAAAAATAATTTATTGACGGCCACCGTTTATATAGATTAAGTAAAATATTTATTTGATTAAAATTAAGTAAATAGTTACTCAAATGAAAGAAATATTTATTTAAATCAAATAAATATATATATTTTTTTTGTAATTTAAATAAACGACCTCCGTCAAATAAATTATTTTTCTCGGTGCGGTACATTGTGATAAACCGGCTTATCTTTAATCATTGTTCTCGGTACTAAATGGGTAAGTTCACTCGTTTTCATGTCATAATTACATAAAGAATTATTTTTAAAAAAATTTAAATAATATTGCCGATTTATAAATTATAGACAATCGTGGAGCTGACAATAATCGGATCGCAGACAATATAATCTTAGAAGCGGTGAAGATGTCATAGAGGTTACAACTGATAACGCGAAAATACTGCCAATTGATGCGGTATCTGACGATGAAAAAAAGATGATTGACAATTTATTGTAATCATACGAGTGTATGACATTTTTCATAAAAAAAAAAAAAAAAAAAAAAAAAAAAAAGAAGATTTTATAAATATATACTAGTCATTCGTATTCCATGTAGATTAAAGAATTTTATACACTCGATTGGCAATATTATGGTTATGGAAAAACTAAATTTGCGCGTCCACTCGCGCGATTTTCAATCTCGCACCATTGGCTTATTTAATTCATTGAAATACATATACTTTTGGGAGCACAGACATCTGCTCTATTTTTTTTTTTTTTGATAAAATAGCATATTCTCTTTACAACAACGTTGGAATTTTCGATTCTATAGATTCGAAAAAAAAATTCCAATTTCCGTTAGCGATTTTCGGCTATAGATTTTGCGGTAATTTTTAAATGCGCCAATTTCATGAGATACAGACTTTTATTGTACGAAAGAAGGTGCAAAGTAATTTGCATATAGTCTCTTCATTTATTACAATTTCGCGCATAGCTGTCTCGATGAGAAAGCCACAATCGATCAACGAACTTAATTTTTTGAAATATTAACGAGAACAAGTTTTCAGACGTTTTGAGACAAAAAACGAAAGTTTGTTCAAAGTACAAATCTTTTTTTACTCTGCGCGCAGTTGCTCGAGTTTAATTTATTTATATAGTCGGTTATTGTGACATTTATATGGCCGATTAAATGTGGTGCAAAGCGAATGCTTAAAAAAATCAATTAAATCAACCTCGGGCTGCATTGCACCGCTTATGGATTAGGAAAGTCCGCGGTATAGCGATTAGCAAGGAATAACATTACGAGCATTCCGGTTGTGTGAGAAGGAATTTTTCAATAAATACGAGACCGTTACATCGCACACGCACACGCGCATGTTTCCCGTCTTTTTCTAGGCTCAATTCATATCTCTATCCTTCGGTCGTAGCGTTCTACGAAGTTCTAGGGCGGAGAGGAGTGTAAGAGGAGGGTTGTACGAGATGTACGAAGAGCGGCGCCCAGCTGGAGCCACGTGCATCGATCTGAACAGAGGCGCCAGTCGTCCTATCCGTCGGCTCGTTCATCCATGAGTTCGACCCTGCCCTCTTCTTCTTCATCTTCTTTTTCTTCCTCTTTATCTCCTTCTCCATTTTTTTTTCTTCTTTGTCTTCTTCATCGTCTTCGTCTTCGTTTTCATGTTCGTCGTCTTCGTCTTCACCGTCATCTTCGTCTTCATTAACATCCTCGTCTTCATCGTCATCTTCGTCTTCATCGTCATCTTCGTCTTCATCGTCACTTCGTCTTCATCGTCACTTCGTCTTCATCGTCACTTCGTCTTCATCGTCACTTCGTCTTTATCGTCATCTTCGTCTTCATTGTCACTTTGTCTTCATCGTCACTTCGTCTTCATCGTCACTTCGTCTTTA